>CM022302.1:396634076-396978209 GCA_011799875.1 Thinopyrum elongatum | reverse complement strand
CACTTTCCAGGGTCATGCCCGGCCTCGGCCAAACGACACATCGCAACCCTACCTACAACTCCGCAGAGAGGTCCCCGCCGGTCTACATCCTAAGCGCAAGGGGGTCTTGGCCATCGCCCCTCGCCCTCCGGGTCGTTGCGTGCCGGGCGAACCAGGCTCCACCCCTCAGGATGGTGCCGGCCCAGCCCGGCCGCAGTGCTGAACTGGACGTCTGACAGAGTTTTCGGCTGATGCATACGATGCAGAACGCCCATACTATGCCCACGTGATGGTTAGTGCTATCAGGCCAGAGGCCTGCTCGGATCAAATATCCAAATCGTTAGGACTAGGGCTTGCGGTAACGAGCAGAGACTCACGAAAGATGTGACCCCGTCGCCCCGTCTCGAGGACTTGCGGCAAGGGTTAAGAATGCCCGGCCGCGCCTCGTATTCACCACTCGGGCACCGCACTGGCAACTCGCCTCCACATCACACGCGGGTACCCCTCAGGGTCGACCCGCCTTTCCAAGTAACATTGTAAAGTCCAAGTATCCGTGTGTCCATAACATCAGGGAATCCGAGGTATCACCCTCATTGAATTCCCACTCGATGTATCCGTCAAGGTGAACTAGGAGGAATCACCCTCACTGGGTCCACACTTGAGGTGTTTGTACGACAGCGTCGTTATCGGAAGCGGTGAAGGAGGAATCACCCTCGATGACCACGACCGAATAACTACTCTACAGAGTTAACATCAGAAGTGCTACATGAGGTTTCACCCTCGACACTCGATAGTAACGCTGCAGTGTCGTTACAACTAAGGGGGGGGGGGTGATGTGCGGTGTCGGGGCCTGGTCTTCAATCCCGTTGATCGGGTCTTCTGACGATCCAGCGCGGCAGTCGGGATAAGTGGGGTCACTGATAGGTCTCTACCCAGCCTAGACTAAATAGTTTAGGATATGCAGGTAATTATCAACAGCAGGTTACAATGAACATGCTATGCATCAGAATAGGTAAAGCAGCAGCAGCAGCAGCAATTCTAATGCAAGCATGGGAATATAGAATGGGCGATATCGGGATGATCAAAGGAGGGGCTTGCCTGGTTGCTCGGCGGCAAGGGCAAGGTCGTCTATGGTGTCTTCGGGATCCGGAGCTGCGTCGGTCTCGGGGACGACGTCGGGGTCGGGGGCTATCGAGAGAGAAGAGGGGGAGGAAACAGTATAAATATATAGCAAACATGAGCATGACAAATACGATACACGGTGCTAGGGGTAGTCTAACGCAGCATCACACGTAACAGACGGAGCGGGAGAATATCTGACGATATTTCCCGGGTCTTTGGAATTATCGGACAGAGGATAAGAGGGGAACGGTTGCAAGTTCGGATAGTTAGGGACGCGTGACGGGCGAACGGACCGCGTATTCAGATTCGTCTCGTCGTTCTGAGCAACTTTCATGTACAAAGTATTTTCATCTGAGCTACAGATTATTTTATAAGATTTTCTAAAGTTTTTATTAATTTCTGGAATTTAATTAATTATTTAAATTAACATTATCCGAAACAGTGTCTTGCTGACGTCAGCATGACGTCAGCATGACGTCAGGACCAGTGGGTCCCACCTGTCATAGGCTGTTAGGTTAATTAGTGATTAACTAATTAATTTACTGTTTAATTAACACTAACTACTTAATTAGATTAACCTAATCAGGATTAATTAACTTAATTAATTAACTAATTAATTAATTATTTTTATTAATTATAATTTTTAATTTTTCGAAAAAAAAACGTTTCGGGGTGGGGCCCTGGGGTCAGTGGCCCAGGGGCGGACATGTCCGCGGCGCGGCTGCGTGGGGCCGGACAAGTCCGGGCCACCACGGGCACGGGCGCACGGGCGCTCGCCTAGGGAGGCGCGGCGCGGGCGACGGCGCGGTGGCCGGAGCGGGTGGAGGCGCGGGAAGGCGCCGGCGAACGACGAGCAGCTGCAGCGCGGGTGAGGGGGGGTGAGGTCACGGCGGACGAGGGGAAGCGCGGCGTGGCGCGGATGTGCGGCAAGGCACATGGGGGATGGACGGGCGAGCGCGCGCAGCGAGCAGCCGCAGCACGGGTCGGCGCGCGGCTGGATGTGGCAGAGCAGAGGCAACGCGGCGCCAAGACGGGGTTCGGCGAGTGGCGGTGCAGCTGCGGGGAGCGGGGCGCGTTCGAGCTGCAGAGGAGAGGAGTGAAGGAGAGGGGCTCACGGCCGCGTAGAGGAACGGGGGGGGCGGCGAGGCTTGATGGCGTCCGGTGAGGAGGGAGGCGAGGAAGCGACGGCGGCGAGGTCCTCGGGCGGCGGCGTGGTGTCGAGGGCTTCGGGGTGGCTCCGGGCGACGCGAGTCGTCCGGGTCACGCGTCGGGGAGGAGACGAGGAGGCGCGACGGGCGAGGCGAGGAGAAGGCGGCGACGGAGCGGGGCGGCGCCGGCGTCAGGGCCGCGGGGCCGGGCGGCGGCGGGGTCGGGATCGGGGCGCCTCTGCCCCGATCCGATCCAGGGGAGGGGGGTCGAGTGGAGGAGGCGGTAGGAGAGGCGACAGGCGAGGCAGATCGGCGCGGGGAGGCGGTCGGGGACGGCCGGCCGGCGACGGGCGACGGGGGGTCGATCCCGATCCAGAATTTCTGGATCGGGGGGGGGGGGGAATGGGGGGCAGGGAAAGGGAGTAGAACGGGGGGGGAGGAGGGGAGGTGGACGAATGAGCGAGGGGGTGGGGGGTAGCGGCTGGGTTTTCGGGGGGGGGGGGAGATATGGGGGAGGGGAGTGGGCCGCCGGCTAGGCGGCTGGCTGGCCCAGTGCCAGCTGGGCCGAGGCCCAGCGAGGGGGGGGGGCTTTATTTTCTTTTGTTCTTTTTCTGTTTTTCTTTTATTTTTAGTCCAAAAGACTTTTGTAAAATATGAGACTTGCTCCATTATTTACAGTGTATTATTTGTCACTGCTAGAAATTGGTTTGGGGTCCATATCTTTTTGTTTGGATTTTATTTAAATTGAAAAAGGATTGAATAGTGCTATGTTGCTGTTGTTCCTTGTTGCTCGAGTCCTATTACAATTCCAACTAATGTTGCAATCATTTTTATAAATGCTATGGGAATATTTGCAACATGAGGCACATTTTAGTTTCCCAGTTTGAACAACTTTTATTTTCCACTTTCATTTAAATTTGGATTTTGAGTTAGAAGCTGAAATGCATTATGATGCAAATGATGATCATGCACTGTTAATCATGCTAACGTGGCATAATCAAGATGGGATTACTGTAGTTAAACACCGGGGGTGTTACAGGTGTCATCTATCCGGCAGGGCTTCGCCGTCCAGAACTAGTTCCCACCGGAACCCAGACAGCCTTTCGGCTCTACGAAACTCTTTTCGTGGGAGGGAGAGAGAAGCCAGATAATTGCATGGCATGAGTATGAGAGCAAGGGGATGAAGGAGATGGCAGCCCCAACTCCTCCTTTTATAGGCCAAGGCAAGGGGTGGGGTGGGATGTTGAAATACCAAAATACCCAAGCTTCATGTCACACATGAAAGGGCATAATGGTAACACAAGGGGGGCACCAAGGGGACACCACCATGGCAGCCCTTGGGCCGGCCCACATCTTGTCCCCCCCCATGGGGGGGCCCCCCCAACAAGCCACCAACATGTCTCCATGAAACATGCATGCTCCCTAGAAAAAAAGCCACCAAACATGCAACCCCCGATTCGTGGGATCTTGTCCCCTCGCGCTGAGACAAGATGTTTTCCGCGAAACTTTTTCTGAAAAATTCCAGAAGGTCCCAGAACATTTCTAGCACCCTCTAAAATTATTCTGGGCATGATCCGAAACATTTTCGGTGCGGTGGTTTTTATCAGCGGAAAGCATCAACAGCGGTTACGGCAGTTTCGGAACATTTCCGGTTTTTCTCTCTGAAAATTCCCAGAAGTTCCCAGACCAATTCTGGCATCCTCTGAAAATTTCCAGGCGGTGCCGAAACCCTTTTTGACCAAATAATATATTCCGAAACAACTTTTCGGTTTTACCGAAACTCTTTCGGTGTTCTCTCCCTCGGAACTCTTTCGTTGTCTCCGAAATATTTTTGGTGACTTTCTCTCAGACTCCCTGTCTAGCGTTCAACAGATAGATGACCCTTAAGCGTGTGACCCTATAGGTTCGGTGAAGTATAGACATGACCGGAACACTTTCCGATCAATGATCAGCATCGGAGCCGTGGACACCCATATTGACCCCTATACCCACACGAATGAATATTCGAGTGAACCTCCAGTTGCCATGTGCTATTCCTGTTGCTTCGCGATATGTTACAAATACCCGAGGTGAGACATGTTGGCATTCCCGTGGATCAACAAATTGTCCACTATGCTAGTTACCTCGTTACCGGTATTGTTCTCTTTTCTCGTTACCGTGTTGCGGCATCCCTGTGATCAAATCACAAAGTGTCTGGCCAGACGATGATGGATACCGAAACACCGAGAGGGCCCAGAGATATCTCTCCATCGTCGGAGGAGCAAATCCCAATCTTGAGCTATCAAGTTACTTGACATACTTTCCCATGAACCCGTAAGCCGCCGTAATAGCCATCCAGTTACGGATGACGTTTAACAAACCCCAAAGTTCATGAATCAAGCATGAAGAAACTCGATACTCTCATGGTCTGAGGAATCATGCAAACATTAACCATCTCTGTGTTATTAACCATTAACTTGTGACGAATGAATCTCATAGCATAACATCAATCGGGTCGATTCAACACAAATGTTCTTCTAACATTGTGCCCTCAAAGTTGCTGGCATAGACATGCCCATGATCAGGAAAACAGGACCATCATGCAACACTTGAGCTAGTCTTAGAGGCTAGACTAGGAATACATTTTACCGTTTATTATTCCACACGTGCATATGAGTCTTCCTCCGAGCCTCGTGGTTATTGTAGACTCGAGAACCATATCAGTTATAGCATGGAACATAAACCTAATTATGAGCATGGAGATAAATAATAACATTTATTATTGCCTCTAGGGCATATCTCCTACACTTGATCCTATGTGAGAGCCACATATGCCTCCATGTATTTCTGCCAACAGCTCTAGTCCATCCTCCCGAGGAATACACTTCAATTTCACACCGTTTGGTCTCTTTCTGTACAGGACGTCATTGACGAACTTGTACATAATAGACCGACGGGCTACTTTTTCCGCTTCTTCCTGTTCCTCCGGGAGTTCCCCTGTCTGAAGGAAATGGACAATGTGTTGCGCCCATGCTGGAGCCTGGGGCTCGACAGCTAGGACTAAAGGCATCTCCTCTGCCGGGGGAACGTTTGTCTCGACGGCAAGGGCCTGAGCCCCTGCTGGATCCTGTTGTTCCCCGGCAGGCATGTCGTTGATCCCGGCAACTTCCTTGCCGGCGGCTCCCGGGAGCTCTGCCGGGAAGTACTGACCAGAATTCAACTTTCTTCTCTTTTCTTGCCGCATTGATGGCGCCATGGATGGTTGAGTAAAATGGAGCACAAAAGTTCCTGGTTCCACAGGCAACTTGAGGGCGGCACGCTTTGACAGGTCGTCAGCAATACTGTTCTCGGCACGAGGGATGTGCTCCATTTGCAGACCGTCAAAGTGCTCTTCCATTTTTCTCACTTCATCCACGTAGGCTTGCATCAATGGACTCTGATAACTCTTTTTAACTTGCCTGACGACAAGCTGTGAATCGCCTCTGATGACGAGCTTTTTGATACCAAGGTCTACCGCGATCCTGAGACCGGCAAGCAAGCCCTCGTACTCCGCAGTGTTGTTCGTCGAACTCTCCCAGGGAAAATGCATTTGGATTACGTACTTAAGGTGCTCTCTGGTGGGTGCAACAAGCAGCACGCCGGCACCGGCGCCTTGCAGCGAAAAAGCCCCGTCAAAGTACATACTCCATTCCTGATCGATTTCCTTGCCGGGGAGAGTTGTTTCTTGAACCTCTTCGTCTGGTGTTGGGGTCCATTCCGCAACGAACTCTGCCAAGGCCCTGCTCTGAATTGTCGAAGTGCTTTCAAACTTGAGGACAAAGCTCGACAACTCCAACGCCCACTCCACAATCCTGCCGGTTGCTTCTGGATTTCGCAAAATCCGTTGCAACGGGAAGCGAGTGACGACGGTGATTTCATGTGCTTGAAAATAATGGCGCAGCTTCCTTGAGGCCATGAGGAGGCCGAAGAGCAACTTCTGCACGCCAGAATATCTTGACCTAGCTCCATGCAAAAGAGAGCTAACAAAATAAACTGGGCGCTGCACCACCTTTTTCTTCTGCACTGGTTCTTCTGACTGCACAGATCCTGTCTTGCCGGGATCAACACTTGCCGGGGAAGATCCTGCCGCGTCGCCTGACGGTCCTGCCGCTGGTGTTGCTTCCTCATCAGCTTCTTTCTGCGCCACTAACGCAGCACTAACCACTTGATTTGTTGCTGCCAAATATAGCAGCAACGACTCTCGTGGTTTAGGCGCGACTAGCGTCGGCGGAGAAGAAAGGTATTTCTTCAAATCTTGCAGCGCAGCCTCCACCTCCAGAGTCCATTTCATCGGACCTGCCTTCTTCAAACTTTTGAAAAAGGGCAGGGCGCGCTCAGTAGATTTGGAAATAAACCTACTTAGAGTAGCAACACAGCCGGCAAGACGACGGACATCCTTGACGCGTCTTGGTGCTTCAATCTACTCAATAGCTTTGATCTTGTCGGGGTTCGCTTCGATTCCCCGTTGAGATACAAAGAATCCGAGAAGCTTGCCGGAAGGAACACCAAACACGCACTTCTCAGGATTGAGCTTTAAGTTGATCTTGCGCAGATTTGCAAATGTTTCTTCTAGATCTTGTATGAGCGTCGCTTTGTCCTTGGTTTTGACCACTATATCATCCATATATGCCTCTATATTTCTATGGAGCTGAGGCTCAAAACCAATTTGGACCGCTCTGGCAAATGTAGAACCAGCACTTTTCAACCCGAAAGGCATTCGTATAAAACAATACGTACCACATGGGGTAATAAATGCGGTCTTTTCTTCATCTTCTTTTGCCATGAAAATCTGATGATACCCTGAATAGGCATCAAGGAAGGATAGTAGATCACAACCAGCTGTGGAGTCCACAATCTGGTCGATGCGCGGCAAGGGAAAGGGATCTTTTGGACAGGCTTTATTGATATCCGTATAATCAATACACAGCCTCCATTTCCCATTCGCCTTGCGCACTACAACCGGATTGGCCAACCAGGTTGGGTGAAGTACTCCTCTGACCAATCCTGCCGCCTCCAGCTTCCTGATTTCTTCGGCAATGAATTCTTGCCGCTCCAAGGCTTGCTTCCTGACCCTCTGCTTGACGGGCCGCGCGTGAGGACAGACAGCAAGGTGGTGCTCAATTACCTCCCTGGGAACACCGGGGATGTCAGATGGTTGCCATGCAAACACATCGACATTCGCCCGCAGGAAGGCAATGAGCGCGCTTTCCTATTTGTCATCAAGGGTGGAACTTATGGTGAAAGTTCCTCCCATTCCGTCCTCTTTGACGGGCACCTTCTTGGTCTCTGGTGGAGCGGCCTTGGATCTCTTGTTCTTGCCGGTGGAACTCTCTGGTGCGTCCTCAACGGAAGCGCAGCACTCCGAGGAGGTGCGCTTGTCAGAGTTCGCGCCAAGATTCTTGCCGGTCTTCTTCTTCCCCCCGGGAGTTCCAGCGGCAGGAGCAGATGCCTTGACGGCAGGTGCTGCAACTGCTTCCCGGTAGAGTTGATCGGCACAGATGAGCGCATCCTTCTTATCGGAATGGATAGTAATGACACTCAACGGACCGGGCATCTTCAAAACATTATACGCGTAATGTGATGCCGCCATGAACTTAGCCAGCGCTGGCCGACCAAGGATCCCATTGTATGACATAGGGGTCTTGGCGACATCAAACACTACCTTCTCGGTCCTGTAGTTGAGCTCGCTACCAAATGTCACCGGTAGCGTAATCTTGCCCTTTGGCTGGGTTCTTCCTGGATTGACCCCTTGAAACGTGCCCGTTTCTTCGAGATCTTCATCAGGAATTTGGAGCCTCTTGAGCACATCCGGTGAGATTAGGTTCAGCCCGGCCCCACCGTCAACTAGCATTTTTGTCACC
This sequence comes from Thinopyrum elongatum, assembly GCA_011799875.1. Classification (NCBI taxonomy): domain Eukaryota; kingdom Viridiplantae; phylum Streptophyta; class Magnoliopsida; order Poales; family Poaceae; genus Thinopyrum; species Thinopyrum elongatum. Next base: position 396,970,081 of record CM022302.1, on the reverse strand, counting down.
TTGAGGTTGCGGATTGTCGGTGAGACCAACAATGGCAAGCACCCGACCGCGGTTGTGCGATCAGGGTGATCCTCGGCGTCGAAAATGATAGGCGTGTTGGATCACTTCAGGGGCTTACATGCATCCAGCGATGGCTCTGCTGCATTGACTTCTCGCACCCACTGTTTGAGCCGACGGTGGGAAGAATGCAACGAGGCGCCCCCGTCGATACACATGGCCTCTGTAGCTTTTTGGAATTCTTGCTCACTGGACTCATCATCTTCTTCATCATCATCTTCTTCTTTGTCACGGCCTCGAGCGGGCCTCTCCCTCTGTTGCTTGGCCTTGCCGCGGCGACCCCCTCGGCCACCACGCTTCTTGCCGGACCCCTCAGCACCGTCATGGGCCTTCTCCTTATCTCGCCTTTCATACTCAGCCCTCTGCTTCTCGACAAGCTGTTCAACTTGCCGACAGTTTTGGAGATCGTGACCCTTGGTGCGATGGATCTTGCAGTAGTGCTTGCCGGAGTTTTCCGACTTGTCGGCAGCCGCCAAGGCCTGGCATCAAGAGCACCCGGCAAGTTCCTTGCCGAGGTTGTCAACCTTGGCCTTCTTGGCGGTGCCGGGGTTGCCGGATTCCTCGACAGCAAGCACGGCCTTGCCTTTGCGCTTCTTGTTCCGCCGCCGGCCTTTCCTTGACGGGGTTGCAGCGTCGTCGTCTTCTGATTCGCTCCCCGCGCCAACAGCCTCGCCAGGGAGTTTTCTCCCCTCTTCAGCTCGGGCGCACTTGTCGGCCAAAGCGTAAAGCTCGGCAATACTCCTGACTTTGTTCATTGCCAGCTCTTCCCGCATTCTGTGGTTACGCACGTTCTGGTGAAACGCGCTAATAACAGCGGCAGGGTGAACGTCAGGAATATTGGACTGCACCCGGCTAAATCTCTGCATAAACTTGCGCAGGGGTTCGCCCTCCTTCTGAGGGATGATATGCAAATCACTCTCTTGCCCAGGAGCTTGGTGGCCTCTGACAAAGGCGCCAACAAACTGATGGCACAGATCTGACCAAGAAGAAATAGAATTCTCCAGCAGATGCATCAACCACGACCTGACGTTGGGTTTGAGTACCAACAGGAAGTAGTTGGCAAGTATCTTGTCATCTCGGCCCCCGGCAGCCTGCACCGCAATGGTGTAGATGCTCAGGAACTCCGAGGGATGAGTCTTGCCGTCATATTTCTCCGGGACCTCTGGCTTGAAGGTTCGGGAATTGGGCCACTGGACTTGCCGCAGCTCACGGGTAAACGCTGGAGTCCCTACCTCGTAAGGCAAGTCACTTGCGTCCCCTGGCGCAGGCTCGTCGACAGCCGGCACTGCGCGCTTATCAGATTGATAACGCGCTTCCCGTCGCCGCTCGATGGTGGTTCGAGCGTCCTCTTTGCCTCGTTCCTGGAGAACTTGATGCTGGTCGCGGCGCATCCGTGGATCGGACGACGCCGTGGAATCATCATCACGGCGATCGACCCGATGGGTTGTCGACCGCCGCTGGTGTCGCGCAGGGGAGTGCACCATGGTTGCACCACCTCCGGTTTTCTCCACATCGGCTCGCGCCGGATCGATGGGCCGCCGCTGTGAGGGCCCTGCCTCCTGTGGTCCATCTTTGTTGGCAAAGCCGATGAGGCTCTGGATAGTAGCTCGCCACTCCTCCATCTTCTCCGGAGCAGGAGGGAAATCGAGGAGCACCTGCGCACGTGCCAAGGCTTCCGCTGGCGTAGGCGGCGGCGACAGGTGTGAGGTACATGAGGTGCTCTGACTCCTAGCCATGTTAGAAGGAGCACCGTCACGGTCACGTGACCGCGCACCACCTCCGCCGGCAGCTCGGTGTGCATGCTGGGCCCACGCACCTTGGGATCGATGCACAGAAATCTTTTCATGGGGACGCCCTGAACCACCAGCGCCATGACGTTGCTCATCGTGCACGGCCTGGGAGGGCCGCGACGCTGGCGCCGGCGCGGGAGCCCCATAAAGCGTCCTTCGATCTCTGGAATTCGTTGTGCCACCCGTAGGCAACACAGCTCCATCTCTGGATCCAGCGGCGTGTGGGTTGCCGCTGCCACTGCGAACGACACCGCTCACCTGGCTTGGATCACCGGAATGCCATGGAGGCTCTAATCCTCTTCCTTCTGCACCCACGCCATCGCCCGTATGCGAGGGCACAGGTAAAACGGACGTGGATGGTTGTGCCATTGCGGCGCTCTTCTTCTTGGGTGGCATGATGAAGATGATGAAGAAACTAAGGTGATGATCACTGGATCAGATTCACACAACCTACGACCCCCCTACCTGGCGCGCCAAAGATGTCGGCGTGCGACACCTATGGGACCCTCAAGGAATCCCTCTACGATTCGGTGGGGGGGGGAGACGTATACGCAAAGAGTAGAACCAACGATCAACGCGGGGCGATTTTACCCAGGTTCGGGCCGCCGATCAGCGTAAAACCCTACTCCTGCCTTGTTTAATTATGAGTGTTCTTGAGCCCAGGCTCCAGGAGCGCTCGCAATGAACAGTACGTTCAAAGAGCAACTGCGCATGCAGAATAGGCTAAAAGATCCTCCTCCCCTGTAGCAGTCGCCTTGGGCCTCCTTTTATACGCTCAAAGGGGTCACCACAGTGGCAAAATGTACATACATTGAGGTGTAAAGTAGCTACAGGGTCATCATACCTAACCCCTGACGGATTAGGACGAACGCATTTAATGCACCGTGAGGTGTCCGTTTAGGTGTCCTCACTTTCTTGGGGATGAAAAAAGGGGCCATCCCATCAGCACCGCTTAAGCTCTCCTCCACTGGCGCGTCGCCACGCACCCAAAGAAGGACCCAGAATGTCGGGCTTGTCGCTGTGCCAGAGCGGTGGCACAGCGACAGAATCTTGCCGGGTGTCGAACCTTGCCGGGCGCCGAATCTTGCCGGCCTTCGCAGGCCACCCCGGCAAGATCTTGCCGGGGAAGCTGGCTTTCGGATTCTAGCTCTCCTTATCTGCTGACCCTCAGATCTTTGACTTGAGAATTTCTCTGGTAGCCTGAGTCAAACCCGAACTGTTCCCCGACAAGCCTTGCCGCGAGTATGGCTACAACTGCCCGTGCACAAGTACGGGGTACTAATGACCCAATACTTAGTACACCGACATATGCCGCTGCCGACGCGAGTACAAGGAGCAGATGGAGCTGATGCTCCGTCGCTCCGTGCTCCACCTCAACGGCCCGGCTCCGCCACCGGGGATGCTCCTACCCGTGAAGTCGGAGCTGGCATCCCCTCCGTGCAACCGCGACGTCCAAATTGACCGTCTCGTGAAGGAAGAGCGCCTCTTGCCGCCGCCAGTGCGCGTCAAGGAGGAGCGGCTCTCTCCACCACCCAGCACGTCAAGGAGGAGCAACTCTCTCTGCCCCGGCGTGTCAAGGCGGAGCGCCGCTCACCACCCCCCGTGCCCAATGCAATCGCGAAAGCACGCGGTTGCCTTCACCACTACCTCGGCGGCGGCGGCAACAACTCTTCGTCGCCCCGGAGCGCCCTAACGGCGTAGGAGTATGCCGACAGGGAGCGGCGTTGGCGGGACAGGCGCAACGCGGCGCGCCGTCGGAGTTTGTTGACTCCAACGTCTAGCCGCCACACATCGCGGCGGACCTAGAGCTGGCGTACGCCTGGGCTCTTGACCGCTCTGTGACGATGGCGGAGAAGAGCAAGCGCCATCTCGGCCGCCTCGACGGGGAGATGGCCAAGTACGGCGAGGAGTGGTCTCTCGCCGAGATCGCCATCGCCACTGCCGCCTCTTCCAAGGCCCGCCGCCCTCTCCGCCCGCCCACCTCGTCGGTGGCCACGGCCGCACTGCGCACGACGCAGGAGGAAGCGGAGAGGATCATCCGTGAGCGTCAGGCGGCTGCCGGGAAGCCCTGCCACGACGCCGCCACCTTCCGTCGCCCGAAGCCCAACGACAACGACTCCAACGACGGAGCGGGCGACGATGACGGAGGAGGAGGAGTCGCCGACCAGCTCGGCATGTCGTACGAGGTCACTGTCAAGTATATGGTAGTTTAGGGTTTTATTTTAAGGTTTTTAGTTCACCGGACGAAATAAAGTCTAGTTTTATGTACAAATTATCTTATTTCAAAAGAAATCGGCCGTGTTTATATCAAAATTCGTCCGATTTGCACGAATTTCGTTCATTGGTTTGAACTGTTGTTAAAATGTTTGCGGCTACGGTTGAATAGCGGTCTTCCGCATCTGTGTCCGCGGACTGGCCCATCTCTGTCCGTGAACGGATCCGGAAGAAAATTTACAGGTCGTCATTGAAGATGACCCGAATTGACCAGTCTGCGAACGGATGCGCAAGAAAATTTACGGTCCCTTTAAAGATGACCCGAACTCTGGTATCCATCACAAAAAATCTAAACATCTCGCACATCTGGGTACACATCGGTTACTCAAAAAAATATCTGGGTACACATCGTGACGTCCCAGCGTCGACATAGCCCTGGGTGCGTGCGGTCGCGCAGTTAACGACGCCGCGATTCCGGGTGGCCCACGTAGTCGGCAAATCGTACGTGTGGGTGGGTGGGTGCGCCTTGGAGCGAGCCAGATGCGCTGAAGGCACAGTGTCGCCCTGTGCAGCCATGTGGCGGGGGGCAGCGGCTATCAAGCGATCGCCTCGCGTGCCGCTAAACTGAATCGATCCATGAGTCCTGTCTGCCGCGTCGTACGACCCGTGTGCAGAAGCCGGAGCCCTTGCCAGCGGCCGCCCAGGCAGGATCCGATGCTGCTGACTAGTTTATCTGCCGATCCGTTCGCGTCCCGAAGACGAGGGCCCATAGTACATCCGGCGAGCTGCTCACACACGCATTACGGATTTGCCACCGGCCTCAGGACGGAGGCGTTTTGATCCATAGCCGTTGCATGTCGCGATCCCGCGGCGCCAAACTTTCCAGCGCTGTTTTTCACGGCATCCCGTGCACCGAAAGCCGGCCAATAAGGGCATGTACAATGGTTGATAAGATAGTTTTATTTTAAGTCTTGTATGTAATTTAGAGATGACAAAAAAGAATGTCTACAATGGGTCATCTCTTAGCTTTATCTTCAATAACTAGTTATTCCTAAAAACGTGGTGAGACATATTGTGCTAAGAGATCATCTCTTGTCTTATCCTAAATAAGAGAAGACAAACCTTTTCTTATGAGTCCTCTCTCCTTCACCTCATCATTTATTCTACGTGGCACTCCTAATATAGCATCATTGTACATGCCCTAATGACTCCAGCTAGTTTCGTACGGTCGTTGCCCGAGCTTGGCCGGTGAGTTTTTTTTTCCAGGAATGGACGGTGAAAAAGAAACCAAAAGGCCGACACGCCACCGGCATTTGCCTACGAAAGCGTTCATCAAAGCGAGAAAAGCACGAGGAAAAGAACGGCCAGCCCGATCGATCTGATTAGAAGCCCTGGACATCGGGGTGGCAGTTTAATCAGTCTGCTCACCCCGGCGGACCAAATCCACTCAAGCAAGGAAACCCCACCCGCTTTGCTAGGTTCGGCACGACGGGCCGGCGAGCGGATAGTCGTTTCGACCCCACATGTCAACGTCGGCCTCTCTAGACTCCTCTCGCCGTCCTAGTCATGCACCCGGGTGCAATCACTCTCCCGACGTGCGTCCATTGCCAACTTGCCATCCTTGATTTAGTAACGAGATCCACCACGAACTCTTATCTTCGTCCGCTACTGGTGACGAGCACCCGAAAGAATCAATGTTAATGCCACACAACCACTAAAATAAACCCCGGCCAATCGTGTGTGGACAAAATGGCTCGCGCCACTGTTCCAAAATCGATCGATAACTTAATCAATTGGTTGAATTATCTCCCTAAAGTATTGCCGGACAGCGACGGCCGTGGACAAGCGTCCCCACGGAAAGAGGCCAGAGGGAGCACCCCACCGACCATTCGCACCGGGCCACGCCTCGGTGAGCGTAACTGCCTACCACCCCACATGGCGCCCGCCGACCTCTCCCGATGCCGTCGATGGCGCGTCCTCCACGTCGGACTGGCCGCCCCACGAGCGTCGGGGCTCCACTGGCTCACGCGCTGCCCCGTCACGCCATTATTTCCGGCCGACACGCTGTCACTCGCAGCGTTGAACCGTCCTTCTTTCTTGCTTGTGTCCTCACGTACAGCGCTACAGAGTACAGATGTACACCTTTCGGCAGCGGCTCTCGATCAAACTCCTTGACAGCAGCTATATAAGGATGCCTCTTGGCCCGGACACCTTCATCAATCAGAAAGCCAAAGCAAAAGCCACAAGCCAAGAACCAATACTTGATCTGTTGTTTTCTTTAGTTCCCGGAAGACTTTTTAGCTGCACCGATCGATCTCGATCATGGAGGATGAGAGGAGCACCCAGTCATACCAGGGAGGTGAGGCCGCCGAGCAGGTGGAGGTGACGGATAGGGGCCTCCTCGGCAACCTCCTCGGCAAGAAGGAGGAGGAGGAGGACAAGCAGAAGGAGGAGGAGCTGGTCACCGGCATGGAGAAGGTCTCCGTGGAAGAGCCCGAGGTTAAGAAGGAGGAGCACGAGGATGGCGAGAAGAAGGAGACCCTCTTCTCCAAGCTGCACCGATCCAGCTCCAGCTCCAGCTCGGTAAGTGTAAACATGATTTAATTAGTAGCGTTTTGCTGTATTAGGAAATTATTAGGATATGGCATGGTTGTTGCGAGTACTGACCTCCCGAGTGATCGTCTGTACAGTCTAGTGACGAGGAAGAGGAGGAGGTGATCGACGACAACGGCGAGGTGATCAAGAGGAAGAAGAAGAAGGGGCTCAAGGAGAAGCTGCCCGGCCACAAGGACAACGAGGGTGAGCACGTGACGGGCCTACCCGCACCGGCGGCCCCCGCGTCTGTGCAGACCCACCATGACACCGACGTCGTCGTCGAGAAGATCGACGGTGACGTGAAGACAGAGGCGACACCTCCAGTGCCCGAGGAGGAGAAGAAAGGCTTCATGGAAAAGATCAAGGAGAAGCTGCCCGGCGGCCACAAGAAGCCGGAGGACGTTGCTGCGGTGCCCGTCACGCACGCTGCCCCAGCACCGGTGCACGCGCCGGCCGCCGAGGAAGTGAGCAGCCCTGACGCGAAGGAGAAGAAGGGCTTGCTGGGCAAGATCATGGACAAGCTGCCTGGTTACCACAAGACAGGGGAGGAGGACAAGGCCGCCGCCCCTGCAGGCGAGCACAAGCCCAGCGCTTAATCGCCGCCGTGCCCGAGACTCGTGACCGGAGCTCGATTGAATTGTTGGCGTGTGTTGTGTTTGCTTTACGTCTAAGTTGGTGTCAAGGTGGGAGGGGTTGATCGTCTCTGAAGGTCCGGTCTGTGAAGCCCGTTCAGTGACGGATGTTTGTGTTTCAGTTTGGTTCAGAGTCAGGTCCTGGATGTTGTTAAGTTTGTTTACTTATGGGCACTTGTGTATTGGTTTATTGCTGGGCATTATGCCTTGATATTAAAGATTTCCGCCCAGTATTTGCTTATTGTTGCATTTTGTGAAGATATATACTCCCTCCATCATTTAAAAAGTGCATTTCCAATTTTGTTGGAAAGTCAAACTTTTTTATGTTTCACTATATTTATATAATAATACATCAACATCTATGCCATCAAATTTGTAGCATTAGATTCATGATAAAATATATTTTCATCATATACTTATTTGGTTTCACAAACAATGATATATTTTTACACAAACTCGGTCAAACTTTGAGGTAGTTTGACCCTCCAATAAAGTTAGAAGTACACTCTTTAAAGAACAGAGGGAGTAGCGTATATTGTTGCGTTTTTTTTTTGCGGCGGATATATTATTGCGTTGTACGTACGTGTGAATTAGAACACTAGACGTGATAAAAATTAGAACAGGAGAAGATAGTGCTGGGTTTTGCAACTCAGAGCTGCAGAAGATTACAAGTTCGTTCGTGAGTTTTGCTTGGCTAATAGACTTTCGACTTCAACAAGCTGATCTTCCTTTTTGTTTTACTTGTGGTATATGGTAAATTAGTGTCCTCATTTTTCTCTTGTCTTTATTTGGATTTACAAGATTTTGAACCGATGCTTTTGAGGCTTTATGCTATAAAATCATGGCAGCTTGTGCATTCGTTAAAGAAATAGTATGGTTACACTATTTTTTCCTCGTGTGCAAGAAGTCATGCAATATTCTTGTAGGCTTTTGGATAAGCATATAGTGGTTTGGCTTCTTTGCTAAAGAAAATATTGGCATGGGCTTCTATTCGGGATCAAATATAAATGGCCTTTCATCTAAAAAGGACCTAAATACTCAATCGTGCAGCTGCGCCATATGGACGTCGCGAGCGCACGCGTGGGAGCCGTCCGATGCGCCCTATCGCCACCGACCCGTGCGGGATCGTCCCGACCAGGTGTCGACCGGGGTAAGGCCGAGACGTGCGGTGTAGTGGTGGGCCCGAGCCTCAATTCAGGCGCAACCACCCGCCCGGCTTGTTTGAAACCGCCCGCTCCGTCCTCCTTTTTCATTTGTTTCGAACCTCTCCTCCCTCTCCTCTAGCAATGATGCGCGGGGTGAGGTGCTACGGTTGTGGATTCCGCGCGGAGTCGCCTGTGCGGGAGGCCGTCCGCGTGCACGGCGAGTCGTCGGCTATAGGCGAAGGTAAACCCCGGCACCTCTCCTCCCTCTCCTCCCTGGTTGCGCTCCAGATTTGGTGGGGAGTTGGTTTGCAGCGTTAGGGTTTGGGTGACGGGCCGGGCATGGAGGTTGTCCATGGCGTCCGCGGGCTCGGCGTTGCCATGGCGGGGGGAGGGCTCCGCGTTGCCATGGTGGGGGGATAGTTGGGTTTTGGGTTGGGGTATGGCGCCGGGGGGGGGGGTGAATTGAAAGGGCGGAGGGAGAGGGTAAGGGGGTGCATCTGAACGAATCCTGGCGACCGGGCATAGGTTCATTTTTTTTATGTTGCTTGAATCCCCGGATGCAGTTGTATAGAAATATGATGGTAGTTGCTTAGTTTTTCATGCAATTTGCGAGATGGGAGGGTCAATCGAACTTCACAGTATCCACAGTTGCAGCGAAATAGGGCAGTAATTGCCTTTTGTTCAACATCAAGCAGCACTGTTTTTTTTGGAAGATGGTTTTTGTGGTTGGTCGAATTTCGCCATTGCCATCTCATTACTGTCCAAGTGCCTAGATTCCACCACCAAGTTGTTATCATTTTTCTGTTCTTAATTTAGTGAAGTTTGCGTACCAAACAGTCCGTATGTGCCTAGATTTTTTCACCACCAAGTTGCCTACCATGTGGTTGGTCAATTTTAGTGAAGTTATTTATCATTTTTGTTCTTATAAGTTGCCTACAAACAGTATGTAGTTGCCTAGTTTCACCATCAAGTTGATGTTTATCGTAAGCATCAATAGAAGATGAGATATCATCACCAATAACTGGCAACTTTAGGAGTATTGGTGATGAAGACTTTTGTTGTGGTTGGTTGAATCCAACAACACTTTTTTATAGGATGGCTAGCTATGTGATGAAGATGAATATGTGCTTTTATTTTGTGATGAGGAGCAATATGTGCTTGTTTTGTCATTTTTTAGTTGCTACAAAATAATGAGTAGTTGCCTAGTTTTCAGCACCAAGTTGCTTCTACAAGTACTAGCATTTAGCAGTTGAGTTATCTCTGGGTAGGAGTAAATGAAGATCAATTCACCTACCAATGACAGCGAAGTCACGCATTTTTTTGTCTACAAGCAGAATTTGTGCTTATAGGTCTTGTATTTTTTCATCAATGTGACATTTTTTGGTGTATTTGTTTTACAGAATGGCACGGAAAAGTAAAAGGATTGCAGGAAGAACTGATGGTGAAAATGAGGGAGAAGAGGTGGTGGCTCAAACAACAAGGAGTAATGTTGGACGCAAGCGTGGGCGAACGAATGAGGACCCTGTCCGGGGTGGTCGGGTGGGGAAACGGGCCACCGATTCTGCCCCTCATGATGAAGAAGGGAGGCATCCGAAACGTGCGAAGAAAGTCGGGCACGAGGTATTTTTTTATGAAAAACTTGAAAGAAGGGATGTTTTTCTGAGTCTTTTTATATATAATGCTCAATTTTTTTCCTAGGGTTTGATATATGTGTGGTTGCTCGAGGCGGGGACATTATGTGCCTTTTTGATATATAATGCTTTTTGTGTCCTGGGGTTTTTGATACTTGTTTGCTGTTTTTCTGTTTTTTGCCTTAATGTTGCTTCTTCAAAAATCACCATGTCATTTGTATCCACTCTTATCTTGGATAAGCAGCAGAACAGCAGTATAGCAGTTGCCTACTTTAGTACTAGCAGTTGCAGTTCAATATAGTTCTAGTTGCTCAGTTTTTAGCAAACACAGCTCACTTTTAATATGGTGTTGTTTGCTTAGTTTAGTATAGTGGGTTGCTCAGTTTAATATAGTGGGTTGCTCAGTTTAATATAGTTGTAGCCTCTGTCCTTTTTTTTTAATATGAATTCTTCTGTACATTTTACGCAGATTGGTAGCAGTGGGCCACCACCGAGGAACTGGGCATCACCTTCAAGACTATTCGTCCTAAACCGTGGCCTTGAGACGATACAAAAGGATGCCATCAGTGATATAAGTTTTGGCGGCGTGCTTGATATCGGCACAAGAACAATGAAAGGAGATCCTGTCAAGTTTGCCATGAAGTGTTATGACCCAGAGTTGTCGCAGCTTGTTATCCCAGATAGGGGGAAGATCCCAGTTGATGCAGCCAGTGTAGAAAGGATTTGGAGCTTGCCAAGGGGGCAGAAGAAGGTTGCGTATGAAGTGGAGCCAGACATAGTTAGGTCATTCAATGAGATGTACAACATCCCCACAGGGCCTGCGCCAATAGTGACCAAGTGGTGCGAAATGATATAGAAGTTTGGAGTTGTTGTTGATGACAAGTTCTTAAGCGCCTAGCCTGTCGTTGTTTTCAGCTATTTTCTTGCACCGACCACCAGCCTGAAGGTGTCCCCGTGTGCCTACTCAGTTGCGTTGAATCCACGTGAGATCGTGAATTCAAATGTTTGCCAGTTTGTCGCCGACCAACTTAGGCTTGCTTTCATGGGGTTTGGAGACAAGAAGAACACGATATGATGTTGCCTATTTCATCTAGTGGTAAAATGATCTAGATTCCCCCGCTTTTTTCGGTTCATTGCTTTCTTTCTTTCACCCTTTTTATTATTATTATTATTATTAAGTTGGATAGGTTTTTTACAACTTACATGTGTTCTCTCTTTTTTGAAACAGCTCCTTTACCTCTACTCGCTTGATGTGGACTACAGGACAATCCACAAGGATTATGTGGATGAGAGCACACCAACTGTTCTTCCAAGGGTCAAAGCATGCAATGAGGGTCCAATCAAGGCAGTCATTAAGAAGGAAAGGATTAGGAAGGGCGTTTATGGAAAGTTGCGAGTAAGTTTTACTTTACTTTCCTTTGCACATAATTTTTTTCATTGTTGTTTATCAGCATGTACACAGATCCCATGTGTTATGAAGTGCACATGTAGTGTTTCGTTTTAAAATAACCGTGTTATCACCCAATGTCCAACTTTTTTTTTGCTTTTTGAAGTACACAGTTGCCCATAATAAGGGTTGGATTTGCCTATTTATCAGGTTTTTTGTAGTTGCATGAATTATTTATGCAATTGCCACCTATAGGGATGTTGTTGCCCATTTTTAGGGAGCAAGTTGCTTTAGCTAATAAATGAAAGTTACTGCACAAAATTTTGCACGGTAATCATCCTCATTTTTTCCAACTGGTGATATTTTTTTGAAGTTACAATTGCCAATAATTTAGAATTTGTAGTTGCTCATTCATCGGGTTTTTGTAGCTGCTGTAGTTTTTGTGATGTCCATAACTGCAGTTGCCCATCAATAGTGCTGGTGTTGCCCTAATTTAGGGAGGCAGTTGCTCAACCATCCCTTTTTCACTTATTCATCTTGCTAATTGTTTTATCATGTGCATTTTTTTGAACAAAAACAGCTCAAAGGCGAGTTCTCAAGGTGCGCAGAAGATAGTCTTTTTGGGAGCATGGATCACATCCAGAATTTTGTCGCTGCGAGGCTTCCTCAAAACTACAACCCCAATGTATTTGCTTCCCTCTTTTGTTCATTTCTAAGAAACGCAGTGCCTTTTTTTGTTCATCATTGTGTTATATAGTCTCCTCATTCAGTTGCATTTTGTGTTTGCAGAAAGAAAGGAGGTTATCATTGCTGGTGCATGATATGTGCTCTGAAATATCAGTCCAAATGGGAAGGTTTGTTCAAGGTGTGGCCAAGCTGGACGAGGAGGAGGATGAACCGGCAGCCACAAGTGTTTCAAGGATCACAAGCGCACGTCAATCAGTGAGTAGGGAAAGGCAAAAAAGGGCAGCGGCAAGTCCAAAACAGCAGAAGGTTGCAAAGCAGAAGAAAGGAAGGGGCAGTAGCACTCGGTACGAGGGGACACTTTTGCCGTCTGATGACGACGAGGAGGAATCGGATGAGGAAGAATTTGAATCTTTAGAAGAAGAAGAAGAAGAAGAAGAAGAAGAGGAGGAGGAAGGGAAAGATGAGGACAGTCCCGAAGAGGAGAGTTCGGATGAGGAGGGGGACATCAATGACGATGATGATGATGTTCCCTCATATAGCAGCCCACCAGCAGCAACAGAAACTGGTGATGATGATTCATAGCGCATGGACATTGACAACTCGCAACGGTCTGCTATTGGTGAAGATGGTGGTGAAGAGGAGGAAGAGGACGATGAGGAGGATGATGAAGAGGAAGAGCATCACCAGGAGGAGGATGATGAAGAGGAAGAGCATCACCAAGAGGAGGAGGATGAAGAGGAAGAGGAGGATGAAGAGAACAAAGACAAGGAGATAAATGTGGAAGAGGGCAATGAAAAAGATAATGAAGTAGAAAAGAAAGAGGGGGAAGCAGAGGAGAAAGAGGATGATGAAAAGAATGAAGAGGATGAAAAGCAGGAAGAGGAGAAAAAAGAGGAGGAAGATAGAGAGGATGAAGGTGATGATGGGGAGGAAGATGGTGGGGGAGGGAAGAAGGGGGATGAAGATAAGGATGATAGCGGCACGGGCGGCAACGCTAGCACCGACAAGCCCAGCGGCAGCGGCCGCCATGATGAGGGAGGTGCATGAAATCCGAGGTGGCGCAGGGGCAGTGATGATGATGAGGTGCCGCTAAGTACGATCATGGAGAAACTCAAGCGTACTGGCAAGGAACAACAGCAATCAGAGCAAAGGATGTCTGTTGAGAGCACACAAGGAAGCATACAAAGCACCGGCATGTTTTTTCAAAGCAGCTTCATTAAGAAGGACATGCGGAAGGATCCGTTTGAGGTACAGAGCGGGCCTGTTATTTCAGCTGTAGATGTGGTGAGGATTGGAGAGTCGCAGTACAGACAGAAGCAGGTCATCCTTGAGACCCGAGATATCCCTCTTCTTCCTGTGCCCATGATGCCAACTCAAAAAAAAATTGCGGGATGGATTTGTGCCTTGAGATGATGGGAGATGTTTTGAAACCACCAAGTATTGGTCCAAAAGAGGGGGAAACACGGCCTGCAAGAAAAGCTGGAGGGGGTGTTGCCAGGAAGGTTAAGAAAGTGTGCCGTAAGGTAGCTAAGGCTACTATTCTGTCCCCGAAAGAAAGCCAGGTTGCGGTGGGTCAAAGTGTTGTAACTACGACAACCAGTCAGCAAGCTCTGACAGCTTAGAGGCCGACAGATGAAGTGGCAAGTCAGAAAGTCACATCACCATCAAAAACTAAGGTCTATCAGAAAAAGCAGCAAAGAAGCAAAATAGAGCAACTGCTCATATGCTGGAAGCAACTGAGCAAAAAAATCAAGCAACTGCTGAATCAGCAAAGAATGAAAACAGAGCAACTGTTGATACCTTGGAAGCAACTCAGCAAAAAACTCAGGCAACCAGAGTGAGTATGCAAGCAGCAGCCCCTCCCAAGCAAAGTGTGGAAGCAACTGCTGTGCTGGAGGAAGCAACTCCTGAGCTGGAGCAAGCAACTGTTGAAGCAACAGCACAGGAATCATCAGATAAGCCTCCGGTAGTCCCCACCAAGCAAGCGTGCTCTGCAAAGGGGAAAGAAATATCATTCGATGATATTAGGGACATCAATGAGTTGCTCGAAAAGTGCGTCAGCCCAGGTTCAATGCCACCACTCACGAGGAGTAAATCTGCTGGTACCATACCTGTAATACGGACATCACCTGCCATTAATCTATCAGCAAACAAAGGAGTATTTGATTCAGGTGAAGAAGCAGTGTTGCTGCAAAGATCAAAGTCTGGAAGTGCTATTTTGGATGATTACTGTCCAGCTCCACCTTTTGATCTTGGGATAGATGAACCAGCGAGAGTAACAGGTGAGGAGGGCAAGGCAGCAGAGGATAAGGGGGTGGCAAGCGCACCTGCCACCAGCAACATTGAGTGGGGAATTGATTGGGGCAACATGGATTTCGATGAATTCCTCAAGGGGGTAGTGAAAAGTGCTGCAGCACAGAGCGCGGGGCACATGTCACCTGCCGGATTCAGTACACCAACTAAAGATGCAAAAACAAGTGCTGAGGGGGAGTCGGGCAAAGGTGCTACCAGCACCTCGGGCGAGCTCGTTCCTGAGAAGCGCGAGAGGAGGATATTGTCGGAGGGATTGACCACGGGTAGCCTCATCAACACCCCATAGCATTTCAAGGCATCGGGGCCAGCAAAGCCCCTAGCACCTTCCGGACGCGTGGCCGGCTCCTTGGGCCGGCTGGCCCAAGAGGCCGGCTCCCAGATGGCGGCACACTCTCAGAAGGCGGCTTCGGGGGAGGCCGGATCCTAGCAGACGGCCCTTCCTCCCCTCGTAGTCTGCACCCATTCATTACGATAAGATGGGGCGTGGCTACAGGGCCAACTGTTTCCCTGAATCCCGGAGGAGCGTGGCTACGGCACGGGCTGACCAAGCGGACACCCCTCTGCCAGGCGCGGCACTGTAGCCACGCGACACGTCACGTAGCCCTCGTCTGCAGGGGCCATGCTCCCACGACGGGCGGTCAGTACGGCCCGCAGGCGGCGGGCCCTACCTGTCCATGAGCAACCAGAAGACGGTGCTCCCCAAGAAGGCGGCTTCGGGTGCGGACCGGCTCCCAGCAGCCGGCCCCTCCCTCCTCTCGGAGTCAACGCGCCGTTACTCTGACGAGACGGAGTATGGCTACAGTGAGCGCACACCAGGCGGCGGGACTGTAGCCATGCCTCCCCCGACAAGGCCCCCGTCATCAAGGGCGAGGCTACAGCAAAAGGCAATCAGTGTGGCCCGCAGGTGGCGGGCCCTACCCGTCGGCCGAATCCTCGGCCACCGGCGGGGCCCACCAGGCGGCGGGCCCCAGCAGCCGGCGGAGAACCCGGCGACCATAGACACTGACATCCGGGTCCTACACCCGGCCCTATTACCATTGTACCCCTGGGGGTAGGCCTATATAAACCCCCCAGGCTCAACCATGCAAAGGGTTCAGCATCCACGCCATTCACACACATAGCTAGGAGAAGCAAGAGAGCTAGCCTTGCCCTTCTTCTTCCTCTAGCCAACAGCTCAAGGAGCAAACTTTTAGCCACTATCTGATCATAGTCATCATGCGAAGACCCCGCAGAGCAGGACTAGGGGTGTTATCTCCTCGGAGAGCCCCGAACCTGGGTAAGACTCGTGTGCGTTCGAGCTCTCGCACATTCCCGTTTCTAGGGCCCGACGACGTCCTCCTGTCCCCATCCATGATAAGCCACCCCCTGGCATCTGTCGCGAGAATACCCCGACAGTTGGCGCCCACCATGGGGCAAAGTGCAGCGTCGGCCGGAGACATGTTCTGGACGGGAACCCTCTTCCTCTCCGGCGAGCACGTCGCGTCTGGCCTGATCAACCTGCCCGACGCGCCGGTTAGCGCATGCACCAGCGCATTGCTTGACGCGGGAGCGGCGTGCCCCGCGAGCTGCCTCATCGACCTCTTTGGCAAGCTCGGCATCTCTGACGCGCCCGCCTCCGACGCGGAGTCCGTCGGCTCCACCGACCCCTACATCGAGCCTGTCGAGATGCTCATCGACTCCGACGCGGCCTCCACCAACGGTTTCCCCACCAATGTGGTGGTCATTGACGATCCGCTCCCTCCTTTCGCCAGCAACACCAACGCCGGCACCGTCGCGGAGGTGCTGGTCACTGGCCACGGCGATGATTCCGCTGGGGCTGGCCACCCCCGTTGCAGCTAACGCCGATGGGGCGACACTGGAGGCATTCCGTGTCACGCTCCTTGAAAGCGCCAACAAGATGGCGGCCATGAGGCACCGCGCTGAGGCCTGCCAGCGCGAGATCGACCGCATCGCGAGCGGCACGCCGGCTGCTGGCGAGCCCAGCCGAGCCGGCACCGTTTCGGCAACGTGGCGCGTCCATAGCCAGCATGCTGGGAGTCGGGCGCCCGGTCTACGCCACCCCAGTGGAGGACCTGCGCACTGCCCAGGCGGCCGCAGATGAATTGGATAACCTGGAGGGCTACGAGCGGCGCAGCCAGATGGCGCGCCTCCAGGAGCTCCTCGACGCTGCAACCACACAGCAAGACGCGTACCACTGTACGATGGCTGCCGGCAAGCAAGCCGAAAACCAACCCCCCACCCCTCGCCGTGAGCATGGAGCGACCTCCCGGTCCCCAGCAGGTGGAGACCGCGGTCAGCAGGACCCGTAGCCGGCTGCTAGCCGCAGCCGGCGCACTCGCCTTATGGTTGTGCGCAGCCATGATGACCGCCCACGGGTGGAGCACTGGCGGGACGAGCGTCCGCCTCCCCCTCGCAGGGAGAGGCTGGCCTCTCCGCCTCTTGCGGATCATCCGACTCTCAGAGGCCGACAGGGCCCCCGTGAAGGAGTCAGAGAGAACGATGCGCGCCACCGGATCGAGCGCCTCGCTCGGTCCCTAGCCATAGAAGAGGAAGACACGATCGGCCTGGCCTGCTTCGGCCCCGCATCCGCGACGAGCCCTTCCCCAAAGGGTTCTCGCTCTCTTGAGACACTCCCAAGTACACCGGTTCCATGAAGCCGGAGGACTGGCTGACCGACTACTCGACGGCAGTCAGCATAGCAAACGGCAACAAGCGCGTTGCCGTGAAGTACGTTCCGCTCATGCTCCAGGGCACGGCTCGAACATGGCTGAACAACCTCAAGCCCTACAGCGTCAACAGCTGGCTGGATTTCGCCGATGTCTTCATCCGCAACTTCACCAGCACCTACAAGTGGCCCCCCAAGCCTCGCCAGCTTTTCATGTGCGTTCAGGGGCCGACCGAGTCCACCCGCGACTACCTGACGCGCTGGGCCCAGCTGCGCAACTCCTGCGAAGGGGTGCACGAGGTACAGGCCATCGAGTACTTCACCGCCGGGTGCAGAGAAGGCACTCTGCTCAAGCACAAGCTCCTATGCGATGAGCCAGCTACATTGGACGAGCTCCTAGTCGTGGCGGACAAGTACGCCACGGCCGACTCCTCCATGAAGTCGGAGATCCGGGTTGACACGTCCGGGAAGGTGATCCAGTCAGCCCCTCAAGCTCCGGCTGGTGACACCAACCGGCGCCAACAGCCGAACGACAACAAGTGCAAAGCCCAGCAGCCGTCTTCCAGCAGCCGGCTTCCAACAGCCGACAAGTAGCAACCGTCGAATACCAGCAGCCGGAAGGACAATCCGGCCCAAGCGTCAGAAAGGCGGCAAGGGTGCTTGGCTGCCCGCCTTATCTTTCGAGCAAGCCCTCGATGCCCCGTGCAAGTTCCACAGCGGCGCGAAGCCGTCCAACCACACCACTCGGAAGTGCAACTGGCTCGCCAGAATTGCCAAGGGTGAGGGCATGCCGCCTCCGCCAGCCGGCCCGGCGGCTCCGCCTCCTTAGCAGCCGGCGGCTCGCCCAGTCGGCATGCTCCAAGATGAGTTCCCCGAAGCCAATGCCACCTACGTCGTCTTCACCAGCCTAGCCGATGACAAACACAGTCGGTGGCAGAAGCACTGCGAGGTGAACGTTGTCGCCTCAGAGGTCCCCCAATTCATGCACTGGTCCGAGAAGCCCATCAGTTGGAGCCGTGAGGACCACCCGGCCGTGATGCCCTCGCCGGGTGCTTATGCAATGGTGCTGGACTCCACCTTCTCAACGGAGAGGCTGGCTTGCCGCTTCTCCCGGATCCTGATAGACGGCGGCAGCAGCATCAACATCATGTACCGCGACACCATGGAGAAGCTGGGCATCAAGGAAAAGCAACTCCTGCACAGCCGAACCGTGTTCCATGGCATAGTCCCTGGGCTTTCCTGCTCTCCAATCGGCAAGATCAAGATTGATGTCCTGTTTGGCGACAAGACCCACTTCCGCCATGAGCCAATCTGGTTCGAGGTGGTCAACTTGGACAGCCCCTACCACGCGCTCTTGGGCCGGCCTGCACTAGCCAAGTTCATGGCGGTGCCGCATTACGCCTACCTAAAGATGAAGACGCCGGGTCCCAAGGGCATCATCACCATTGCCGGCGACTACCAGAAGTCGCTCATGTGTGCCGCCGCCAGCAGCCGGCTGGCCGAGTCCCTCGTCATCGCTGAAGAGAAGCGCCTCCTTGACCGGGTGGTGGCCATGGCCAGCAAGCAGACGGACAAGCCATCCGACCCCAAGGACGCGGAGACCCAGGGCTCCTTCCAGCCGGCCAAGGAAACCAAGAAGATCGCCTTGGATCCGGCGCACCCGGAGTGATTTGCTATCGTGGGGTCTCACCTCGACAGCAAATAGGAAAGCGAGCTCGTCGATTTCCTCCGTGAGAATCGGGACATCTTCGCATGGTCTCCCAAGGACATGCCGGGTGTTCCGACGGATTTCGCCGAGCACAAGCTACATGTGAGATCGGATGCAAAACCGGTCAAGCAACCCCTCCGCCGCCTGTCAGAAGAGAAGAGAAGGATTGTTGGTGAAGAGATCGCCCGGCTTCATCATGGAAGTGTTCTACCCAGACTGGCTTACCAACCCAGTCCTCGTCTTGAAGAAGAATAACAAGTGGCGCATGTGTATTGACTACACTAGCCTCAACAAGGCCTGCCCCAAGTACCCCTTTGCCTGGCCCCGGATAGATCAAGTGATCGACTCCACGGCCGGCTACGAGCTGCTGTCTTTCTTGGACGCCTACTCCGGCTACCACCAGATCAAGCTGGACCCGGCCGACCGCCTGAAAACCTCCTTCATCACACCATTCGGCGCCTTCTGCTACATCACCATGACGTTCGGCTTAAGGAATGCTGGCGCCACCTTTCAGCGCTGCATGCAGAAGTGCCTCCTGAGGCAACTCGGCAGAAACACCCATGTCTATGTGGATGACATTGTGGTGAAGACGGAGAAGCGCGGCACCCTTTTGGAGGACCTCAAGGAGACCTTTCCCAACTTGCGCCGCTTTCAGATCAAGCTCAACCTGGAGAAATGCGTCTTCGGAGTACCAGCCGGCCAGCTCCTTGGCTTCCTTGTCTCTGAGCGCGGGATCGAGTGCAACCCCGTAAAGATCAAGGCCATGGAGCGGATGCAGAAGCCGACCTGGCTGCGGGACGTCCAGAAGTTCATCGGGTGCTTGGCATCACTCAGCCGATTCATCAGTCGGCTAGGCAAGAAGGCCCTCCCACTGTACCAGCTGATGAAGAAGACCACCTGCTTTGAGTGGACCGACCAGGCGGACGAGGCCTTCTTCCAGCTCAAGCGCATGATGTCCATGTTGCCTGTTCTGGCCGCTCTGGCTGCTAAAGAGCTCATGTTCCTCTACATCGCCGCCACCAGCCGGGTGGTCAGCACCATGATCGTGGTCGAGCGCCAAGAAGACGGCAAGGCCCAGCCGGTCCAGAGGCCGGTCTACTACCTGAGCGAGGTGTTGTTCACCTCCAAGCAGAACTACCCCCACTACCAGAAGATGTGCTACGGCGTGTACTTTGCCGCCAAGAAGCTGAAGCAGTATTTCGGGGAGCATACCATCACGATTGTCTGCACCGCCCCCCTTGCCGAGATCATAGGCAACAGAGATGCCTCAGGCCGGGTGGACAAATGGGCCATTGAGCTTGCCCCCACACCATCCTCTACCAGCCCCGCACCGCCATCAAGTCCCAAGCGCTGGCCGACTTCCTCGTCGACTGGGCCGAGACCCAGTACCTGCTGCCAGCGCCGGATTCCACTCATTGGCGGATGCACTTTGATGGCTCGAAGATGCGCACCGGTCTGGGAGCCGGCATCGTCCTCACCTCTCCCAAAGGCGACAAGCTCAAGTACACGCTGCAGATCCACTTCGCCGCCTCCAACAACGTGGCCGAGTACGAGACACTCGTCCACGGGCTCCGGCTAGCCAAAGAGATCGGCATCCGCCGGATTCTGTGCTACGGCGACTCGGACTTGGTGGTCCAACAGTCTTCTGGCAACTGGGATGCCAAGGACGCCAACATGGCAAGCTACCGCTTCCTCGTCCAGCAAATCAGCGGCCACTTCGACGGGTGCGAGTTCCTTCATGTGCCACGAGCCGACAACGAGCAAGTCGACGCCCTGGCACGGATTGGCTCCACCCGGCAAGCATTACCAACCGGCGTCTTCCTCAAGTGCTTGCTCAAGCCGTTTATCAAGCCTTCGCCAGAATCGGAGTCCATCTTCGTGCCGGCTGACCCCGGAGCAGTCGGATCCGGCTCGGGGACTTCAGCAGTCGGCCCGGGGACTGCAGCACTCGGCCCGGGGACTTCAACAACGCAGCAAGCAGTGGCCGGCTCCGACCCGCCGCCTCCCAACCCGGCCCCCCTGGTGCCGGTTGCTGTCATGACAGTGGTAGAAGCTCCATCCTGGGCGCAGCCCATCCTCAACTTCCTGGTGAGCCGAGAGCTACCAGCCGACGAGATTTTGGCCCGGCAGGTGCAACGCTGGGCGGCAGCATACACGATAGTCAACAGAGAGCTCGTCAGGCTCAGCGTGACTGGCGTTTTTCAGCGCTGCGTTGAGCCAGAGAAGGGCATCAAGATCTTGAGAGATATCCATCAAGGCGAATGTGGCCACCATGCCGCCTCCAGATCCCTCGTCGCCAAAGCTTTCCGCCATGGCTTCTTCTGGCCGACTGCTTGGGACGACGCCAAGGAGTTGGTCCGCAAGTGCAAGGGGTGCCAGCACTTCAGCTCCAAGAAGCACCTGCCGGCCTCTGCACTCAAGACCATTCCCATCACCTGGCTGTTTGCCGTATGGGGATTGGACATGGTGGGCCCATTCAAGACAGCACGCGGCGGCCTGACCCATCTACTGGTCGCCATGGACAAGTTCACAAAGTGGATTGATGCGAAGCCAATCAAGAAGCTGAATGGTCCGACTGCCGTCACATTCATCGCCGACATCACCGTCCGGTACGGCATCCCACACAGCATCATCACGGATAACGGCACAAACTTCGCCAAAGTCGCCTTGGCCCGTTTCTGTGTGACGCAGGGCATCCGACTGGACTTAGCATTCGTTGCCCATCCGCAGTCAAACGGCCAGGTGGAGCTAGCAAACGGCCTCATCCTGTTCGGCATCAAGCCCCAGCTGGTCGAGCTCCTCGAGCGCTTGGCCGGCTGCTGGATCGAGGAGCTGCTGGCCGTCCTTTGGAGTCTTTGGACCACGCCGAACAAAGCAACCGGCTTCACACCCTTCTTCCTCGTGTACGGGGCCGAGGCTGTCATCCCAATAGATATTGAGTTCGACTCGCCTCGCGCCACCATGTACACGAAGGCGGAAGCCAAGGAGGCGCGACAAGACGGCATCGATCTGCTGGAAGAGGCCTGGTTGCTGGCAGTCAGCCGGTCCGCCATCTACCAGCAGAGCCTGCACCGCTACCACAGCAAGAAGGTCAAGCCGCGTGCTTTCCGCGAGGCCGATCTTGTGCTCCGGCTGATCCAGCGAACAGCCGGCCAGCACAAGCTCTCGGCTCCTTGGGAGGGGCCTTTCATCATCAGCAAAGCCCTGGGCAACAACTCCTACTACCTCATCGACGCACAGAAGCCCAGGGCTCGCAAGAGGGACAATTCCGGCCAAGAGACGGAGCGACCATGGAACGCGAATCTTCTCCGCCCATTTTACAGTTGATGCAGTGTATGTACCACGATACCTTTTGTATTAAGCTAAGACAACAGGTCCCCCGAGGCGCACTCGGGGGCTACATTTTTATCTATATGATAAGCTTCGCCTATGAATGTGTTCTTTCATTCTTTCGCCCTGTCCGGGTCCGGTCAGCCGGCCCGGGGGCTCGCCGCCTTGACCTAAGTTGGCACCACCCAAAGTCGGCCAAGTAGTGTGCTGACGCCAAAGCCCTCTCTTCGCCTCAGCTACAGCTCGCAGCGCGACTGTTCGGCTGGCAAGAGCTAAAGGCCGGAATCACTGTCCACACGAAAAACGACTAAGGAAGAACGCCAACACAGGCCAGGCTGGCTCCTAGCCTCACCCGTCTGGCTGCTCAGCAGCCGGCCGGCCGGCTTCTCACTCGACTAGCTATGCTCTAGGCGGCCAAAGTAACTTGCCTATCCTAAAACGGCCAAGTCCCTGACCCAGCCACAGACCGCAGCGCGGCTGTCCGGCTGGCAGGGCGGCAGCCAAAGGAAGGCGGCAAAAGAAAAAGCCAAATAGAGCAAAGGAAAAGCTGAGCTAGAACCCGGCAAAAGACACAAGCATGTGGGAGATAAATTATTTACATCGCAAAAGGCCCAAGGCCAGCATTCAACAGAGTTTGATTTACACCCCCAGTGGGTGGAACTGCGCACGATTAACTTGTTTGCTCAAGTACAAGATAGAGAAATGTTAAAAAGATAAAGGGCTGCCTAGGCCAAGGGCGCTGCGGGCGGCATGGACAGGTCGGCAGTGGCTGAAGCGCCGGCTGGTGGAGCATCCAGCTGTTGTGTCTTGGCCTGGTCGGCGTCGGCGGCGGCTGATGTAGTCTCCCGCGGCCCGCTGGCCGAGGCCCGATTGGGCTGAGTCCGGCTGGTTGCTCCGCCGTTTGGTGCGACGTCCTCGCCTTCCTCGTCCTCGTTGTCCTCGCTCTCGTCGCTGGAGGCGATCTCCTCCGCCGAGTCCTCCCCCTCATTCGGGTCCAGCCCGAACCAGGATGGCGGCACCTCAGTGCCGTCTTCCGCCCACTCCAGGATGAAGACACCGACGTCGGCGTAGTCGGCAAGGGCCGCCGCGCGCTGGACGATCTCATCCTGCGCCGCCTCCAGCTCTGGTCCTGCCTCCTGGCGGAAGGTGGCGAGCTGAGCCAACCTCACGTCCGGATACCAGGCTTTGACGAACTCCAGCGTCGCCCTGGCACCCGCCCGAGCTGCGGCGCCTTTCCAGGCCTCAAGCCGCTCGGCCACCACCTCCAGCCAGTTAGCGGTCCAGCTGGGAGTCCGAGGAATCCGCTCCTCCGGCCAAAGCCCCGCCAGGACCTGCGACCCGGTGCGCTGAAGTCGGTGGAGCAGGCGGTACGCTGGCTCGAGGCGCATCTTGTAGGCCATGAGCTGCTCGCCTAGAGTCCGGGGCGAGTCCTGAGGAATGTCCGCGCTCGTCCTCCTCCGCTGTTCGCGCCGCGCTTCGATTGCCTGGCAGACGGCAACGGAGCGACCCGGGAAGTAATCTGTGCAAAAGAAGACCAAGATTTAAAAGTTGGCCTCCTATAGCAGCCGGCGGCCAAGCAACAAAAGAAGAAAGGATCTACCTTCGACCATATCCTCGATCACGCCGTAGCCGTCCAACAGCAGCTTCTACCTCTCGACCCAGTCCGAGCGCTCGGTCTCGAACTCGGCCTTGAGGAGCGCCTCCCCGTCCTTCAGCTACTGGATCTCTGCCTTGTGTCGGGCCGCCTGGTCCGCCAGCTCCTTCACAAGACAGTCGCGCTCTGCGGATGCCTGGCTGCGCTCTTGCTCCTTATCCCGGAGCTGGCCCTCAAGCTCGCACACGCGCGTTCGAAGATGGGCGGCGGCCTCTGCAAAAACACAAGAGAAATGTCAACGTCAACAAAGACAAGAAGTCACCGGAAGATCCGGCCCGGCTGCTCAGCAGCCGGCCCGAATCTAGGGGGCTACACCCAGTGGGTGCGCTTGCGCGCCCCCACTAGAAGACGGCCTACGTACCGCGGCTCTTGTTCAGCTCAGTAGTCTGGTTGGCAAGCTGCTGGTTCTGAGAGTTGTAGGCGGCCGCGCATAGATTATGATAGTTCTGCAACAAGAGCAACACTTCAGCATTCAGAAATACGCCTTGGAGTTCCAACCCGCTTGCTCAGCAGCCGGCTCGGAACTCAGGGGCTACACCCAGTGGGTGCGCTGGCGCGCCCCCACTGAAGACCGCAAAAGCAAAAAAGATAATTCAAACGCATACCCGGACGGTTGTCTGCATCACCACCAGCTCGCTCCTCGCCTGCAGGAGGGTGGCGCCATGTGTCTTGAACGTGTCGAGGACGTCTTGCACCACAATGTTCAGGGTGGCCGGGCAGCTCCTTGCGCCCAACCAGGCGGAGCAGCGCTCGTGGCCTCGGTGTCGGCCGCCTGCGAGCTCGCAGCTCGGCACCTGCCGGCCTCAGCATAGAAGTCACCCGCACTGGGCGCATGCGCGCGGAAGCGTGGGTCACCAGGGCCTGGCCCTCCACCAGCTCGGCGCTGGACGGCGGCGCCTGCGGCCCCTTGGGCTGGCCTCCACCCCGCTCTTCAGCACCCGGCGCCCGCGGAGCGTCCTCCAGGATGACGAGGTCGGCCATCCCATCCCCCGGTGCCGCCTGGCCGGCACTGCCTCCTTCAGTCGGCATCCGGTCCTCCACCACCGGCGGCTCCGGCTGCTGCGGGTCGGCGGCCTCGGGAACCATGTTCCGGGCCGGGTCCTCCACGGCCTTGACGTCGGCCTCTGCCTGTGCCTTGGCCGCCGCGTCCGCCTGCGCCGCGGTCGCTGCTTCGGCCTCCAGCCGTGTAGCCGCCTCCCGCTCCTCCCGCGCCTCCCATGCGTTCCTCTCCATCGCCTCTCGAAGGGCGGCGGCCGGGTCCATGCAGTGGGCATCCTCAGAGCCGCCTGCTTCTCCAATCACCGAGGCGGACGGGGCCCGTGACACAGTGAGGGGAGCCCTGCTCAGCAAGACAAGCAAAGATAAGAAGTTTGGAAAAAGAAAAGCCAAGACAAAACAACCAAAACAAGAGCAGTCAAAACACTTACGCAGACACCAACGGGCGTGGCTTCGGGGCCCTCCGGATGGCGGCCGCCTTTGCGGCCTCTTGCCGCTTGGTCGCGGTAACCGTTGACTTGGGCTTCTTGGCTGGCCGGGTACCGAGCATCCCCACGTCAGCGTGGCGCTTAGACGTGCCGGGTGCTCCAGTCGGCGCCCCGCTAGTCGGTCGCGTCGCCGAGGGGCCGGCTCCCGTCCTATCGGCGCCTTCCGAGCGGCGCTACTCGTCGCCATCCTCGTCGTCGTCTGGCCAGTCCCAGACGTCGCCTCTTGCAGCGCCTCCTCTAGCTCCGCTTGCTCCGGTGCCGCCTCCACCGGCGGCGTCGTCCTCCTCCAACGCGGCCGCCCCCAGCTCGGGGTCGCCCACGTCACTCACCTCCCGGTCCGCCATCCACTGGTGGCCGGGATCTAGCGCGCCTCCTGCTCCTTGGCCGGCGAAGCGCAGCGCCGCGTTCGGGTGGTCAGGGCGGATAAAGAGGACGGCGTAGGCAAAAAAGGGAGACCAAATACTAACCGTAGGCGGCGGATTGGCGCGGCTGTAAGGCTCCTTGGCGAAGCGCCAGTCCTCCTCGCTGAGCTGGCGGTTGGAGATGTTGTTGACATGGCAGACGACCTCCACCACCGGCATCTCCTTGGTCGACATCCGGCAAGGGTCCCGGCGGCCGCTCATGTCGCAAATCAAGTGAGGCCGGAATTGAAGCGGCGACACCCGGCGCTGGATGAAGGCGTCCAGCAGGTCCACCGGATGGAGGCCCTCCGAGTCCGTCATCTCCTGCAGGCGGTCGAGGATGCTGGTGATGGCAGCCGGCAGCGGCCTCGGCTGCTGGCCCCAATTGTTCCGCGGCTCAGGAGGCGGGCCGGCTGCATAATCCGGCAGGTTAACATAGTCCCGAGTCGGATCCAAGTTGCGGACATAGAAGTAAGACTCCTGCCAAAACTTCGCCGACTCCAACACGGCCACAGCCGGGAACCGGGTTCCGGCGCTGATGCGCCGCACGGCGACTCAAGCACCGCACTGGGCCGGCTCGCCCTTGGCCGCGGTGCTGAGCTTGAGGTAGAAGAACCTCCCGCACAACTCGAGCGTGGGGAGGACGCTAAGGTAGCCCTCGCAAAAGGTGACGAAGGCGGAGAGGAGTACCACGGTATTGGGCGTGAGGTGGTGCGGATGCAGGCGGTAGAGGTTGAGGAAGGCGCGGAAGAAGCCACTCGCCGGCAAACCGAAGCCACGGAGGAAGTGGCTGCGAAAGACGATGAATTCGCCGGCCTCCAGCGCCGGCATGATCTCCCTCGCTGCAGGAACCCGCGCGCCCACGCATGCTTCGTTGGGCATCCTCCGCGTCACGCGGAGTAAGTCGATGTGCTCGTCGATGATGTTTGAGCCATCCCACTTGCCTCGCGCCATGCTCTGTGGTTGCTTGGTGACGGCGCGGCGAGGTCGAGTAATGGCAAGGCCGCGGTGGCGCAGGGAGGTCGAGCAACGGCGGGCTGCGGTAGCACTTCGGTGGCGGGCGGCGCGGCGCAACAGCAGCGGCAAGGAAGAAGAAGAAGGAGAGAGAGAGGGAGGGGGCGCGTGCGTTTGGCTGCTCCCCCGCCCCTCCCTACTTATACGGCTGCGGCGGCGGAGCCGAAGAGGCAAATCATGGGGGGCGTGGGGATTAACTGCGCCCACGCCCCGCATGTCCCCGTAATTTCCGCGCCATCATGGCGCTTCTTCAATTGGCCCCGGAAGGGCAACCGCCCGCCTCGACCGCAGCGGATCCGCGCGCGTGCCGAGCCCTGTAGTGGTGGGGCCGGGCCTGCGGCGATGTCCCGTCGGGCGCATGGGCTGGCAGGCCGGCCTGGCCTGCTGGCGCCACATGGCAGGCGAGCAACGGGCGGTAGGCGCGCTGCCCGACGCACGCAACGACTATAAGAATTCATCAGGCGGTTGGCCCAACCTCGGTCGGCTCCTGACAAACGGCTTCTACCAAGTCGGACAAAGCAAAAGACCCAAGACCTCTCGGAGTCGGAAACTGCTGAGGCACTCCGGCTTGAGCCACGGCGCCTCACCAGCTTCGGGGACTACTATCGGAGGGATTGACCACGGGTAGCCTCATCAACACCCCATAACATTTCAAGGCATCGGGGCCAGCAAAGCCCCTCGCACCTTCCGGACGCGTGGCCGGCTCCTTGGGCCGGCTAGCCCAAGAGGCCGGCTCCCAGATGGCGGCACACTCTCAAAAGGCGGCTTCGGGGGAGGCCGGATCCTAGCAGATGGCCCTTCCTTCCCTCGGAGTCTGCACCCATTCATTATGATAAGATGGGGCGTGGCTACAGGGCCAACTGTTCCCCCGAATCCAGGAGGAGCGTGGCTACGGCGCGGGCTGACCAAGCGGACACCCCTTTGCAAGGCGCGGCACTGTAGCCACGTGGCCCGTGACGTAGCCCTCGTCTTTAGGGGCCATGTTCCCACGACGGGCGGTCGGTACTGCCCGCAGGCAGCGGGCCCTACCTGTTCGTGAGCAACCAGAAGACGGCACTCCCCAAGAAGGCGGCTTCGGGTGCGGACCGGCTCCCAGCAGCCGGCCCCTCCCTCCTCTCAGAGTCAACGCGCCATTACTCTGACGAGACGGAGTATGGCTACAGTGAGCGCACACCAGGCGGCGGGACTGTAGCCATGCCTCCCCGGACAAGGCCCCCGTCATCAAAGGCGAGGCTACAGCAAACGGCAATCAGCGTGGCCCGCAAGCGGCGGGCCCTACCCGTCGGCCGAATCCTCGACCGCCGGCGGGGCCCACCAGGTGGTGGGCCCCAGCAGCCGGCGGAGAACCCGGCGACCATAGACACTGACATCCGGGTCCTACACCCGGCTCTATTACCATTGTACCCCTGGGGGGTAGGCCTATATAAACCCCCTAGGTTCACCCATGCAAAGGGTTCAGCATCCATGCCATTCACTCACATAGCTAGGAGAAGCAAGAGAGCTAGCCTTGCCCTTCTTCTTCCTCTAGCCAACAGCTCAAGGAGCAAACTTGTAGCCACTATCTGATCATAGTCATCATGCGGAGACCCCGCAGAGCAGGACTAGGGGTGTTATCTCCTCGGAGAGCCCCGAACCTGGGTAAGACTCGTCTGCGTTCGAGCTCTCGCCCATTCCCGTTTCCAGGACTTGACGACGTCTTCCTGTCCCCATCCATGATAAGCCACCCCCTGGCATCTATCGCGAGAATACCCTGACAGATATTGAAAGCCCCGCCATCACAAAGGTGACCATATGTGAATGTAGACGTGAGGAAGTATTTCACATGCAATGCAGAAACAAACTGAGTGTACGCAATGGTTCTATTGCTTGGAGGAGGAGGGATGACAAGGACGTCGCAGGGAGATGATACAACGTGTGTGTTTCTTCGAATAGCCACTTTTGTTTTCTTCCCATCAAATGATCTTTCTTCTTGTTATTTTCTCAACAGAGCCTTTCTTGTTTTACAGGCCGCACATCATAAACTATCATGGCTACTTTTGCACAATTAAGTAGCTTGCTCAATCAATGAAGAAGACCGGATGGATGAAGACCCATGTCTTTGAGGTAGGGATTGAGGCAATCATGTACAACAGACGGGTGGGGTCCAAGAAAATAATCATGCCTGTTAGGTTTTTGGTAAGAAAATAAAGCCCACAGTTTTTATTCAATTAGTTTTTCTTTTTTTCTTTGTTTGGCAGTGACATTTTTTCTTTACCATCTCCATCTGCCTTTTTTCACAGACTTGGCTTCAAAAACTTGTTTTCGATGTAAAGGAGCTGCATGATAGGTTCAACGCATCGAACTGTTTGGATGAGCAAGACATGGTATGCTCCATGTGTTGCTTGTTGTTTTCTTTTAAAACATAAGTTGCCTATAAACCTTCTGGGTTTTTTTGCCTAAAATTTTATGACCTACGACACATACTTAGGATCCATCTATTATTACACTTTTTGTTTTTTTGAAATATGTTTTAGGTGCATGTACAAACCACTCTAGTGTGTACCTACAAACTATAATAGCCCCCACAAGATATGATTGAGCAGTATCTGTCAGTTGTCTTTTTTAACATCTAAGTTGCCTGTTATAAGTGCATTGTTGCCTAAAAAGTGTGTGGTTCTAGTGGCAAAATTTTGCACAGGTTGGAAAACCAAGTTCATTGTGTGTGTTTATAGTTCACAAGATTTTTTTTTCATTTTTGGATTTTACATCTCTGTTGCACCGACTCAATTAAAGTTGCTCCTAAAAACTCATAGGGTTGCCTAAAATCATATCATAAGTTGATGTTTTTTGTGTTTTCTAAGATCATATCAGAAGTTGATATCAGAAAATCATAGGGTTGCCTGAAATCATATGAGAAGTTGATGTTTTCGTTATGCACATAAATTATCACATCTTCTGTTATAGCTGGCATCAAGTTTCTTTTTTTAAGGTTATAATTCCTGTCCTTGAAAATTTAGATCTAGATAATGCCCATGGTGCAAACCACTACTGGCTATTCAACATCAATTTGAGGGATGAAAGGCTCGAAGTGTTTGACTCATGGAGGACGATAAAGAAAAGCAAGAGACTGGATGAAGTAGCAAGGGCCATTGTAGCAGCAGTTCGCATATTGTGGGACAAATACTATCTGAAACAAGCAAAGATGATGGAGAAGTTCCCGCTTCTGGACATCGATGCACCAAAGTAGACTGTATCGTAAGGACTAACCTACCTACATACATCTCGTTGTTATAAGATGGGGTTTCTTTTTTTCCAAGTGCTTTCCTGACATAGGTTTTTTTTGCTGCTTTGTTGTTTATCTTTTTTTTTGCAGTGGTGACTGTAGTATATTCGCATTGATGAACACATTATTGTGGAATGGATGTGGCTCCCAAACTACGGACAAAGCGACATACCAAACATCAGGAAGAAAATGACCATCTCCATGTTGAAGTGTGACCTAAACAAGGTTCTATGGCAGGAGATTCTCAAACCGGTCAAGAATTGAATGAATAACTAGGTACACTTTTTTTTGCTGCAGAATGTGTGCCATTAGAAAACTCACAAAAGTTGCTCCAAAACCACCTAAAACAAGTTTGCATAAATCATAAGCATCCATAAGTTTGCAAGTTTTCGAGTAAGGAATAAAGCACAAATGTTAAGCACCCACCTACGAAGTCACCATTTTGTGAATTTAAAGCTAGGAGAACACATAAATTAAAACAAGTTCCTCCAAATCAATCCATAGTTGCTTGAACTGTCAGTTGCTTGATTTCCCTTCTCCATCTGCTCAAAAACTAGGCCACAGTTGCTTCATCTAGCAGGACACTGTTGCTTTTTTTGCTTCAACTAGTTTGCAAGTCCAGGGGTCATTTTCTTCATGTGGTAACCATCACAACAACTTCCCTAGGCACGTCGCAGCATTGTGGTCAATTGATTCACAGATGCTGCATTTGTTCTTTTTCTTTGGGTGTAGCTCTAGTGTTGATTGGAAGCGCCTGCAGCGGCTGCGCCCTTTTGTGACTGACCAAGGTGGATCCATAGGAGCAGGGGTAGGGGGGCAGGAGGTTAGCCTGAACCACTTGGGGCATTAGCATTTGATGCTTCCCTAGCCCCAGCCGCTTCTTGGGCTGCCTTTAGCCTCTTCTTCCTTAGTTTATTCAGCTTAGTGACCTCAACATCTGTTGCTTTCATGTGCCTCCCAACTGCAGCGGCTGCCTCATCACTTGTCATTGCCTTCTTGGCTAGCTTTGCAAAATCCATTGTCATATTCACTTGCCGAACCTGGTTCTCCGACTCAGTGGGCAAGTCCGGTGGAGGGCCGTTGTTAGTTGGCGGTGGCGCACTTGGCACCGCATACTGCGTCCAGCGGCGCTTGATGTAGTGTGCAGGTATCTTATCAACGCCAACGTGCATGAAGATTTTCAAGACATGGCAACAAAGTAGGCCGTCCCTATGCCACTTACAACATTCACAATCATAGATTGCTGATTCTGGCCTCACTGTGACTAGATACTTCCTTGAGCTATACCCTGGAACTTCTTCTGTATTGGGCTCAAGGAGATAGAAGTTGATTCCAGTGGGGTGCACATTGTACTGGCCAATCATCTGAAACTCAGTCCTAAATTTTACATAGATGTCCCTAGTGTATGCCTTGTAGGCATGCCTCTCAACGGGGAAACGCAACCATCTTTGTGCGTCTAAATGTTCTGTCCGGTAGTCGTTCCCGCCCTCCCTCACGAGTATGTGTACCTGAATATTCTCATATTGCTTGACAAAGTTGAGGATTGACTTGTGTGGGTTCACATAGTGCTTCAATACAGCATTGAGCCCTTCGCTGCATTGCGTCGACTGAAGGAAAGGGAAGAACCTGGATTTGAAGTAGCACGGCACCCATGTAGCCCGGTATTCATAGAGTTTCTCAAAGTGACCATGCAAAAGCGCAGCCCACTTCCATTCAAATTCAGCTGGGGTGAAACTGAAGTCAATACATTCATTGAAGTCTTTGACCAAATCTGGGTTCCTAGCCAACACAGGGCCAAGCTTCTCTTGTGCTTTCTTCATTATATGCCAACGGCAACAACGGTGAATCGTTGTCGGGAACTTCCTCTTGATTGCTTGTGCCATAGCAACGTCTTGGTCCATGATGATGTTGTCCGGAGCCAACCCATCCATTCCCTCTAGGAAAGCATCAAACAACTAGTCATAACTTGAGGCTAGCTCCTGTCGCACAAAGCGACATCCAAGCATAATTGACTGCCCATGCCCGTTGATGCCAATAAAGGGGGCAAATGGCATACTATACATGTTTGTGAGATAAGTTACATCAAATGATACGCAATCATGATAAGCCTCCGCGTAAGCTTTCCGTGCAGCACCATCCACCCAAAACAAGTTTTCTGTCCTGCCTTTCGCATCCATCTTGCATTTAAAGAAGAATCCTGGGTCATTTTCGTTCACCTTGCAAAAGTAGTTGAGTGTTTCTTAAATGTCAATGTCCTTAGTTGCGGCATTCAGCTTTGAACAGTGGTTATGGATGGCTTTAGCTGTGTACGGGACAATTAACTCCGAGCCGTAGTATGATGACATTATCATCATCATCCTTCCTGGCAAAAAATGAAAAAACAAAAACTTGTGTTTCAGGCAACTAACTGATGGAAATATGCCCTAGAGGCAATAATAAAGTTGTTATTATTATATTTCCTTATTCATGATAACGGTTTATTATTCATGCTAGAATTATATTGACTGGAAAATTAAATACATGTGTGGATACATAAACAAATACCGTGTCCCTAGTAAGCCTCTACTAGACTAGCTCATTGATCAAAACATGGATAAGGTTTCCTAACCATAGACATGAGTTGTCATTTGATAATGGGATCATGTGATGGACAAGACCCATCCGTTAACTTAGCATATGATCGTTCAGTTTATTGCTACTACTTTCTTAATGTCAAATACATGTTCCTTCGACCATGAGATCATGCAACTCCCGGATACCAGAGGAATGCCTTGTGTGCTATCAAATGTCACAACGTAACTGGGTGATCATAAAGATGCTCTATAGGTATCTCTGAAGGTGTTTGTTGAGTTGGCATGGGTTGAGATTGGGATTTGTCAGTTCGTGTATCGGAGAGATATCTCTGGGCCCTCTCGGTAATACACATCATAAGAAGTTTGCAAGCAAAGTGACTAAGGAGTTAGTTGCAAGATGATGTATTACAAAATGAGTAAAGAGACTTGCCAGTAATGAGATTGAACTAGGTATGGAGATACCGATGATCGAATCTCGGGCAAGTAACATACCGACTGACAAATTGAATTTCGTATGTTGTCATAAAGGTTCGACCGATAAAGATCTTTGTAGAATATGTAGGAACCAATATGGGCATCCAGGTCCCGCTATTGGTTATTGACCAGAGAGGCATCTCGGTCATGTCTACACCATTCTCGAACCCATAGGGTCCGCACGCTTAAACGTTCGTTGACGATATAGTATTATATGAGTTATGTGAGTTGATGACCGAATGTTGTTCGGAGTCCCGGATTAGATCACGGACATGACGAGGAGCTCCGTAATGATTCGGAGGTAAAGATTGATACATAGGACGATAGTATTTGGTCACCGAAAAGGTTTCGGAAGTACCGGGTATTTATCGATGTGCCGGAAGGGGTTCTGGGAGGCCACCGGTAAGCGGTGGGCCTTATGGGCCAAAGGGGGGAAGCACACCAGCCCACAAGGGGGCTGGCGCGCCCCTCCACCCCTGCCCACGCCAAGGAGGGAGGGAAAGGAAGGGGGAGGCACCCTAAGGCAGCCAGCCCCCCTTTCCTTTCCCCCCATGTTCAAATATGGAAGGGGGGGCACGGCTATGTAGGCGCCTAGGGCAGCCGCCGGCCACTTGGGGACGCCCTAGGGCTGCCTCCTATCCCCCCTCCACCTATATATATGTGTGGAGGGAGAGGGGTAACAGACACCACGATTCCCAAGCCGTGTGCGGCGCCCCTCTCCCTCTAGTTCGTCCTCGGTCATATTTTCGTAGTGCTCGGCGAAGCCCTCCGAAGATTGTTGCATCACCACCGTCACCACGCCGTCGTGCTGCCGGAACTCATCTACTACTTCGCCTGTCTTGCTAGATCAAGAAGGCGAGGACGTCATCGAGCTGAACGTGTGCTGAACGCGGAGGAGCCGTACGTTCGGTACTTGATCGGGCGGATCGTGAAGGTGTACGACTACATCAACCGCGTTGATAAACGCTTCCGCTTAACGGTCTACAAGGTACGTAGACACACTCTCCCCTCTCATAGCTATGCATCTCCATGGATAGATCTTGCGTGTGCGTAGAATTTGTTTTTGTTTTCCATGCAACTTTCCCCAACAGTGGCATCATGAGCCAGGTCTATGCGTAGATGATATGCACGAGTAGAACACAAAGAAGTTGTGGGCGGTGATGTTCATACTGCTTACGACCAATGTCTTATTTTGATTCTGCGGCATTGTGGGATGAAGTGGCCCGGACCAACCTTACATGCCCACGCACATGAGACCGGTTCCGCCGACTGACATGCAACTTGTTTTGCATAAAGGTGGCTGGCGGGTGTCTGTTTCTGAAAGTGCAACTAATCCCCAGGTGGTTGTGGTAATTCATAACAACATATAGCTCATTGACCAAATGATCATTCAAGTTAATTATTTCAAAAAGTTCAATGAATGGCATGGCATGGACTAGGAATGTGGACCCCTCAAAATGCTAAGGACACATATTGGCAAAAGCTCAAGACTCTTCATTTTACTTTTAGTGATCCAAGATCACATTGAGTCCATAGGAAAGCCAATACTATTAAAAGGGGATGAGGTGTTACTTAATGGTCTACTTGCTCAAAGTGCTTAGTGATATTGCTCCAAATCCCTCAACCACTTTCTCATTCCAAATATGTCCAAAACCCAAAGTCAAACTCAGCCCCACCGATTCTTTCTACCCGGAGCTACCGAGTTCATTTGACATAGCCACAGCCAGAAACCCTAACAGTTCGGTCACACCGATACGGATCTCGGTCTCACCGAGATGGCCTTGCAACCTCCCTGTGACTTGGTGCACTCTTTCGGTCTCACTGAGTCAGTGCAATCGGTCGCACCGAGTTAGCTTGACATCCGCTCTATTGTCTTTTGTTTCATTTCAGTCTCACCGAGTTGATGCAATCGGCGCCACCGAGTTGATGTTTTCCCTAAGCCCTAGCACATCGGTCACACCGAGTTGTTCCAGTCGATCCCACCGAGATTCCTAACGTTCACATTTTGAACTGAATCGGTCTCACCGAGTTCTTCTATTCGGTCTGACCGAGTTGGGTCAAATGCGTGTAATGGTTGGATTTTGTGTGGAGCCTATATATACCCCTCCACCCCCTCTTCATTCGTGGAGAGAGCCATCAGAACATGCCTACACTTCCAGCATACATTTTCTAAGAGAGAACCACCTACTCATGTGTTGAGACCAAGATATACCAATCCTACCACAAGAATCATGATCTCTAGCCTTCCCCAAGTTGCTTTCCACTCAAATCATCTTTCCACCATATCCAACTCTGTGTGAGAGAGTTGAGTGTTGGGGAGACTATCATTTGAAGCACAAGAGCAAGGAGTTCATCATCAACACACCATTTATTACCTTTTGGAGAGTGGTGTCTCCTAGATTGGTTAGGTGTCGCTTGGGAGCCTTCGACAAGATTGTGGAGTTGAACCAAGAAGTTTGTAAGGGCAAGGAGATCGCCTACTTTGTGAAGATCTACCTGAGTGAGGCAAGTCCTTCATTGGAGATGGCCATGGTGGGATAGACAAAGTTGCTTCTTCGTGGACCCTTCATGGGTGGAGCCCTCTGTGGACTCGCGCAACCGTTACCCTTCGTGGGTTGAAGTCTCCATCAACGTGGATGTACGATAGCACCACCTATTGGAACCACGCCAAAAATCTCCGTGTCTTCATTGCGTTTGCGCTCTCCAATCCCTTCCCTTTACCTTCATATGCAATGATTTACATTCCGCTGCTACACTCTTAGAATTGCATGTGTAGGTTGATTGCTTGACTTGCGCTAAGTTGCTAAAATCTGCCCTCAACTAAAATTGGGAAAAGGATAGATTTTTATTTGGTCAAGTAGTCTAATCTCCACCCCCCTCTAGACCTACTTTCGATCCTAAAGTTTCTCCTACTTTAGTTGAATCAAATTTGACTATGGACAGTCCTTGAAGAAGGTTAAAACAACAAACTTGATAAATCACCGTTGTGGTTTCTGCGTAGGTAAGAATGGTTCTTGCTAGAAGCCCATAGCAGCCACGTAAAACTTGCAACAACAAAGTAGAGGACGTCTAACTTGTTTTTTTAGGGCATGTTGTGATGTGATATGGTCAAGACGTGATGTGATATACATTGTTGTATGAGATGATCATGTTTTGTAATATCGACAATTGGCAGGAGCCTTAGGGTTGTCTCTTAATTTATTGTATGAAATACAAGAGCCATGTAATTGCTTTACTTTATCGCTATGTGTTAGCAATAGTTGTAGACGCAATAGTTGGAGAGATGACCTCGACGCAACGATGGAGATCAAGGTGTCGAGACGGTGAAGATGGAGATCATGACGATGCTTTGGAGATGGAGATCAAAAGCACAAGATGATGATGGCCATATCATATCACATATTTTGATTGCAAACACGTGATGTTTATCCTTTATGCATCTTATTTTGCTTAGAACGACGGTAGCATTATAAGATGATCCCTTCACTAAATTTCAAGATAAAAGTGTTCTCCCCGAGTATGCACCGTTGCTAAAGTTCGTCGTTTCGAAACACCTCGTGATGATCGGGTGTGATAGACTCTACGTTCACATACAACGGGTGTAAGCCAGTTTTACACAAGCAGAATACTTGGGTTAAACATGATGAGCCTAGCATGTACAGACATGATCTCGGAACACTGGAGACCGAAAGATCGAACATGAGTCATATAGTAGATATGATCAACATAGAGATGTTCACCATTGATGACTACCCCATCTCACGTGATGATCGGACATGGGTTTGTTGATTTGGATCATGTATCACTTAGATAACTTGAGGGATGTTAATTTAAGTGGGAGTTCATTAGTAATTTGATTAATTAAACTTAATTTATCATGAACTTAGTCTTAGTAGTTTTGCATATCTATGTTGTAGATCAATGGCCCGTGCTACCGTTCCCCTGAATTTTAATGTGTTCCTAGAGAAAGCTAAGTTGAAAGATGATGGTAGCAACTACACGTACTGGGTCCGTAACTTGAGGATTATCCTCATTGCTGCACAGAAGAATTATGTCCTTGATGCACCGCTAGGTGACTGACCAGCTGCAGGAGCTACTGAAGATGTTATGAATGTCTGGCAGGCTCGATCTGATGACTACTCAACAGTTCAGTGTGCCATGCTTTATGGCTTAGAACCGGGACTTCAAAAGCGTTTTGAATGCCACAGAGCATATGAGATGTTCCAAGAGCTGAAGTTGATATTTCAAGCTAATGCCCGGGTTGAGAGATATGAAGTCTCTAACAAGTTTTATAGCTGTAAGATGGAGAAGAATAGTTCTGTCAGTGAACACATACTCAAAATGTTTGGGTATCACAACCACTTGACTCAGCTGGGGATTGAGCTCCCAAATGAGTGTGTTATTGACAGAGTTCTTCAATCACTTCCACCAAGCTATAAAGGCTTCGTGATCAACTATAATATGCAAGGGATGACAAAAACGATTCCCGAGCTCTTCGCGATGCTGAAATCGACGGAGGTAGAAATCAAGAAGGAGCATGAAGTGTTGATGGTTAACAAGACCACTAGTTTCAAGAAAAAGGGCAAAGGAAAGAAAGGGAACTTCAAGAAGAACAACAAGCAAGTTGCCGCTCCTGTGAACAAGCCCAAAGCTGGACCCAAGCTTGAAACTGAGTGCTTCTACTGTAAGGGAAATGGTCACTGGAAGCGGAACTGCCCCAAATATTTGGCGGATAAGAAGGATGACAAAGTGAACAATGGTATATTTGATATACATGTTATTGATGTGTTCCTTACTAATGCTCGTAGTAGTGCCTAGGTATTTGATACCATTTCAGTTGCTAAGATTAGAAACTCGAAACAGGAGTTGCAGAATAAACGGAGACTAGTGAAGGGCGAGGTGATGATGTGTGTTGGAAGTGTTTCCAAGATTGATAGGATCACCATCGCAGACTCCCTCTACCTTCGGGATTAGTGTTGAGCCTAAATAAATATTATTTGGAGTGTGCGTTGAGCATGAACATGATTAGATCGTGTTTATTGCAAATACGGTTATTCATTTAAGTCAGAGAATAATTATTGTTCTGTTAACATAAATAAAACCTTCTATGGTCATACACCCAATGTAAATGGTTTATTGAATCTCGATCGTAGTGATACACATATTCATAATATTGATGCCAAAAGATTCAAAGTTGATAATGATAGTGCAACATACTTGTGGCATTGCCATTTAGGTCATATTGCTGTAAAGCGCATGAAGAAACTCCATGCGAAAGGATTTTTGGAATCACTTGATTATGAATCATTTGATACTTGCGAACCATGCCTCATGGGTAAGATGACTAAAACTCCGTTCTCCGGAACAATAGAGCAAGCTAATGACTTATTGGAAGTGTACGGTCCGATGAGTGTTGAGGCACGCGACAGGTATCATTATTTTCTAACCTTTACAGATGATTTGAGTAGGCATGGGTATATGTACTTAATGAAACACAAATCTGAAACATTTGAAAAGTTCAAAGAATTTTAGAGTGAAGTAGAGAATCATCATAACAAGAAAAATAAAGTTTCTACGATCTGAGCGTGGAGGTGAATATTTGAGTTTCGGGTTTGGCCTTCATTTAAAACAATGTGGAATTGTTTCACAACTCACGCCACCTGGAACACCACAGCGTAATGGTGTGTCCGAACGTCGTAACCGTACTTTATTAGATATGGTGCGTTCTATGATGTCTCTTACCGATTTGCCTTTATCATTTTGGGGTTATGCATTAGGGACAGCCGCATTCACGTGAAATAGGGCACCGTCTAAATCCGTTTATACGACACCTCATGAACTATGGTTTCGCAAGAAACCTAAACTGTTGTCTCTTAAAGTTTGGGGATGCAATACTTATGTGAAACAACTTCAGCCTGATAAGCTCGAACCCAAAGCAGAGAAGTGCGTCTTCATAGGATACCCTAAAGAGACCATTAGGTATACCTTCTACATCAGATCCGAAGGCAAGATCTATGTTGCCAAGAATGGGTCCTTTCTAGAGAAGGAGTTTCTCTCGAAAGAAGTGAGTGGGAGAAAAGTAGAACTTGATGAGGTAATTGTACCTTCTCTCGAATTGGAAAGTAGTACATCAGAGAAAACCGTTCCCGTGATGCCTACACCAACTAGAGAGGAAGCTAATGATGATGATCATGAAACTTCAGATCAAGTTACTACCAAACTTCGTAGGTCGACCAGAACACGTTCCGCACCAGAGTGGTACAGTAATCCTGTCCTAGAAGTCATGTTATTAGACCACGGTGAACCCACGAACTATGAAGAAGCTATGATGAGCCCAGATTCTGACAAATGGCTTGAGGCCATGAAATCTGAGATAGGATCCATGTATGAGAACAAAGTGTGGACTTTGGTGGACTTGCCCAATGATCGGGAAGCCATAGAGAATAAATGGATCTTCAAGAAGAAGATAGACGTTGATGGTAATGTTACTGTCTACAAATCTCAACTTGTCGCAAAAGGTTTTAGGCAAGTTTAAGGGGTTGACTACGATGAGACTTTCTCACCCATAGCGATGCTTAAGTCTGTCCAAATCATGTTAGCAATTGCCGCATTTTATGATTATGAAATCTAGCAAATGGATGTCAAAATTGCATTCCTTAATGGATTTCTTAAAGAAGAGTTGTATATGATGCAACGAGAAGGTTTTTTCGATCCTAAAGGTGTTGACAAAGTGTGCAAGCTCCAGCGATCCATCTATGGACTGGTGCAAGCATCTCGGAGTTGGAATATATGCTTTGATGAGGTGATCAAAGCATATCATTTTATACAGACTTACGGTGAAGCCTGTATTTACAAGAAAGTGAGTAGGAGCTCTGTAGCATTTCTGATATTATATGTGGATGACATATTGTTGATTGGAAATGATATAGAATTTCTGGATAGCATAAAAGGATACTTGAATAAGAATTTTTCAATGAAAGACCACGGTGAAGCTGCTTATATATTGGGCATCAAGATCTATAGGGATAGATCGAGACGCTTAATAGCACTACAAAAAAAAAGACACATCTGTGACATTTTGGGCCGAACGATTTTTTTTTCTGTCATGCTTATGACACTTCTATGACGATAATTGTGACAAAACCTGGTATCATCATAGATGTGGTGGGATCCTACTTCTATGACAAAAAATCATGACAGAAAATGGGCTTTTCGTCCTGGGTGGGCCGGAGACGCACCTGCATGACATTCTTTGGGCCGTCCATGACGGAAAAAAACATGGTAGAAGCGAGGGCGAGGAAAATTTCAGGGAGTTCCCGGTTACGGTGGGTGGTCGGGGCCGAGCGATGCACGGAGGTTTGCGCGTTTTCTCTCGTATACGTACGCGCTTGTGTGTGAGGCGTTGGGATCTAACTGAACCCGAGCGAGGCGTTCGCTTACTGAACCTGAGCGATTGCACTAGCTACGTTACTGAACCCGAGCGATCGATCCCTTGGCTGTTAACTGAACCCGAGCGATTCCTTCGCTACTGCTGCTAACTGAACCCGAGCGATCGATCGCTGCTGCTGCTTACTGAAGCCGATCGAACCTGCTGCCTCTTGATGAATAGTGAATGTGGGGGTTGGTTGAACGAGTCGAGATGTACATGGTTGGGGTTGGATGAACAGTTCCCGGTGGGGGTTGGATGAACAGGACCCCGTGGTAGTAGTAGTAGGCCGTTGCCACTGGATGAACAGGACCCCGAGAGGAGGCCGCCACAGCCGAGTTGCTGGTTGGGGGTGGATGAACAGGACCCCGTGGAGGCTGGTTGAACAGTAGCCAATGGAGGGCTGGATGAACAGTGTCCCATGGAAGAACAGTAGTTGGTGGAGGCAGGAGGAGGACGCGGGGGATGAACAGTGCAGGTGGAGGCTCAAGGAAGTCGATGGTGGGTGAACAGTAGCCCGTGGAGTCCCGTTTTGCAGTACGCCACACCCCTCTGATGAACAGGACCCCCGTTTCGACCGTAACGCTCCAACACAAGTCTGTTTCCTCCATTTTGCGATACGCCACACCCCACCCGATGAACAGGACTCCCGTTTCGACCATAGCACTCCAACACAAGTCCGTTTCCTCCATTTTGCGGTACGCCACACCCCTCCCGATGAACAGGACCCCCATTTCGACCATAGCCGGTCGAACAGAAGGCGTTTCCTCTGTACTACGGTATGCTAGACCTGTTTCAGTTGTTCCATCCAAGCCTGTTGGCTGCCGTTGAACAGGATGCATTCCAACCCAGTCTGTTGCCTCCCGATGAACAGGACACTGTTTCTCTATTCCGACCTAGCCGGTTGGCTGCCCGATGATCAAGACGCCATTGCTACCGTCCGTTGCCTCTCCATGTACACGAGCCCTGGCCGTACGTATGCGCCAATAGGCGTTCGAGACCCCGCCCGTTGATGACCCACAAGTATAGGGGATCACTTGTAGTCCTTTCGATAAGTAAGAGTGTCGAACCCAATGAGGAGCAGAAGGAAATGACAAGCGGTTTTCAGCAAGGTAATGTCTGCAAGCACTGAAATTATAAGTAACGAGTAGTTTGGTAGCAAGTTAATTTGTAACGAGCAAGTAACGGTATTGGTAACAATAGTGCAGCAAGGTAGCCCAATGCTTTTGAGGCAAAGGACAGGCCAAAATGATCTCTTATGATAAGCAAAGCGTTCTTGAGGGTACACGGGAATTTCATCTAGTCACTTTCATCATGTGGGATTGATTTGTGTTCGCTACTTTGATAATTTGATATGTGGGTGGACCGGTGCTTAGGTGCTGTTCTTACTAGAACAAACCTCCTACTTATGATTAAACCCCTCGCAAGCATCCGCAACTACGAGAAAAGTATTAAGAATAAATCTAACCATAGCATTAAACTTTTGGATCCAAATCAGTCCCTTATAGAATAGCGCATAAACTAGGGTTTAAGCTTCTGTCACTCTCGCAACCCATCATCTAATAACTACTCCACAATGCATTCCCTTAGGCCCTAATAAGGTGAAGTGCCATGTAGTCGACGTTCACATGACACCACTAAGGGAATAACAACATACATATCATCAAAATATCGAACACATATCAAGTTCACATGATTACTTGCAACAAGATTTCTCCCGTGACCTCAAGAACAAAAGTAACTACTCATTAATGATAATCATGATCAAGATCAGAGGGGTATTAAATAGCATAATGGATCTGAACATATAATCTTCCACCAAATAAACCATATAGTAATCAACTACAAGATGTAATCAACACTACTAGTCACCCACAAGTACCAATCTATAATTCTGGTACAAAGATTGAACACAAGAGATGAACTAGGGTTTGAGAGGAGATGGTGCTGTTGAAGATGTTGATGGAGCTTGCCCTCCCCAAGATGTGAGAGTTGTTGGTGGTGATGATGACGATGATTTCCCCCTCCGGGAGGGAAGTTCCCCCGGCGGAATCGCTCCGCCGGAGGGCAAAAGTGCTCCTGCCCAAGTTCCGCCTCGAGACGGCGGCGGTTCGTCCCGAAAGTCTTCTCCTCATTTTTTCTAGGTCAA
Source organism: Thinopyrum elongatum (assembly GCA_011799875.1). NCBI lineage: Eukaryota > Viridiplantae > Streptophyta > Magnoliopsida > Poales > Poaceae > Thinopyrum > Thinopyrum elongatum. The sequence continues at coordinate 396,927,490 of CM022302.1, read as the reverse complement.
AATGACTTATATACCATAAGAGGGGCACCGGAGGTGGGCCGAGGAGGGCACAACCCACCAGGGCGCGCCTAGGCTCCCTGGCGTGCCCAGGTGGGTTGTGCCCACCTGGTGGGCCCCCTCTGGTAGTTATTTGCTCCAATAATTCTTATTTATTCCATAAAAATTCCTCATGAAATTTCAGCTCATTTGGAGTTGTGCAGAATAGGTAGCCTGACGTAGCTTTTTCAGGTCCAGATTTCCAGCTGCCGGAATTCTCCCTCTTTGTGTGAACCTTGCATATTATGAGAGAAAAGGCAATAGAATTACTCCAAAACGCACTATTATGCATAAAAACATCATAAGTAACAGTAGGAAAACATGATGCAAAATGGACGTATCAACTCCCCCAAGCTTAGACCTTGCTTGTCCTCAAGCGAAAACCGAAATCAAAAAACATGTCCACATGCTTAGAGAGGGAGGTGTCGATAAAAACAAAATATGGACATAGAAGCATCATGTATATTATTATAACAGCAACAAACTTTAACATAGAACTTTTATCATAAACTTCTCATGAACAAGTAACAATTCATCACAACATCGAAGTATAAAGCATAAACCCTATTGAAAACCAACAAACTATGTTCTCAGTCAACTTTGCAACTACAATTCATCATCTTTTCAGGAAGGGTCACGTATCGGAGCCTTTTTGGCAAGTCCACATACTCAACCATCATATAGTCTTCTATGATTGCTAACACTCACCGCATACACATGAGCAAAATATTTCAACCGGACACATAGAAAGATAGGGGCTTATAGATTCGCCTCCCAACATACTCACCTAGAGGGTGATGTCAACAATAATAACTCATGCTACTCATATCCAACTGGATATATGTGCCTAGATCTTTCCTTACCACATGATGCTTGCCAAAAGAGAAAATAAAAAGGAATAGAGAGAAGAAATTTGACTCTTGCATAAAAGTAAATACATAAAAGTAAAAGATAGGCCCTTCGCAGAGGGAAGCAGAGGTTTCCATGCGCTTATTTGTTTGTATGATCAATCTCTTAGTGCAAAAGAATGTCACATTATATTGCCCCTTGTGATAGCAACCTTTATTGTGCAGTCTGTCGCTTTTATTCTTTGCCATCACAAGTTCGTACAACGCCCAATTTCTCTTACACTAAATGATCCAACACTTTTAGAAGCAATTTTTATTGCCCTATTTGCACCGATGACAACTTACTTGAAGGATCTTACTCAATCCATAGGTAGGTATGGTGGACTCTCAAAATAAGATTTGGGTTTAAAGGTTTTTGGATGCACAAGTAGTATCTCTACTTAGTGCGGAATATTTGGCTAGCAAAGATGGGGGGCAAGCACCACATGTTAAAGGATCTATGACAATATAACTTCTATGTGAATATGAACAAACAAAAATCATTACGTTGTCTTCCTTGTCCAACATCAACAATTTTGGCATATAATATTTTGATGGGGGCTCACAATCACAAAAGATGTCTAGGATAGTGTATTTGCATGTGAATCTTCTCTTCCCTTATTAATTCTTTCATGAATTGCATCATTGACCAATGCTATGTTTGTCAATCTCCAATAAATTTTCCTACTTATACTCTTCCTTATGTGATGTCATTACTTACCATAAAATTAGCATATGATCTTTTTCATTTATTTCCTTTCTTTTTATTGAACATGAAAGTAAAGAAAACAAAACTCAAACTAAACTTTATTATATATATCTTGCACATGATTACAAAGATAGATCACTAAGCAAACACTTGAAAAGAAAGGATCGAACTAAACTTTTATTCATCTAAAGCAAAAGATAACTATGGATCGAACTAAGATAAGTAAAGGCAAAAGATAGTGGAGGTGATATGATACGGGGGCACCTCCCCCAAGCTTGGCACAAGCCAAGGGGAGTGCCCATACCATGAACTCAAGTCTCCTTTGGTGATGAAGAAGGAGGTGGTGGTGATGAAGTAGAGGGTTTGTCTGACTTTTTCACCAACTTATTTCGAAGATAAAAATTATCTATCCTTAACTCCTCATTCTCCATATAAAGCTTTATTATCCTCTTGCATAACGCCTCCATGCTTTCATGCTTGAAATGAGGAGGGACTGGTTCATCTTCATCTTCCTCATCGGAGAACCAAATATAGGGATAGGTATCCATGAAGATATTTTTATCTAAAGGCTGATAAGAAACTGGGCACTCCTCCTCGGAATCTTGAGACGACATATTTTTAGATCTGTTAGGAAAACAGCAAGAAAAGAAGAACAGAAGATTTCTCCGCGATACGGTGGTCAATAGGTTCGGGGGGTATATAAAGATTTTTTATCTTGGGAAACAAGCAAGCTGAAGAAAAACGGAGTCCGGAAGGTACCCGAGGTGGGCACAACCCACCTCGGGCGCGCCCTGGTGTCTTGTGCCCACCAGGGGTGCCTTCCTGGTTGTTTCTTATTTTCCTAATTTTTGTTATATTCCAAAACGGACAGAAAATATTTTTGCGAATTTTTCGGAGTCCGTTTACTTACCGTATCACGTACCTCCTCTTTTTTAGTTATTCTGGAGTGTTCCGGAAGGTTTCCTTTATGTGTTCTTCCGGTGTCATGGTTTGGATAATATTGCTTTCAACGTTAATGGGCGTACCTGAGATATAATGTTTTATTCTTTGCCCATAAACAACCTTCGGGTTATTACCTTCGGCATTATTTATCTTGATCGCTCCGGATCGATAAACCTCCTCGATAACATAGGGTCCTTCCCATTTGGAGAGGAGTTTTCCTGCAAAGAATCTGAAATGAGAGTTGTACAAAAGAACATATTCTCCAACTTTGAACTCACGCTTTTGGATTCTTTTGGCATGCCATCTTTTAACTTTTTCTTTAAATAACTTGGCATTTTCATAGGCTTGGGTTCTCCATTCATCTAGTGAGCTAATATCAAATAACCTCTTTTCACCGGCAAGTTTGAAATCATAGTTGAGTTCTTTAATTCCCCAATATGCTTTATGTTCTAACTCAAGAGGCAAATGACAAGCTTTTCCATAAACCATTTTATACGGAGACATACCCATAGGATTTTTATATGCTGTTCTATAAGCCCAAAGTGCATCATCTAACTTCTTAGACGAATTCTTTCGGGACCTATTGACAGTTTTTTGTAGTATTAATTTTATTTCTCTATTGCTAAGTTCAACTTGACCACTAGACTGAGGATGATAAGGTGATGCAATTCTATGGTTAACATCATATTTAGCAAGCATTTTACGGAAAGCACCATGAATAAAATGTGAACCACCTTCATTCATTAAATATCTAGGGACTCCAAACCTTGGGAAAATGACTTCCTTAAGCAGTTTAATAGAGGTGTTGTGATCGGCACTACTAGTTGGAATAGCTTCTACCCACTTAGTAACATAATCAACAACAACCAAAATATGTGTTTACCCATTAGAGGAAGGAAAAGGTCCCATGTAATCAAATCCCCAAACATCAAATGGTTCAATAGCAAGAGAATAATTCATAGGAATTTTCTAACGCTTACCAATATTACCAATTCTTTGACATTCATCACAAGATAAAACAAACTTACGGGCATCCTTGAAGAGAGTAGACCAATAAAAACCAGATTGCAATACCTTGTGAGCAGTTCTATCTCCCGCATGATGTCCTCCATAAGCTTCGGAGTGGCATTTCTGTAGGATTTGTCCCTGTTCATGCTCAGGTACACAATGTCTAATAATACCATCTACTCCCTCTTTATAAAGATGTGGGTCAACCCAAAAGTAATGTCTTAAATCATAGAAGAATTTTTTTCTTTTGTTGGTATGTGAAGCTAGGTGGTATATATTTAGCAACAATATAATTGCATAGTCAGCATACCAAGGAGTTTTATGAGAAACATTTATTGCAGATAATTGTTCATCAGGAAAACTATCATTAATAGGTTGTGGGCCATCAAGAATATTTTCTAACCTAGACAAGTTATCAGCCACGGGGTTCTCAGCTCCCTTTCTATCAGTGATATGTAAATCAAATTCTTGTAACAAAAGAACCCACCTAATGAGTCTAGGTTTAGCATCCTTCTTTTCCATAAGATATTTTATAGCAGCATGATCGGTGTGAACAGTCACTTTAGAATCCACAATGTAAGATCTAAATTTATCGCAAGCAAACACAACTGCTAAAAATTCTTTTTCAGTAGTAGCATAATTTCGTTGAGCACTGTCCAGAGTTTTACTAGCATAATGAATAACATTTAATTTCTTATCGACTCTTTGTCCTAGAACAGCACCAACAGCATAATCACTAGCATCACCCATAATTTCAAAAGCCAAGTTCCAATCAGGTGGTTGAACAATAGGTGCAGAAATCAAGGCTTTCTTAAGTGTTGCAAAGGCTTCTACACAATCATCATAAAAAACAAATGGAACATCCTTTTGTAAAAGATTTGTAAGAGGCCTAGAAATTTTAGAGAAGTCTTTAATAAACCTCCTATAGAAACCAGCATGACCGAGGAAACTACGAATACCTTTGATATCTTTAGGGCATGGCATTTTCTCAATTGCATCAACTTTAGCTTTATCCACCTCAATACCTCGTTCAGAAATTTTATGTCCCAAGAAAATACCTTCATTAACCATAAAGTGGCACTTCTCCCAATTCAAGATGAGATTAGTTTGCTCGCATCTCTGCAAAACTCGATCAAGGTTGCTTAAGCAATCATCAAAAGAAGTTCCGTAAACGGAAAAATCATCCATGAAAACCTCAACAATCTTTTCACAAAAATCAGAGAATATAGCAGTCATACATATTTGAAAAGTAGCAGGTGCATTGCATAAACCAAAAGGCATACGTCTATAAGCATAAGTTCCAAAAGGGCAAGTAAAGGTGGTTTTCTCTTGATCAGGTTGTGAGACAGGTATTTGAGAAAAACCGGAATATCCATCAAGAAAGCAAAAATGTGTGTGCTTTGATAGTATTTCTAACATTTGATCAATAAAAGGAAGAGGGTAATGATCTTTTCTAGTATCTTTATTTAGTTTTCTAAAATCAATTACCATTCTGTAGCCAGTAACAATTCTTTGTGGAATAAGTTCATTCTTATCATTAGGAACAATGGTAATACCTCCCTTTTTAGGGACACAATGAACATGACTAACCCATCTACTATCAGCTATGGGATAGATTATACCTGCTTCCATAAGCTTCAATATTTTTGTTCTTACCACTTCTTTCATTTTAGGATTTAAACGTCGTTGGTGATCAACAACGGGTTTAGCATGAGGCTCCATATTAATTTTATGCTGACAGAGAGTGGGACTAATGCCCTTTAAATCATAAAGAGTATATCCAATGGCAGCTCGGTGCTTCTTCAGAACCTTCAATAATCTTTCTTCTTCATGTTCTGAAAGGTTAGCACTAATAATAACAGGATAAATCTTTTTCTCATCAAGATAAGCATATTTCAAAGTGTCTGGCAATTGTTTTAATTCAAACACAGGATCACCTTTAGGTGGAGGAGGACCTCCAAGAGTTTCAATAGGCAAATTGTGTTTAGGCAGAGGACGTTGTTCAAAGAAAATCTTATCTATTTCATTTCTTTCATGCAGATGCATATCATTTTCATGGTCTAGCAAATATTGTTCTAGTGGATCGGTAGGAGGCACAGCAATAGAAGCAAGACCAATTATTTCATCCTTACTAGACAATTCTTCCTTATGATGTTTTCTACTAAACTTGGAAAAATTAAACTCATGAGACTCATTACCAAAACTAACACCGACGGTTTGTTTCTCACAATCTATTTTAGCATTGACGGTGTTCAATAAAGGTCTACCAAAGATAATGGGACAAAAGTCATCTTGTGGGGAACCAAGAACAAGAAAATGAGTAGGGTATTTTATTTTCCCACACAAGACTTCAACATCTCAAACAATCCCAAGTGGTGTGATGGTGTCCCTATTAGCAAGTTTAATAGTAACATCTATGTCATTCATAATTTCTTGATATAAGGTAAAAGGAATGGCACTCACGCTAGAACCTATGTCGCATAAACCATGATAATAATGATCTCCTATTTTAACTGAGACAACAGGCATGCCAACAACGGGTCTATGTTTATCTTTTTCATCTGGTTTGGCAATCCTAGCAGCTTCATCATAGAAGTAAATAACATGCCCATCTATATTTTCAACCAAGAGATATTTAACCATAGCAACACTAGGTTCTACTTTGATTTGTTCAGCAGGTTTAGAAGTTCTAATATAACTTTTGTTGGCCACAGTTGAGACTTTAGCATGTTCCTTTATCCTAACAGGGAAAGGTGGTTTTTCAATATAAGCAGTAGGCACAACTGGATAACATTGTAAATAATAGTTTCATCTTTAGCTACTACTGGTTCTTTAATTTCGTCTTTGATAGGTGGGTGATATTTAAACCACTTCTCCTTAGGGAGGTTAACATGAGTAGCAAATGGTTCACAAAAGGAGGCTACTATCTTAGAGTCAAGTCCATATTTAGTGCTAAACTTTTGAAAAGCATTGGTATTCATAAAAGATTAAACACAATCATACTTGAGCTTAATACCTGACTCTTTTCCTTCGTCGAGTTTCCAATCTTCAGAGTTGCATTTAATTCTTTCTAAAAGATCCCACCGGAAGTCAATAGTCTTCTTCATAAATGAACCCGTACAAGAAGTATCAAGCATGGATAGATCATCATGAGAAAGCCGAGCATAAAAATTCTGAATAATAATTTCTCTTGAGAGCTCATGATTGGGGCATGAATATAACATTGACTTAAGCCTCCCCCATGCTAGAGCGATACTTTTTCCTTCATGAGGCCAAAAATTATATATGTAATTCCGATCACGATGAACTAGATGCATAGTATAATTTTTTTTGGTGAAATTCCAATTTCAATCGATTCCAATTCCAAGATCCAATATCATCGCATAGCCTATACCATGCCAATGCTTTTCCCTTCAAAGATAAAGGTAAAACCTTCTTCTTAGCTTCATCTCCGGGTAAACCTGTAAGCTTAAATAATCCACAAATTTCATCCACATATATCAAGTGCATATCAGGATGTTCGGTTCCATCTCCTCCATAAGGATTAGCTAGCAGTTGCTCTATCATACCCGAAGGAATTTCATAACCAATATTTTCAGTAGGTGCAGTAGGTTGAGGGGTAACTAATTGTGGTTCCGGTCGAGGTGAAGATACCCCGAACAAACCCCTCAAAGGATTGTTCTCCATAGTAACAAGTGACAATAAATTTCAGCACGTAGTAATAATTTTTCCTTACCGATTTCCACTTACCAAGAGCGCTTCACTCCCCGGCAACGGTGCCAGAAAAGAGCCTTGATGACCCAAAATTATAGGGGATCAATCGTAGTCCTTTCGATAAGTAAGAGTGTCGAACCCAACGAGGAGCAGAAGGAAATGACAAGCGGTTTTCAGCAAGGTAATGTCTCCAAGCACTAAAATTATAAGTAACGAGTAGTTTGGTAGCAAGATAATTGGTAACGAGCAAGTAACAGTAATGGTAACAAAAGTGCAGCAAGGTAGCCCAATCCTTTTGAGGCAAAGTACAGGCCAAAACGATCTCTTATGATAAGCAAAGCGTTCTTGAGGGTACACGGGAATTTCATCTAGTCACTTTCATCATGTTGGTTTGATTTGTGTTCGCCACTTTGATAATTTGATATCTGGGTGGACCGGTGCTTAGGTGCTGTTCTTACTTGAACAAACCTCCTACTTATGATTAACCCCCTCGCAAGCATCCGCAACTATGAGAAAAGTATTAAGAATAAATCTAACCATAGCATTAAACTTTTGGATCCAAATCAGCCCCTTACGGAATAGCGCATAAACTAGGGTTTAAGCTTCTGCCACTCTCGCAACCCATCATCTAATAACTACTCCACAATGCATTCCCTTAGTCCCTAATAAGGTGAAGTGCCATGTAGTCGATGTTCACATGACACCACTAAGGGAATAACAACATACATATCATCAAAATATCGAACACATATCAAGTTCACATGATTACTTGCAACAAGATTTCTCCCGTGACCTCAAGAACAAAAGTAACTACTCACTAATGATAATCATGCTCAAGATCAGAGGGGTATTAAATATTATAATGGATTTGAACATATAATCTTCCACCAAATAAACCATATAGTAATCAACTATAAGATGTAATCAACACTACTAGTCACCCACAAGTACCAATCTATAATTCCGGTACAAAGATTGAACACAAGAGATGAACTAGGGTTTGAGAGGAGATGGTGCTGTTGAAGATGTTGATGGAGATTGCCCTCCCCAAGATGGGAGAGTTGTTGGTGGTGATGATGACGATGATTTCCCCCTCCGGGAGCGAAGTTCCCCCGGCGGAATCGCTCCCCCGGAGGGCAAAAGTGCTCCTGCCCAAGTTCCGCCTCAAGACGGCGGCGCTTCATCCCGAAAGTCCTGTCCTCATTTTTTCTAGGTCAAAATGACTTATATACCAGAAGAGGGGCACCGAAGGTGGGCCGAGGAGGGCACAACCCACCAGGGCGGGCCTGGGCTCCCTGGCTCGCCCAGGTGGGTTGTGCCCACCTGGTGGGCCCCCTCTGGTAGTTATTTTCTCCAACAATTCTTACTTATTCCATAAAAATTTCTCGTGAAATTTCAGCTTATTTGGAGTTGTGCAGAATAGGTAGCCTGACGTAGCTTTTTCAGGTCCAGATTTCCAGCTGCCGGAATTCTCCCTCTTTGTGTGAACCTTGCATATTATGAGAGAAAAGGCATTAGAATTACTCCAAAAAGCATTATTATGCATAAAAACAGCATAATTAATAGTAGGAAAACATGATGCAAAATGGACGTATCACCCGCATGTACGTATGTGGCCATATTTTTTGGCATGTGGGTGTACGTACGTGTACACGGTTTAGAAGGGACTGCCTGAACTGCTACGTCGGGGGCTCTACTACTACACGTGCCGCTGCTTGCTCGGCCACGGTTCATCGTTGCAGAGAGACCGATCGACCAATATGTACGTACACATTCGTGACTAGAATGACAACGCTACGTACGCTTTGACCAGGTGGGTCCCGGCTGTCAGGGAGGATAAGGAGGCACTTCCTTGCGTGCAAAGTTATTGATGGTGGGTCCGAGCAGTCAGGGGGAGGATTGATTTTTTGCACGCGTAATATGGAGGCACTTCCTTGCGTGCGAAGATGTAGCTGGTGGGTCCATCTATCAGCCTCACCGCATACACTACTCTTCCGATGGCTGTCGTTCGTTGACCACGTTGACCACGCCGTGCGGACAACACCCAGGCGGTGGACGACGGCGAGGCCTAGGAAGGGAACAACGCTGAGCCAGGGAAGACGAGGCAGGTGGATGCCCACGCGAAGGGGGGTACGAGGGTTCACTGGTTCGGCTGCGGTGTAAGGCTGCCATCGCCGGAGAATAACAGGGGGTGTGGGTGAGTAGAGGGAAGGCCTGGCCAGTAGTAGTATGGTCGGGCGGTGAGGCCTGCGCGGCAGCACAGCCGGCCATGGGAGGCTGGAGAAGGTGGTACGGCGGGCGCATGTTTGGGCGGCTGGAGTAAGAAGACCAGAGGTTGAAGACGTAGCTTGGCCGTTGGATTAACATCCAACGGTCAGCGCAGCTAGAATCATTTATTGACTAAGTTGACAAATCCCTGCGTACGCGTTAACTTAGTAGGCCCACAAGTCAGCCTCCAAATCTGGTGGGTCCCCGCTCGCAGGGGGAATCAATTTTTTTTCCGCGTAATAAGGTGGCACTTCCTTGCGTGCGAAGATATTTTTTGGTTTATTTAATTTTTTCTTTTTTGAGTTAGAATAAAAAGAAAACAATTTAGCATCTTCGGTACAATCTATATTTTCACGAAAAGGATCATAATAAAGCTGGTAGGTCCCAGCTGTTAGGGAGAGGAAACTTTTTATTTCCGCGTAATAAGGGAAGCACTTCCTTGCGTGCGAAGATGTAGCTGGTGGGTCAAACCTACCAGGGGGAGAAATTATTTGCTTTCACATAATACGGGGGCACTTGCTGCGTGCGGCCATGGGCCATGTGGGTCCCTACTGTCAGCCACTCCATGTACATGCCTCTTCTGATGGCTGTCGTTTGTTGACAAAGTTGACCTCGCCGTGCCGAGAGAACCAACGCAGTGAACGATGGCGAGTCCTAGGAAGGGAATGACCCGGAGCCGGCAAAGACACAACAGTGGATGCCCACGCGGAGGGGAGTACGAGTTCACTGGTTCGGCTGTGGTGTGAGGCTGCCGTCGCCGGAGAAGAACAGGAGGTGTTGGTGAGTAGAGGAATGGCCTGGACGGCGTTTGGAAGTAGGGTGGGCTGGTGAAGCCTGCTCGGCAGCACAGCCGACCACGGGAGGTGGTAGCAGGCGGTACCGCCGGCGGTGGTTTGGGCGGCTGAACCAAGAATATCTGAGATTGAAGAAGCACTACAGCCGTTGGATGGACATCCAACGGCCACTGCTGCTAGAATCGTGTCTTGACTATAAGTTGACAAAGCCTTCCGTACGCCTTAGTAGGCCCACAAGCCTTTCGTACGCGTCACTGACTATAATTCTCAAAAAAATAGTAGGCCCACAAGTGAGCATCACATCTTTGGCAGAGAACATATAGCCCATTTGCGATTTTTAATAATGTACAACCCATTTTTGAATTCAAATGGAATTTACTACAACCCATTTACAGTGTGTTAAAATTACAGCCCATTTTCTAGCCAGGACAACGATTAATAAGTTCAACCAACCGCTCAAAACACAATTCAACCAAAAATCCCACATTTTGATGGGATCCGAAATATTTTTATCCCAAAATTTTGAGTCAGATTAAATATAATTTCAAAATGAATTTGTATTAGGTAAAAATCTAACAAAATATTACGCGCCCAATAAGTAATGAAATTAAAATTTTCAAATTCAAAAAATAATATTTTTGAAACTAATTACCTATTTGGTGCGTTTTTGTATATTTACAGCCCAGTTTTTATAATTACATCCCATTTATTATTTCTTAAAGCCCATTTTCTTGTTAGGCCTAATGCATCCCTCCTAGGAAAGATTGACAGCCCAGCGGGCGGAGAATAACAAGTTGACCTGGGTTGGGTATTTCGCAAAAAAAAGTATAGCTGGGCTATCCATTTTCACCTTGAAAAAATAATATCTGGGCTAGATATTTGGTCGACATAAAATAATAGTCTGGGCTAGACGGGCTACAGCCCGCCCAGTTGATACCCTGCTCCTCTGAACAACAACAAAAACATCGCTCAAGAAAAACTCCTCTTACACCTAAAAAAACAAATACTGCTCGAGCTGCTAGGTCCCAGCTGTCGGCCGCTCCTTGTGCAATTCTCTCATTTATTGACTATATAGGTTGACAATGGTGTGGGACCGTGATGTCAGGAAACAAGGAGGAAGCAAAAAAATTATAGTTGTATATAATGAGGAACTTGCGTACGTACGGCTATGGCCCTGGTGGGTCCCTACTGTCATCCTCTCCAAGTAAAGTCGTCTCCTGATTCCTCATGTTCGTTGACCATGTTGACAATGCTCAGCACCATGGCGTGCGCAACAACTCGAAGGAGGACGGAGAGGGCCTCGCGGGCCCTACGGATGGTCTGATACAACGCTCGCTGCTCATTCAGGAAGCCAAGATCATCGGACACCTATGAGCACCTTCGAGAGACTTGGCTGGCATGAAACGGTAAGGCCACGCTTGGGAGCTCTGGATTGTTTCACACCTCTATTAAGATACAAGTGTAATTTACTCATCACCGGAAACAACACGTAAAATACAGGCGTAATGAAACCGACGGCCCAAGGTCTATAACGAAAACTGGCGAGTTACGCGTGTAATTTGAGAGACCGGTGTATATTTTACCAATCAAAATCGACCAACCAAGCGCTTCGTCCAAGACCATCTGCTTTTATTTATGAGCTCAATTTTACAAGCGGTTTTGTTTGGAAAACGACGATCCAATCACGGCCTAAGATGATGAGTTGGTCGAAAGATCATATGGTTTCACCTCTAACCTACCCGAGTTGTCGTATAGGCTATGAATGAAACATAAGACGACGAACTTCTTAAGCACAGAAACAACAAAAGATGATGATCTTCATAACATGCAAATCACTGGCATTAGATCAACATGCAAAATAATATGAAGCATTATTCTCAGGAGGCACGGTGAACAGCTCGTGATGCCACATGCCACAGCATTCCAAGCTCAACTTTGCAATCAAACTCACAAGGCCTGGCATTACATAGACAACATTCAAAACAAACTCTTAAAATAGCTTACCTAAGTCAACATTCATGTGACTATGCATCTCAGCAGAGTAAATATTTACTTCTGAACTGAACACAGGAATAGGAAAAAATGATCGACGCTGCTCACAACAAAGGGCGTCCCACTCCAAAATATCAAATGCATGTCTTCTGGCTAACATCAATGAGCAAAATTTGACAAGGTTTTCCAATTCCAATATATTAAACTAATGTCTTCTTGCTAACATCAATGATTAAACTTTGACAAGCTTTTCCCATTCAAAATATGTAATGCCTATGATTGTGGAACGGGCAGGGTTTGTCATCAGTTTGCACATTGAAATGGCACATGGAGCCGGATTAACCAGCGTATCTTTTGGTGTAGTTCCACTGAAATCAAACAATGTCTTGTGTAGCATGGTGGATTTCGTATTTATATGTTGCAAGAAAACAAAGACACATCAGCACACACATGAATATTGGCCCCCGTGTCAACCCACCAATCGGTGGACTGACAAACTGAAAGTACGGTAAATAGATTACCATACCCAGATGCCCCATCATTGTTGCTTAGAGTGACATTGACAGACTTGGAGTCCTGGCCTGGATTCTTGTACTTGTTTGGGCACTTGTTTACCCAGTGTTCCTCTGAAACACAAGTAAAGCAACCATCTCTCTTTTTGTCTTTCTTCTTACCCTTCTTCTTAAAGGTAGTATTCTGCTGGACAGAGTTCTTTCCCTTGAACTTGTGGGAATTCTTCTGCCTTGAAGACGTTGGTAGCTCCATTCAGACGGGCAGGGTTTGTCATAAGTTTGCACATTGAAATGGCACATGGAGCCGGATTAACCAGCGTATCTTTTTGTGCAGTTCCACTGAATTCAAACAATGTCTTGTGTAGCATGGTGGATTTCGTATTTATATGTTGCAAGGTGCTGAACACGTTGGCAGCTCCATTCAAGTAGATAGTCCGGTGTCTCAAGGTGACGACGAATGATTAGAGAACCATTCGATGTATTGTGCATGATGAAGTATTATGGAGGACACGAACCATCTGAACATTTTGTGTAGTTCCACTGAAATCAAGCTGAGCATCCCTGTCTGCATAAATACAGAAAAAGCGTGATGAATATAATAGTGGTACTAGTTGATTAAACATACGCTTACAACTATAATCATCTTCCTTATCTTAACAGGAAAAGATAGCAATACAATAGCTTCAATTAAACATTTATTCAAAACAATACAACAATATAAGTAGCACAACATAACAAAGCACAATCATGTGGATGAAGGCCGATACTGACCTCGTTTGTTATAGCTGCGTCGGCAACTGACTTGGTCATACCTTCCCTGGTGGAGTGAATTTTGCACTCCACGTGTTGTTGAGTTTCCCATGCTCTCTACAGACTAGTCATGTCACTAGCATCTACTAATACTCTGTAAAGCTTCTCGATCATTCCTTGTGTAATGTAGCGCAAATAGTGACTGCTTCTTTCTGCAAAGTGGAAAGACCAACTGGGCCTAATAATGCAACAGTTTGCCTTAAACACATTAGCTCCTTTTGTGCAGTTCAACTAAAATCAAAGTCGAAATAGAATCGAGCAGAAGTTTTGATATCCCTGTATGCAACAATATGTATAAAGGAAACAATTACTAAGAAATAATGGTTGATGACTTATACTCCCAGAAGAAAAAACATCTACCTTATCTTAATGGGAAACAAAGCAGGAGAGTAGCAATTCTCAAACAGTGTGATTCATTCATATTAACTGAGACATTATCTTGACAATACCTTGTTTCAACATGTATAAAGAACGACAAAGCAGAAAAGTACCATTCCTAAAACAATGCAACTGATTCATATTAACAGAGAGATTATCTTAACAATACCTTGGTTAAACATGTAGAAAGAACTACAAAGCAGGATAGTACCATTTGTAAAACACTATAACTGATATATAATAACAGAGACATTATGTCAACAGTACATTTCTTAAACATGTACTCCAGCCGATCCCTAACAGAAATGGTACTCCCGCTGATCCCTAACAAGTGTTGCAGTTTTGAACTAAGATTCAGTAGTCAATTCTGAGAGTGGCATTGCTTAATTTTACCAGTGGCATTAGATTAACAAAAAGCATAAACAGTTCTAGGGGAGAGTGGGCGCAACAGCACCATGTGCTTCCATCTACTTATAAAGTGGGTGATGCAGAGTTTTTTGTAACAAAGCAACAAGCATCATGTCTGGGTTGGTCCCATTTTTGTTCACTTAATGGGAAAAGACAGCAATTCAATAGCATCAATTCAACATTTATTTAAAACAGTACCAATACAAGTAGCACAGCATCTCAAAGCACACTGCATGATCATGTGGATGAAGGCCGATACTGACCTTTCATGACACAGTCAAGATCACCTACGAATCTGCCAACACGAATAGGAAATCCAATCTCGTTTTGTGTAGTTCAACTAAATCAAGCAAAGTCGTCGGTGTGACATTTAAGTTCGCTATAGCAACAAGTTGAATAGATATCCCTGTTTTAACAGAGGCAAAAAAGGAAACAATTACTGGCCAATAAAGGAGGATGAAACATACGGCGACAAAAAGAAGCATCTACCTTATCTTGATGGAAAACAAAGTAGGACAGTAGCATTTCTAAAATGGTTGCATTGATTCATATTAACAGAGACATTCTCATAAAACAACATTTGTTAAAAATGTAATTTACTTTTAACAGTGGCATTGCTTCAAGTTTCCAGCGGCATTCTTAGATTAACAACAGCAAAATAGTTGTATGGGACATGGGACATGGGACATGCCAGCACCATGTGCGTCCACACGTATAAATGGGTGATGCAGAGTATGTTGCCAAGCAGCATATCTGCGTTGGTCCCATATTTGTTCTCTTTGAACCTTTTTCCTATGTGAGGGCAGCAAATTTAGTCCTGCACAAACTACCCGACCCCCAGTTTCTTTCCTTTTCAACAAAGAGATCAGTTCCTTACAGATGTGTGTATTGGGTTACCCCCTTTTTGCCTTTTCGACCAACAAAGCGGCTAGATAGCTAGTCTATACTACTTTCCCTCCCTCCTTTCCTCATTGAACCAGGTCCTAGATTCATGCTCCACCCCACCCTCCCTTCTTTCCTCTTTGAACCAAGACCTACATTCGACTACAGAATTGAAATAGATCCGCATGCTAGAGCAATGACGGTTTCAAAGAAAGTTATACCTTAGGGTCGTCGGGATGTGGCTAGGCATGCGGCGTGAGAATGGATCTGCCCACACTATGTATGGCAGCGAGGAAGAAGGGGTCGAAGGCCCTCCTGCACAAGCGCTGGGTGAAAGAGAACAGTGCAGCCGGCAGTGGATTGCCTCCCTCGCCGAAGGCGAGAGAGTGAACGCTGCACCTCCTCCCCTTCCCGGTGCGACGGGATCCGG
This sequence comes from Thinopyrum elongatum, assembly GCA_011799875.1. Taxonomy (NCBI): domain Eukaryota; kingdom Viridiplantae; phylum Streptophyta; class Magnoliopsida; order Poales; family Poaceae; genus Thinopyrum; species Thinopyrum elongatum. The sequence continues at coordinate 396,911,720 of CM022302.1, read as the reverse complement.
ACGGCTCCTTCACCAGCTGTGAGGGGGGGGGGAGAGAGAGAGAGACGCAGTCTTGTTTGGATTTGATGAAGAGGGTGAGAGAGTGTGAATAGAGCAAACCCTAGCAAAGGAACACTGAGCCTCCATCGTGTATATATATATGTAGTGCAGCGAGAGTGTGAAGAGTGCAAACCCTAGCGAACAAGCGCTGAGGCTCCAGCTTATATAGTACTAATATAGTGGAGTGGTTTTCTTTTTCTCTCCATAACAATCGTTTTAAATTGTGTACGAAACAAAACTCTTTATTTAACGTACCAGTGAAGAAAACTACGATCAAGTAACGATCCACACATCCTGGTCGCACTTCCTGTCGTTCACGTGCGTAACACTACCCTCCGTTAGGTGAATAACCACACACGCGTCAAATTATCGGAAAGGTGTAAGAGTGTGTACAAATAAAGAAATTTAATTTCAATTATTTTATATGTACAGTTTGCCCTCTCTCAATAATTATGGTTTGTTGTGTTAAAGTTTGACTTCGGTCAAATCTAATATGCAAAGTAAATAAAAACGGAGGGGTACTACCTCCATCCGGGTTTTTAGTCCACACCATATTTTTAATCAAAGTCAGACCACATATTTAGTTAAAAGCTGGTCAAATAAAATTACAGGGTAGCTGAAGACAAAGTTGTGAGAAGGCTTAGAAATCAATACAAAACTTTTGCTCTTAGTACCAACATTGATGCTTCTTTGAGGAAACATTTGGTTCATATCCAATTGTGTGATAAAATTGCACCAATGGAAACGACTCCTCCAAGATGAACTGGTGAAGGATATCGTCTTTGTGGTAATAAGCAAAGAGCACTGATGGAAGACAGCCCGTTCTTCATTGAACATCGATCAGCTTCACCAGCCGATGCAGCCATGAGACGCAACTATGAGCCTCGATAGCTCATCGTGGTGTGATACTTCATCAATTTTGGCATCATGTTTGGGTCAGGCACCAATGAAGTTTGATAATCCTCACTGTGGTTTGTTTCTTCTTGATAATCAAGCTCGAGAAAGGAAGAACTGAGCAATAGTGGACATCCAATTTTGTGCAGTTCCACTAAAAATTGAGGATGCCCGAGTATGGAGATACGCATCCCTGTTTGCAAAAATATAAAAAAATTGATATTTAAGTAGTGTCGTTTCTTTGTTTTAGCAGTGGAACAAGATTAACAGCGGCATCTTAATTGTCAATGCCTCTATATGGGCATTGCTTCATTTTACCAGTGATAGTTTTAGATTAGTAGCAGCAATACGAGCATATGGACAATGACCGCACAACCACCATGTACTTTTTGTCGAAAAAAAACATATATACCTCCACCGATGCATAAATGATAAACCTGGACAACTTTTGGAGTGGCCTTTCCTCTATAATAGTAAAAAATAGGTGATGTTGGACCAGCTGACGAACCCTATCTACTGTACATGGGGAGCTGGGGAGTAGTGGTATAGAAGAAAACCCGCATGCAGAGTACAATGAAGCATGAAATCCAAAAGAAGTTATACCTCAGATGGGCGAGATGTGGATTAGGCGGGCGGGCGGGATCTGCCCACACGACGGCAGCGAACAAGGGCGCGGAGGACCTTCGTCCACGCCGGTGCCGGCTCAGAGAGGACGGTGCACATCGGCTTCCTCCATCGCCGACGGCGACAACGTCAACGCTGGACCTCCTCACCTCCCGCAGGGGACGGGATCTGGCCGGATCTGTGACCACCGGTAAGGAGAGAGATAGAGTGGACACTGTCATCTTGTTTAGATATGGAGAGGGTGAGAGAGCGAGACGCAAGAAACCCTATCAAACAAGAGGCTATATATACAATGGAGTAAAAAATCTCTCCATAGCAGTGGTTTTAAATAGAATACGCGCGTTCCTGGAAAAAAAGAAACGAAAACTGGCGGACAAATCTTTTTTTAGCGTACCAAGAAAGAAAACTCGATCAATAACACGCCCCCGCTTCCAGGTCGCAGTTTGTATCGCTCACGTGTAGTCTCCGACCCTCCATTATTAAGTGAACAAATTAAAGGGTCAAATTATTATGTATGTAAGCTGCCTCTTCATGTACAAATGCGCTCCATCGTGTACTCGTGGGTATCTCGGAGGCAGAGTGAGTGCGTGTACATTTCTTCTTGTATGTCGTACTCCATTTATCTCACTTCATATTGTTTCCCACTCCTATGATATTCCTATCCTAGTAACAAAATGAGGCGGTACTAAGTTTGTGTGTGTAGGGAGAATGACACATCGATGATGTGTACGAGTAGTCGCGAGAGTCGTCGCGCACACACACATAGACATAGACATGCATATCCGTGTTTACGTAAAATTCCATCTCCATCTCTAATCATATTTGTCCAACTGGCACATTATTTACGTTATTAATTATATACGCAGCAATATTTACGTACAACATCTCTTGTTTGCGGGCGTCCGGACCGCTGCCACGCCCACTCCTGACCGCCCTGGCCAACCCGAACCCTCTTCATCACCTGCACGTGCTTCCCGCCTGAAACGGTCAGTGCCACATTCATGCCCGGCCAGAGCGGACGTGACCTCTCACTGGCGCCGGCATTGAAGCGGCGCGCCGGCCGAGAGAGCGCCGCCCGCGCCGCTTGCCGGTGGACGCGACTGCTCCGCGTTCAAACGTCACCACGGCCGGCCACAACATGCATGTAAAAAGTTCTTGGGAGTCCGTGCTACAGCTAGCTGTCCTCCCCCTCCTCGTCAATCTCTTCCAATAGTGCTAGTACTCCATGGCACGATCCATCGACAAGCAGGCGGGAAAGTTATCGTATACTCGGTTTGCGGTGAGTGGCATGCCGACGACCATGTGGGGTGGAGCCGTGGAGGAGGGTGAGACACGAACGCGACAGACGTGATTGAAATGTTGGTTTTGCTCGATGGCGCGATCCAACGAAACGAAATGTTGGTTTCCAAAAGAATACTGTACTGCATGAGAGAGAGAGAGAGAGAGTGATGGTTTGCTTCTTCCGTCCAATAACTATACCGGGTCTATGTGATTTGGCGGCTCATTGGTCACTATTACTGCGGTGGTAGAGCATCGTAGAGCGCATGCACTCTTATTTATTTATTTATTCTGTGATAAAACTAAACTTTCTCCACTCTTAGACCAGAGGAGTATGAAACACGGCAGCCAAGTGACTACATGGCCCACCTCCCGCTATCACCATATTCCTTGGACATCGTGCGACACCTCCGGTCCTTTTTTCTTTGCGTAGTAGTACATTTTACCACATGACCCACCATACACTCTCACATACTACCTCCGTCCCCTATGTAATTTATGCATGATACTAGTATATGATACTCCCCACTATGAGTAGCCTTATACGCATACAAAAAAGGACCGGAGGGAGTACGAAGCTTTATGATTTTGTTTCATGTATGTATCCTGACTCCAAGGTTGCCCCGTTACAACATTCCATCAAATACAAAGGAAAACTAACACGCATGCTGATGCATCTCAATGATTCACAGATCATAGCCAATATTTACTTCACAACTAAAGACAAAAGTTGTGAGAGTGTGTAAAAAAAAACTACTAATGGGGTCTATGCCGTAAACCCTAAACCCTAAATAGGATTTAATTTCCTGGCTAGGTAGAACCTGTCGAAGGAAAGAAGCCTGGCACCCTCGGATCATACGATGCTTTTGTGCAGTTCCACTAAAATCGAGCTGAGCATCCCTGTTGGCAAAGATATTGAAGAAGTGTGATTAGAATAATAGTAGTGGCACTAGTTCGTGAGACATAAACTCATCACAAATAGAAGCTGGTAGAAGTAGAGAAAGGTCCACATCGAGATGGAGCTACGTGGGGAGCTGCGGCAGTGGAGCAAGCCAGCTCCAAAAGGAAGTTGTACCTGGGACGTCGGGGTGTAGCTAGAAGGGTGGTTGGGAGGCGGCATCAGCCCATACCGTGGGGACCCCCGATTGGGACGCACCGACAGTGGGTTTTCTCCCACGCCGCTGTCGACCGCGTCTACGCAGAACATCATCCCCTTCCCCCAGCGGCGAGATCAGGTCGGATCTGTGACCAGCGGTGTGGCCACCGTCGTTCTATGCTTGTGAAGAGAGCAACCCAAGCAAGCAGGCTTGTAGCTTAGGCTCCTTCTAGTGTATATATAGTGGAGCGGTTTTCTTTTTCTCTCCATATCAACCATTTTATATTGCGTACGTGTCGTTGAAGAGTGAAATGATGGTTGCTTCGTCCGACTAACTTACTGTGTGATTTGACTACTCCTGAGTGGCCCCTACACGTACTCCCCCTACGTGTATGACCGTTCCTGAGTCTCACTTGTACTTATCTCTATTTTCTTGCATGACACGTAGACATGATGCGCATAGAGGAATTTTGTTACTGCACATTGTTACGTACTACTAGTACCTACTCACTCCTTCCGGTTCACTACTAGTACTCCCTCTGTCCTGGCTTATTGGTCCCCTTTGTACTCAATTCATGGGCTCGTTTTCCTTAAGAAATTGTCTTTACCAACGTATTAAAATCGGGAATGCATGCGTGAACAACGAATGATTAAACCTTGCATGCAACGTTTTGAGAAAGCATTGACTTATGAACATGTGAATGTGAGGAACTACAACCTCATGCATGCATGCAACAGTCACACGTACACATGGACGCAAAAACACGCGCGACGCCCTAATGCATGCATGTCCGAGCACACGACGGAACACACACGGTCACGCTCAAGTGCTCAACCTACACATGCATGCACACACATACTCAGCCAGGGTGAGCTAGTGACCGTATAAACACCGGAAAATGTATATATTGACCACAATGAGCGTATTATGAAGTCCACTGACCGTATTTTTACAAATATACAGTGACAGACAGTGTATTTATCTTGTTTCAAATTAAGCCATATTAACCGGAAAGGAGGTAGTACGGACTAGCATTACTTTGTTGTGTCCCGTCAACTTGCCAAACAAGGAGAAGTTTGGAGGACGGGAGAAGCTTGCACGCGGTGGCTCGCAGGACAAGGAGAAACTTTTGACTAATGCAAGCTCTCCCTCGCTCAGGCGGTGGACGTGCAACAGTTAATTCGGTGTTAGATTGCCAGAAGCATACACTGTACTAGTACCATTATTGTTTGACTTCCCGAAGAGGCGAACAACCAAGCGCAAAGTTTATTACTCCGAGTACTAGTATTACGTAGTACTACTATACATGTATGTACTACTAGGAACCGCATGGTGGAGCGTCTGCACTCTTATTTTATTTTAATCTGTGATAAAGTAATCTTCAACACATTTGGTTCTCTTCGAGGGTTCTCGCATGTGATAATGGAAGTTGATTGCATGGAACACTCGCCACAATTCTCGCTTAATTCTGGCTCCTATCCTGTTAGAAATAGGAGCGCTCAGTAATTTTTTCTCTTTTTTTGTTATTCAGCATGTAAACAGGTCAGCAAACCTTGCGGCGCATCTTTGTGCGATCCGTGCTTGCTGCACTTTGAATGTGACCGAGAGCTGGCTTGATGAAACACCTCGCTTCCTTCTTCTTCTTTTTGCGGGGTACCTCGCTTCCTAGTGACCAGTCTCTTGGCTGATCATCCTAAGAATGCTTATATATGAATAAAGCTCTCTCATTTACCCGCAAAAAAGATTAAGCAATATTAACCGGAAAGGAGGGAGTATGGACTACCACTACTTTTTGGTGTGTCCCGTCAACTCACAGAACAAGGAGAAGCTTGCAGGACAAGGTGAAGCTCACTTACGCCCTCTCTGTCTACCTCAAGCCTGGTGGCTCATAGGACGAGGAGAAGCTTTTGACTAATGCAACCTACCCTCGCCCAGGCGGTGGACGTGCAGCAGTTCATTCGGGGTCATATTGCCAGAGGCATACACTGTAGTACCATCATTGTTCGACTTCCCGAAGAGGCGAAGAGCCAAGCGAAATGTTTAGTAGTACGAGTAGTACTACTCGTATACAGGTACTAGGAACTGCATGGTGGAGCATCTGTACTCTTATTTTATTTTAATCTTTGATAAAGTACACATTTATTCGGGAGAAGTGCGGAAAACGGCAGCCCAATAGTACTATTAAAAAACATCGAACATGTAATGATGATATCGATCAACCATGCTAGAATCTATCTTGGCCTCCGTGCGAGCCCGTCTGTGTTCTCGCTCCTCGTCTCTATCAAGGAACGACGGGTTGGCCATTTTGCCGTCAATTGATATCGGTTTGCTCACACTCCGGTCCCACATGTCAGTGATATGCCAAGAGGAAGTGCGTTGACCGACAGGCCATACGCGTACTTGGTTTTGCACCTTCATACTACTCCCTCCGTCATAGTTTACAGGGCGCGCTTCATTCTCATGCATTTCTCTCCATGCATTTCCACCACCAGAGAGATTTTAGACGCGTTTGGTTTAATGCTCAATTAATTAGGGCATGGTAACCGCAATCAAGTCCACAATTTTCTCTCGATGTATGTGTGTACGCGGAGTAGAGTAAGTGCATGCATGTGTGTACTCGGGGTGGAAGCACTGCATGCCTGTGTGTACGCATTATTTCCTCTAGTAATAGACGCCGTGCTATAACTACCAATGCTATTTTTCAGGCCGATCGCTAGTCGCCTTGGTCCCAGAGATTGTTGAAGCGCGCTCTATAAACAGTGACGGAGGGAGTAGTATGAGCGGATTCAAAGAAGAGTGTATTGATGGTTGCTTCTTCCGAGCAACTTACAGTGGGAAAGGTGGGGCTTATGATTTGACTGCTCATCACTCTCTATTAGTGCGGCGCAACGACCGGGCTGAGTCTCCCATGCGGTTGTGCACTACTCCCTCCGTTCCTAAATATTTGTCTTTCTAGAGATTTCAACAAGTGACTACATACGAAGCAAAATGAGTGAATCTACACTCTAAAATATGTCTATATACATCTGTATGTGGTACTCCATTTGAAATTTCTAAAAAGACAAATATTTAGGAACGGAGGGAGTATAATTTGGTGCATGGCACATGGACCCGGATGCTGAAGAGGCTTCTGGCAATGCTATCAAGCTTCCAACATTTGTTTACATAATTGACGTACTATACAAATAATTTTCCAGTGACATGAAATTGTACAATGCTCTGAGCTTTCAGCTTTTGTTTCGTGTGTCTTCCATCCATGCTCTTTCGGAAAAAGTAAAAAAATAACTTCCTTTCTAATGCATCTCAATGATTAGCAGATCAGAGCTAATATTTACATCACAACTGAAGGCAAAGTTGTGAGAAGTTGTTAAATTAAAATTAATCAATGCTTTCATTGGCAGCAACTTCCCCCCAGCTCTATCTAAATCAACAAGGCATGTTGGGAAAAAAAGTAGCTGCCAGGAGCATGCAACATTCCGATCATTTTGTGCAGTTCCACTAAAATAGAGCTGAGCATCCCTGTTCCAAAGATATTAAGTGTGATTACAATAATAGAGGACTGTTGATGAAAGAATAAACACACAAATAGAAGCCGGTCACCTTTGCAGTCTCTCTTAAGACTAACTAGTTGTAGAAGATTAAGAAAATAGTTGGAGAAGATTAGGCTCGAAGTTGGATGAGGAGGACAGAGCAAAACCAATCTCCCTTTGTGCAGTCACACTGAAATGTAGACACGTTGCCCGTGTGACATTTTAGTAGAACTGCACAAAACACTCTTAAGAAAAAAGTGATTTGTGCAGTTCACCAAAAGGTCACAATAGCAACGAGGTGAAATGGATAGCCCTGTTTGCAAAAAAAGAGGTAGAAAGGAAACAATTACTGGCCAATGCCAATAACAGTTGATGACACATACGACGACAAAAAAGAAGCATATTCCTTGTCCTAAGGGAAGATAACAACACGGTTGTGTTTATCTAAAACGGTGTGAGGACGAGATTGCAATATGGAAAGTACGTTGGACGAGCTACATTTTGGGCAAAGAACTAGGGAAGATCCACATGCAGCGACGTGGGAAGATGGGCAGTGGAGCAAGGCCGGAGGGGATACCTGGGGGTCATCGGGGTGTAACTAGGAGGGCGGCGGCAGGCGGGATCTGCCCATACTGTGGCAGCGAGCAAGTACCGTACGCCCTACCGCGCCGGAGCTTGGTCAGAGAGAACGGCAGGTACCGTAGATCGGGACGTGCTGCCTCGGCGTCGTCGAACGGAGAAACGATGCACATCCACCCTTTCCGCTGGTGGACGGGATGCGGCCGGATCAGTGACCAATGGTGAGAGAGAGAGAGGCCACCGCCGCCTTGTGTGAGATACTCTGAAGAGAGACAAACCCCAGCAGGCAGGCTCCATTGTATATAGTGGAGCGGACTACTTTTTTCTCCATAAAAATCATTTTATATTCTGTGTATGTGCCATTGAGCAATATAACTTTATTTAAAAATAACGCGTGTCGGTGTACTAGAATAGGGGTACCCTAGTACCCAGTACTTGTGCACGGGCAGTAGTAGCATCCCGCGGCCAGGCTTGCGGGAGGACAGCCAGAGAGAAGCTCAAGATTATTAAGCCATTCAAGAACAAAGTATACAAAGCAAGAATTAAGGCCCCGGCAAGAGGAGCTTGCCGGGAGGGACAGCTGAGGCCCAGCCTGGGCATTGCTGAAGCAGAGTACTTGCCGCGGCAAGGTACTTGCCCCGGCAAGTCATTGGCTGCGGCAAGGTATTGGCTGCGGCAAGATAGCGGCTGCGGCAAGGTACTTGCCCCGGCAAGTTACCTTGCGCGGCAAACTATGGGTTGCGGCAAGCTGTCAGGTGCGGCAAGGTCTTGCCGCGGCAAGCGTTACTGTACCACTGTGCTGCTCCGGTGCCTCTGCCAGCGTGGCGCTCTGGGTCCTTCCAAGCGTGCGTGGCAGGGCACTGTGTAGACGGTGGTGCACTGTAGCTAGCGGTGCAGGAGCAGGTGGGATAGGCTTTTCCCACGTCCAAGACGTCCGGGTACATGTATGTGGACAGCAAAGGCATGGGCATTTAATGCCCTTGTCCCCTGCCGTCAGTGGTAGGTAGGACATGTCATCCTGGTAATAGTGGCCTTACTGTAGCAACTTTCCACCTCTACCTTTACTGTTTGCCACCTGTTGGTGACCCCTTTGTGCGTATAAAAGGAGGCCCATAGGCAACGTGAAAAAGAGAGGAACTGGGAGATGGAGAACTCCAGTATTGTACGCAGCTACTCGGTACTGTAGCGCTCCTGGAGCTAGAACAATCATACAGATAATAAACCAAAAAGCAGGAGTAGGGTTTTACGCATCCGTGCGGCCCGAACCTGGGTAAATCTCTCTCGTGCACTGTCGTGTTCTTCGCTAGATTTGCTCTTCGTGCGACCGTCTCTCCCTGCCGAACGTAAAGGGGTCCTTCCCTGGGTCCCATAGGTGATCGCGGATTCGTCCCCGACAACGCGCCAACACATCAAGTCGATCTTTGTTTCGTGCATGCGTGGTACACGACCTCCGTAGGTAAACAACCGCTACACGCGCTCAAATTAGCACGTGGGTTGCCATTTCGTACAGAAATGAGCTCCACCGTGTACCCGTGCGGGTGTGGCTGGGCACGAAGCGTGAGTACGTGCACCTATTCTCTTCGTGTATGTACACCACCTACGTGGGTTTGTGTGAGAGAGATACAAACCTAGAGAGAGATAGTGTGTGGGTTCGTGAGTGTTTTTTCTTGGGGGGTGCATGAGAGATAGACAGGGAATATGTGTCGATGATATTTCAAACAAAAAATGTAACATATGCAATGTGTGTGAAACAGAGGCCTGGATATATCATATATATAGAGGGGGCGATCCACGAGAAGAGAGTGGAGGTATCATCGGCGTGAGGTATCCATAGAATCGAAGAGAGGGATGAAGTGTGTGTGTGCGCGCGCGATCGATAAAGAGTGCCATCGAATTTGTGTGTGCCCACGTCAAAGATATAGGGTGGCTGGCCTACTGGAACGTGAGAGGGGACAGTGCAGTTTGACTCTGTGGCATGGATACCTACCTACAGCATTCGACTATCGGTGTGTGGGGGGGGCAGAGACCTAACTATAGAGGTAGAATGGCTGGTATATGTGTGGAGGAGGAGAGAGAGACCTACCTTATGTATTGAGGGAGATCTATCGGCATCCATGCATATGTGTAGGAGAAGAATAAGGTTGGGAGAGAGACAGAGCTAGAGTGTCGGAGGGGTTGGTGGTGGAGTTGCTTCTCACAAATGGTGGGAGAGGCCTGCTAGACAAACGGAGGGCACGCATGCAATATCAATAAGAGAGGGGATGTCTGCCTGTCTGTGCACGTGCGTGTGAGAGACGGGTCAGGTGGCATGCACAAATTATGAGGGGGGACAATATGGCTGTGGTAAGCAGACGTAACTACATAGGAAGATCAATCGTCCTTTGTTGAAGAAAGGGAGAGACATAACTTGTGAGCTACGTCGATCAATGCGTGGGGAAAAAGAGTTATAGTCGACCTAGGTATATGTCGGGAGATCGGTCAGTATACATGCATGTATGTGTTAGAAGCAAATAAGACCCGGAGAGAAGGATAGAGAGAGAGAGAGAGAGGGATGCAGCTATTAGGTGGTGCGAGAGGCCTACTATATCGAGGGGGAAGGAGTGTGCGAGTATTAGATTGATGAAAAGAAGGGCGGGAGTGAGGCATGGACGGTGAGAAGAGAAGAGGGAAATCTTGTGTTTGAGGTAGGCACACCTCGCTAGAGAGGTATATCGATCGGTGTGTGCCGGAAAGAAGGAGCTGGGGGGCCTACACACACCGTGGGTGAACGACCTAAAGTGAAATGACGAATGTCTGCGATGGAGCTAGAGAATGCAGAGGGAGGGTGAGAGGGAGGCGGGCGTGTGCATGCACGAGAGAAAGTTAGTGCTAGCTACAAAGATAAGAGGATTGTGTGGGTGTAAAAGACGAATAGAGATCATAATTCATTATAAAAGTGGATTCGGATATTTGAAGAAGATATCATAGTGTTTTAAACCGACGCATGCATGAATATATATAATGGTGATACGCATGGTGTGGTTATGAACCTGTTATACTACATATAATATATAGAACATTTATTTGAATTTGTGATAATGTGTGGCTTTTGCAGCTTAGGGCTAAATACTTTTCATAATGTAGGGGGCGGGGTGATACGTCTCCAATGTATCTATAATTTTTTATTGATCCATGCTATTATATTATCTGTTTTGGATGTTTTATATACATTAATATGCTATTTTATATTATTTTTGGGACTAACCTATTAACCTAGAGCCCAGTGCCAGTTTTCTGTTTTTTCCTTGTTTTTTAGCTTCATGGAAAAGGAATACCAAACGGACTTCGTGGAAAAGGAATACCAAATGGAGTCCAAACGGAATAAAATCTTCGTGATGATTTTTCTTGGACCAGAAGACACCCAGGAGACTTGGAGATGAAGTCAGAGGAGCCACGAGGCGGCCACAAGGGTGGAGGGCACGCCCAGGGGGGTAGGGCACGCCCCCTGCCTTGTGGCCCCCCCGTGACCCTCCTGACCTAATTCTTTCGCATATATATTCACATATGTTCCCAAACCACCAGAAGCATCCACGAAAACACTTTTCCACCGCCGCAACCTTCTGTACCCGTGAGATCCCATCTAGCGACCTTTTCCGGCACCCTGCCGGAGGGGGATTCGATCACGGAGGGATTCTACATCAACCCTATTGCCCTTCCGATGAAGCGTGAGTAGTTTACCTCAGACCTACGGGTCCATAGCTAGTATCTAGATGGCTTCTACTCTCTCTTTGATTCTCAATACCATGTTCTCCTAGATGTTCTTGGAGATCTATTTGATGTAATACTTTTTTGCGGTGTGTTTGCCGAGATCCGATGAATTGTGGATTTATGATCAGATTATCTATGAATATTATTTGAATCTTCTCTGAATTCTTTTATGCATGATTTGATATCTTTGTAATTCTCTTCGAACTATCGGTTTGGTTTGGCCAACTAGATTGGTTTTTCTTGCAATGGGAGAAGTGCTTAGGTTTGGGTTCAATCTTGCGGTGTCCTTTCCTAGTGATAGTAGGGGCAGCAAGGCACGTATTGTATTGTTGCCATTGAGGATAAAAAGATGGGGTTTACATCATATTGCTTGAGTTTATTCCTCTACCTCATGTCATCTTACTTAATGCGTTACTCTGTTCTTCATGAACTTAATACTCTAGATGTAGGCAGGAGTCGGTCGATGTGTGGAGTAATAGTAGTAGATGCAGAATCGTTTCGGTCTACTTGACATGGACGTGATGCCTATATTCATGATCATTGCCTTAGATATCGTCATAACTTTGTGCTTTTCTTTCAATTGCTCGGCAGTAAATTGTTCACCCACCGTATTATTTGCTATCTTGAGAGAAGCCTCTAGTGAAACCTATGGCCCCCGGGTCTATTTTCCATCATATAAGTTTCCGATCTACTATTTTGCAATCTTTTACTTTCCAATCTATAAACCAAAAATACCAAAAATATTTACTTTATCTTTTATTTAGTTTCATCTATATCTATCAGATCTCACTTTTGCAAGTAACCGTGAAGGGATTGACAACCCCTTTATCATGTTGGGTGCAAGTTGTTTGATTGTTTGTGCAGGTATTCGGTGATTTGTGCGTTGTCTCCTACTGGATTGATAACTTGCTTTTCAAACTGAGGTAAATACTTATCTCTACTTTGCTGCATCACCCTTTCCTCTTCAAGGGAAAAACCAATGCAAGCTCAAGAAGTAGCACGAGGCACTATACTTTGTGTGATAAACACAGTGTACGTATGAAACATGGTTTAGATTATGAAGATCTAGTTAGTACATCAAATGTACTATTATTTGAATCAACATCAAGTGTATTCAAAATTTCAAATTCGAGTTCATATAGTACACATAGTTCATATCTATTTCTATAGTAATCATGTGGTGTGTTATTAAGATAATACTCGAATAATGGTTTAAGTTGGTAACAATCATGATTGTAGATTCTTATTCAAATAGAGAAATGAATTCAAATTTAGTTCGAATTGCAGCGGTAGTATAGACATTTGGAACGCACTAAAATGTTGGTATGAGTAGGTTACATGCATTATATAGCCAGCGAAAAAATGTAATTGGACATAACATGGATTCATAGCTTTGAATAGCATTTGTACAGTAAAACGAGACAAGACTCTCTCTTTGTGTGGTGTGAATAGTTTTATTTTTTTCATTTTTTCGTTGAGGGAAGTGCGAATTGATTTGGTACGTACAATATTACACGTTAGGCTTGTCCCTAAAATTCAACTTGCACCTTGTTATATCCTGAAAATTCAGATATCGTGCTCCCAAAACTCATGCCTTCACAACCCGCGCCTTGCTATCCCGAAATTACAACGCGCGCGAAAACTCCCTCCAGCTGCCAAATTCTGACACGCGAAATCCCCCTTCTAACCCTGAGCCGAAAGGGCCGCTAGTTAAAATCGGTGGGGGTACTTTTGTAACACACCCTACATTTTGGACAAGCGCGTCCCTAAGTCATGGTTCTCCCCTCCCATCACCTCCTTTTCACCACTTGAAATCCCCATTCTAAATCCCAGGCCGCCATAACCTCTCTGCTCCAGCCACGAAACCCCACCCTCCCCCGTCTGCCACCCCACCACTGCCCAGCCGGAGCCTCTTCCCTGACGACGTCGTCCACCGCAACAGCCCGACGTCCCTCATACACCTCCCTGGATGAGGATCCGTCATCGATCTCGTCGTCCCGCCGGTTCTGCCGCCCCAACCTCCACCTCCAAGGAGCTGCTTCGACGACCGCCTCGTCTATCCCGGCTGATCCATCCCCACAACGCCACCTTAACCTGCTCCACCGGAACCGCAGCATCCTCACCGACTCCTCGGACGAAGGCGAGGCCTACTCGGCGTGACCAAAGAGGTTGTACACTCATCGCATCGCACCTTCTCCTTAACTCGACCTCTCGGCGCCGACGGTGCTCCATCCCGCACCCCCATGGTGCAGCTACCTCGAAGCCGGCGCCGCGGGCGACATCTCCACGGCGGCTCTCCCCCAGTGCGAGGCCCCTTCGGCGGCGGCGGCCATACTAGCCGGATCTGCTGCTACTGCTCCGGCTTTCGCTCGCGCTGCTGCTGCTGCTCCGGCTCTCGCTCGCTCGCGCTGCTGCTGCTCCGTCTCCCGCTCGGTCGCGCTGCTGCTCTGCTCTCCCCCTCGCTTGTGCTACTGCTCTGCTCTTGCTCTCGCTCGCGCTACTGATGCTGGTACACGGGCTGCTGCAGCTACACGAGTTGCTGCTCTGGCTCTAGTTCGCGCTGCTCCTCCAAGCGCTGCTGCTCCGGCTGCTATCTGCTACTGTGTTCCCCGTCGATCGCCTGCTGATTTAGATCACTGTTTCTCTACTACTAGTGCTCGAGCGGCCTAAACTACATGTGAAGTGCCTCTCTGCTACCAGTGTGTTCAGTTTCGACAGTAACATTCAGATTCCACAGTAAATTTTAGTTTTGATAGTTAAGTTCAGAGTCAACAGTTTTTACCTCATCTGTTGTAGTCAGGTGTTTTTTGGTGATGTACATTTTACATCTATCTCTTTCTGGTAATGTATTTTACATCATCTATTGGAGATGCTATTAGAATCCCACTTGAGATTAACGATGTCTGTCTTGTACTGCTTTAGCCTCGATGTCTTACGGCTCGCCGGAGCTGCTCCAACGACGGAACCATCCATCACAACAGAGCAGTGCCCTGGACGCCGTCTACAGATTCCTCAGATCTTCCTCCACACCTCCGACAGCCACCTCTGCCGCAACTTCTTCAGCGACCAACCCAATGATGCTGAGGTCGACACGGCTACGGCAAAGAGGTTGTACACTTGCCGCATCACTTATTACTCTACATTCATGTCGATCCATTAGGGCTATTTTGGTTCAAAGGAAAAAGTGAAGGAAAAACATAGCAATAGGAAATTTTCCTATAGCACTCTACTATTCAATTATTCATGCATTTTGTTGAAAGGAATGGAGCAGAACATCCACCTGGACCTACTTTTCAAAATCCTATGCATGAAAACAAGACCAAGTGCATTAGTGGCAGAATAACATTCTAACTGTACACGCTTTCATATGGTTTCACTTTAATTTGGCCATGTTTCTTTGCATTCCTCTGCTCTTCCAATTCCTGTGAACCAAACACCCAAGTTGACAGAAATCCTGTGTTTACAAATGCTCTGTTTCCCACGTGCATTCCTATCCTATTCCGGTGTTTTTCCTATCCCTGCATTTTTAGAATCCTGCAAGCAAAAGGAGCCCTTACAGAATTACTTCAGTTACAGGTAGGTGTCGAAGAAAACTTTGTGTGGTTTGTCTTGCTCCTGCCGCGACGTCGTCCACCTCACCTGAGCTGCTCCATCGACAGAAGCATCCACCAAACCAGACATCACTACTCCTGACCTTCTTTCGCCGCCTCAGATCTCCTTCCCTGCCGCCGGCACCCACCGCAACCGCATCACCATCATCGACTCAGCAGATGAACCTGAGGAGTACACGGGTCCACAAGAGAGGTCGCACTCTTTTGTTTCTACTTATGTTATGCATTACTTAATATTACCTGCTACTTTATCATCCTGTTCACCTCTTAGACTCCAAGTCAGGTCCAAATTAATGTTCAAACTTGAGTTTTAAAATTACTTGTGGGGCACATATCGAGGCAGCAATGAATAGTATCTATGTCTATGGTGGGTTCAATGGCAAACCCTCCCCCCCCTCTCTAGATTGTAATCCAGAGGAAGATATCTATTCTGAGGTGGATTCAGACGCAGCTGACCACTCCTATTTACCCTCCAAGGTGTTTGCTCTAACTTGGCATGATGATGTTGGTCATATCATGCATATGTTGCCTTGCAGTGCCTACTTTTGACATCATATATGTCATCTGCTTAGTTTAGACATGTTCTGTAATGCCACATGTTTAGTTTCTACATCATATATGGGAATTATGCAGTCTCATCTCTTTTAGCCAGCCATAATATATGTGAAATATGCAATGCCATCCTGTTTAACCAGGCATCATATATTTGAATGATATCTTGCCCATCCTTTTCTTCATTACATTTCCATTTGTTGACAATGTTTGTACATTAAACTACTCTTCCTGTGAATCAGCCATTTGAGTGGGTGATGGAAAAATCTGGAGTGAAAACAAGGTCTTCAGAGCAGACAGTGCTACCCGTCAAAGCAGATCTCTTGCTAGGTCCTGATAGCTCCTCGGAGATGGATTCAGAGACAGATGACCAGTCCTATTCCCCCACCGAGGTGTATGCTCTAACTTGTCACGGTTATACTGCTCATATCATGCATATGGTGTCTTGCATTGCATAGTTTAGACATCATATACACAATATTCAACACCATGTTCTTAGTTCAGACATCATATATGCGAATGCCCTCTGCTTAGCATATAAATCACATATGTGAATTAAATCATGCGATCCTGATTACTTAGATAACATGTATGTGAATTATGTCATGCGAACCTGTTTACTAAAGACATCATATAATTATCTCATGCCATCCTGTTTAGTTAGTCATCATATCTTTGAATTATGTCATGCTATGCTATCCAGTTTAGATAGACATCATATATGTGAAATTATGTCATACTAACCTTTTTAGTTAAACAATATACATGTCAACTATTTCATGCCCTCTTTTTTCGACACTATCTATTGCATCTGTCTCTCATACAATGTCTGTACATTCAACTATGTCTCCTGTTTATCAGCCATTTGAATTGGAGCGGGTGATGGCAGTATCTAGCGGAGTAAAAACACGGTCTTCAAATAAAACAGTGCTACCTCTTGGTGAAGATAGCACCCCGGTTGTACATGCACGAGAACCAGCCCTACCACACATAACCCAGACTCTGGCAGATTGTACCCCTACTGCGATGGACAGAGAACCAGCTTCACCCAATCTAACCCCAACCCCAGCAGATAGTAACCCAGTTCCTGTTGACACAACACCATCTCCACCACAGAGCTCCCAAACAAGAGCAGTTAGTAAGGCAACTCCAGTGCCCAAAGCGCCAGTACTACCACGGCGAACCCCAACTCCACCAGTTAGTACACCTATTCCTGTGGAGGAAGCACAACCAGCCATTCATAGTTTAGCATCTATCGCATTTGATGTTGTTAAATCCTATGTGCATATCTTCCCATCATGGAAATATTATACTGAAGATGAAGGAAAATGCCAGTTGCAGGTGTTTGTCCAGGAGTTATGTGTAAGTAATGTTATTCATGGCAATTACTTTGCTTTGTCCCATACATTCTACCTCCATGATGGTTATAATAGAGCAAATTTTCCCATTTTTCTCTATAGAGAAGGACCGATTTGGAAACTCAGGATGAGGTAACCTGTGCTAATATCTCTGCTATCTTCAAGAATGCTTGGAGGTAGTACCGAAATTACCTGAAGAAAACGTACTTCACTGGCAAAGAAATTCATCAAATTCCCTTACGTTCTCCTGAGACACATTTACTGGACGATGACTGGGAACGCCTTGTTCTGTACTAGTCCCGAACCAAGAATGTGGTAAGGTCTATGAGCTCATTTTTTATTTTTAAGTACTATATGCCTGCGTCTTACTGTACTCTGTTCATGTAGAACAAGTGCTTAAACCTGAAGAACAACTGTTCTCATTTAAGATTCCATTGCTATCGTGCATACTGCTTTGCTCTTGTATCACTGTATTTACTCATACAAACTTATTTTTAAATTGAAGGATCCAATCGAAACTCCAATGGCACAACAGGTATGTTTACGCATGTTTATTTAACAGGTTTGCTCTTATAAATAGCTCTGTTGATTTCAATTTCAATTGTGTATACAGTTGACTTCTCATATCATGCACATTACTAGCATCACAAGAGAGCCAATAGTGTTGTTGTACATGTAGACCCATGGTACCCATCTGAAATCTTGTTGTGTCGTGTAGTTTCCCACGCTTTGTATTCTTTCAGTGCTGCTTTGTCTTGAACTGATATGATTTGAACCGTGTCTCTATTTTGATTTGGCAAGACAATGCAGTGACCATAGGACATAGATATATGTTTGTTTGATGCTTTTATTATGTACTACTTGGCAATAGAAGACTTGGTAGTTTAATCATGTCCACCTTACTAATGAACTGGTTCACCGAAATGAGTTTCATATACTAGTACATGCTAAACCCGTTATGTGTCTGCTTGTTTCTTCTTTTAGAATGCTGACAAAATATTGGGGAAGAGTGCCTTACTAAGCAATGGTAAAGGAAGTAATGCAGATAAGGTTCAGGATAGTGAGACATCCTTGTTGGTCTTTAACAAAGCTGATAAAACAGCTAAGGAAAACTATCTTGAAGACAGTGAGACAACCCCAAAGTCCTGTCTTGGAGTAGTGTTCGAGTTGCATGCCACTACCACTGGCACAAGCTATTCAAACTAACTGTCTAAATCAGTTCGGTTTCTTGAGTCTCAACTACAAGCTAAAAGACATCGATCAGCTGTGCTGCGACAAGAAGCCGAAGGACTGCGGAAGTCCCTGGAGCATTCAGATGCATACTTTCTGGTGCAACAGCAAGCGTTGGAGGATTTTAGCACCAAATAGGAGAAAGCTAATAAGCTTTCTAAGCTTATTGCCAGCATGGTGGATACCCAGGATAACGTTTCTTGAGCTCTTCTGAAGTTGTTTTAGTTATGGACTTGTTTTGCTGCCGCGTTTATTTGCACTGGTGGCCAATTTAGACGGCCAGTGTATGTAATATGCTGCTTTGTTCCCTATATTTGCACTGGTGGCGAACTTTGATGCCCAGTGGATGTAATATGTGTAATAGCCGTAATAGCCTAGCGTTAGTTGCTTGCTTATTTATTTCCTTATTGTCTTGTTTAGTTGTTTGCTTGTAGTCACTATAGTTCTTTTTCCGTGTTTTTCTAGTGGCCACAATAACCTATTTTTATAACTAGGCCACAATAACCATGGCAACACATGGACTGTTGTAACCATGGTCCTACTACCTGCTGTAGTGACCATGGGCCTCCTACGGGCCATAGGATCCATGGGCCTTCTACGGGCCGTAGGATCCATGGGCCTTCTACAGGCCTCTAATCAATGGGCCTTCTACGGGCCGTATAATCGTTTCACCAAATATGGGCCATACTATTCATGGACCAATAACGGTCCGCAAATGGGCCGTAAACGGGCTAGAGTGGAAATCGTTTGTTTTATGGCCCGACCATAACGGGCCGTTAATAGGCCATATTTGATGACGCTATGAAAACAGCCCAACGGGTTAACGGGCCTACTGTAACCACGGGATGAATTTGGCCCACAAGCGGAACAGGCCAGTAACGGACCGTAAGTAACCGAATTCTGGAAATGAGCCCAAGAATAAATGGGCCCTTAGAAGGCCGAAAGTTAACACGGGCTGGAAACGGCTGACGGAATAATGGGTCGTTAATGGGTATAAAGCGATACACTGTTCATTATGGGACAGTTTCACCTCGGGCCTTTAATGGGCCCAGAGTTACAAAGGGCCTCATATGGGCTGAAAGTCGTCATGGGCCATAAATGGGCCGGAAGTTATAATGGGCTGGAATCATATTGGATGGCCCAGATGACGCTACTGGGCCTAATTCGGATAGGCCGTAAGGGGCCGTGAGTTAGCGGGCTGTAAATGGGCTATATGCGAACATGCCGTTAATAGGCTTTCCGTGGGCCGGCCCGCTACCTTTTGACCAAGTTAAACGGGTCGGCCATTTCACCGGAATGGGCCTCTGTTGGGCCGTGCCACGTGTCAATGTATCATAGGCGCCTCCGGTCTAATGAGTGGATGACATATGTCCCATCGGTGAGCCGACACATGGTTCCTCTAGCCATTGAGAATTTTACACATGGAAAATCCCCATTGGTCCGGGCTGTTAACGGGTTCTTGAAAGTGCTTATATGGACTAGAGGGGGGGTGAATAGCTAATTTTTATGAATTCGTCACTGAGGAAATTCAACTTGAGGAATTTCCTAAGCGACGAATACAAGCAGCGGGATAAGTACTCAGGTGCATGCATAACAAGACAGACACATAGTCATCATGATGAAATGAAACATACACAGAGCACAGGTAGCATGTAATAGGATAAGCAGGCAGAAGACAAGATGACTGAAGAAATAGGATTGAGGAAACTGGGAAAGTCTTCAGTCAAAGTCTTCAAACAGTAACAATCAAGTTCATCAACACATGAATGAAGAAATGGAAGGGTTGAGGAAATAGAACCAGTAGCTCGGTGAAGACAATGATTTGGTAGACCAGTTCCAACTACTGTGATAGTTGTACATCTGGTTGGAGCGCTAGGTATTTAAACTTGAGGACACACAGTCCCGGACATACAGTCCTCATCGTATTCTCCTTGAGGTAAGGTCACATAGACCTCGCCCAGTCACTCGTGGTAAGTCTTCACAGGTGACTTCCAAACCTTCACAGACTTGGTCACCCGGCGATCCACAATTCCTCTTGCATGCTCTAGGCCATGACGCCTAAACGTCTGGAGGATCCACGGTCCTCAAAGGTAACAAGCGTCGGTTCCACATAGGAACAATCTCTTTAGTGATGCTCAATCACTTTGGGTTTTAGGTGTTGGGTTTGGGTTTTTCCTCACTGATGATTTTCTCTCAAAGTCCTTGGAGGATGGGATGCTCTAAATGACAAGTGTCTGTTTCTCTCAGAGCAGCCAACCAGCTAGTGGTTGTAGGGGGCGGCTATTTATAGCCGGGGAGCAGCCCGACATGATAAGACATAAATGCCCTTCAATGATATGACCGTTAGGTGGATAAGATATTTGGGATAGTTGGCGCGTAGCACAGCAACGGTAGGAAATTTGAGCTCTCAAATTCCTCAGGGCTATCATGTTCCTCACTTGTAGCCAATCTGCACTGGCGAATTCCTAACTCCTCAGTCAGAACGAATTCCTCAGAGAACAGAAGATCTTCATCTCTATCACTGAAGAAATTGACTGAACTGTATGAGATTTCCAATGGCTTCACTCGAAAGGATTGGGTATGTGTAGGCTTTGAGTTGAGCATCACTTGGAAACTTTTCCTTAGTTTTACCTCGACCCCCTTTAATAGTATGGTGTTTCCTATGACTCAAGAAAGAGAAAATGAAACTACGAAAACAAAAGTCTTCACGCTTCATAATGCTCGCATCAATATCAAAGTCTTCAAGGTCACACCAATTTCCTCATTTTCAAAGTCTTCAAGAAAACCAAAGTCTTCAACTGAAGACATTCAATTTTAGGGGTCGACTTTCATCGTAAATATCAAACTCCTCATAGACTTATAGAACATGTGTACACTCACAAACACATTAGTCCCTTAACCTATAAGTCTTCAATACACCAAAATCACTAAGGGGCACTAGATGCACTTACAATCTCCCCCTTTTTGGTGATTGATGACAAATAGGTTAAGTTTTTAATGGGGATAAACATATGAAGTGTAAATACTGATATTGAGGAATTTGATTGCAAGATATAGAAGAATTCCCCCTGAAGATGTGCATATTTGAGGAATTTTCTTTGGATTGCAAATGCACATTGTAGAGTAAAATCATGGAGATCTCCCCCTATATCTTGTAATTCATACACGCATTTAACATATGATATGAAGAATTTGAAATGCATGATGAAATATGGTGTCTGACGAAATTCAGCATGCGTGCATTAAGGTACTTGAGGAAATAAGCATGCAGAAAGCAGTTCAAAAGTATCAGACCACCATTGGACTTAAGTTTACAACTCAACCAACAAACACTTCAGAAGAGCAAGAGTTGTAACTTAACACAAAAACAGCCCATATATAAGACCCGCTTGAAGACTAACTCAAATTTCTCCCCCTTTGTCATCGAGTGACCAAAAGGGATGAAAAATGAGGACTAACGCCCCTGAAGAATATCATCATGAAGTCGATGGAGGAGCGCCAGCGTTGTTGGGGTCGTCCATTGAGGTAGGGCCTGCCACAGTGTCGTTGAGGTCTTCAGCTTCATCCGTCTGACGCGATGAAGAATATGAACTTGTGACCAGCAGAGGAACTTTGACCTTCTTGAATTTCTTCGAGGAAGGCTGAGACCAGTCAAAGTCCTGTTGAAATCCCATCTGCTTGAGGTCTTGATCACCGTAGAGGTGAGACAATATGGCCCAAGTGCGATCGAAGATTTCATGCGCATAGTAGTGACTCTTCTTCACAGTGTTTTGTGTGACGGTCATGTTCTGAAGAATTGAGCCAAATTGATGCTTGACCCACTTGTGATTGCGATCGACCTTCTGATGAAGACTTAGAAGAAGCTCATGATCAGTCATCACACATGGAGCAGTGGCTTGAGGATTTTGCTTTGAGGCTTTTGCGGCAGAGTCTTGAGTTGCAGAGTCATCATTGGTGGAGTAAGATGTAGCTTTGCGAAACTGACCATCCAATGGACGAGTGTCTTCATCAATAACAGCAGCTTTGCCTTTTTCATCAACTGAGGAAATAGTCCTTTTGAGGACTTCAATGGGAGGAAAATAGCTGAGGTGATTCTGACAATCTGCCTTGTAGTGAATTGAAGACCTGGTTCTGATGAATTTCATAATCCATGGAGCATAAGGCTTCAACTCAAACAGTGACAGTGCAACATTCACCAAAGTCCTCATGAAGAAATCATGGTAGTTAATGGGAATGCCATGTATAATGTTGAACAACAGATTCTTCATGATGCCAATAACTTCCTCTTCATCAGAGTTGTGGCCTTTGATCGGACTGAGGGTTTTGGTCAGAATGCGGTAGATTGTCCTAGGCACATAAAGCAAATCCTTCACTAGGAAGGTGGTTCTTGGAGCTTGGCCAGCCTTCAAAGGCTTCATTATCACTTGCATCAGATGATGAGAAAGTTCAGGTTCTTCATACATAAGCCTTGCGCCTTCAGCAGGAGGACTAACTGGAACGGCATGAAGTAATTCAGAGGCCGGAGCTTTGTAGTGCGTGTTCTCAGTCATCCAGTCAAGCATCCATGAATTCACATCAGCCACATTGCCAGTGAGGTGCAGAGTAGCATAGAATTGAAGAATTAGCTTTTCATTCCAATCACAGATGTCAGCACAAAAATTCAGGAGCCCAGCTTCGTGAAGAACATTCAAGACAGGTTGGAAGCAGGGAATGGACTCCATATCCACATGAGGAATTTGACGGTGCTCAAATACCTTGTCTTTATCAAACCGAAGTGATGAATAGAAATTCACCTGGCTGGCAGTCCAGAACCGCTTGCGTCGAAGTCTTGCTGAGTCTTATGGATTAAAGTCAGTGAAGAAATGATGCTCAACGAAGAAATCATCAGCCTTGAATTTTGGCCTTTTTGCATGAGGATTTTGCTGCTTGGGCTGAAGATTAGCAGTTGATGGTCTCACAACCTCTTGTTGCATAATCTCTGGAGCTGCTGTCTAAGGAATTGAAGGTGCAGGTTCTTCAGCAGCGATTGGATTCTCCATTTCTTCAGCTGTTGCAGCTGGAATGTCTTTAGGAATGGAATGGAGAGAAGTTTGACATCCTTCAGAACCCGTTTGAATTTCTTCAGTTTGTACAGGGGACTGAGGAATTGGATGCAAAGGTGTGCTCAATGGTGAATTGGGGTGAAGATTTTCCTAGTAGTCATCATTCAGCACAGGAGTAGTTGAGCCAACATCCACGTCTTCTTCAATTTCCTCAACGCCTGCCTCTTCAGCTGTGAACTGAGGCATGGGCGATGATACCAGTGGGGTGGAAGGGATATCTTCCAAATCAATTTCTTCATCCAACAGCTCTAAAGAAGTAGCAGAAGGATTCTCTTCATCTGTGTCATCTGGAATGACATATTCCTCACCAAAAGGAATGAGCTCCTTTGATGGTACAATCGAGATCGGAACAACATCAATTGGGTTAGTGAAGGAACTTGTCAAAGTCCTCACTTTCTTGGGAGCTAAGGACTCTGCAGTGCTTGATGCTTTCCTCTTCTTCACAGCTGCCTTCTCCTCAGCTTTTATCCTCTTCACTTCTGATGTAGAAGGAATACTGATTTTCTTCACTGTTGAAGATTTAGCAGGAGAAGCAGATGGGGTTGGTTCAGTTTCTTCAGGCACAACTGATGCAGTTGCCCTGGCATGTTTAGTTTCTTCAGGCGCAGCAAATTTTTTAGCTGGCCTGGGTTGTTCTTCAGGCGCAACATTGGTGGTTGCCCTGGCATGGTCTTCAGGAGCTGGAATTTCTTCATCAGCCCTGGTAGCTTCTTGGGTAGCCTGATTTTCATTAGCTGCGCTTTCATTTTTTTCAACAGACTGAGCAGAAGTATCCGCCTGAGGAATTTGTCGTTGCGATGGTGCTGCAACATTAGGCTTGAGGTTCTTGGTAAGCTTGACAAACCTGACTTTGGCACCTAGCCAATCGGCATAATTTCTGTCAAATTCATCACCGAGACCTTTAATTTCCTTTTGCAGAGTTACAAGTTCTTCAGGAGGCATGTTCAGAACGTTGTTCTTCAGAAAACTCTCCTTCATGTACTGAGCCTTCTTGACTTGCCTGCCCTTTTCAAATTTCTATTTTTCTTCACTTATGAATGCCATCAACATATGACTTTGACCAGGAGTGAGGTTCAAGTCAGGCAGTGGAGTGTTGGGATCTTTATGCCAGAGGTTGATGAAATCGAGGATCTTCTTCGGATCCAACATTAGAGGCACATAACTACCTTTGGCTCTAGCGGCCCTTTCTTGTCTGTCCCTGATGATTTCAGCAAGTTCTTCATCATCAGCTTCATCGTCATCAGACAGAACATGGAACGCCACTTGCTTCTTATGAGGACTTGGCCTCGTTCCACGTCCAGCAGTGGCCTTTTTCTTCAATAGAGTTGGACCTGTTGAGGACTATGGTGGAGCTGAGGGACTTGCAGATGCTCCAGAAGCAATGGAAAAGCCTGCAGTCCGTTGACACATTGCAAGGTGCACCGATGTTGAGGACTTTGTGGCAGCAGCTGAGGATTTTGTGGCAACAGAGGGGATTGGTACTGCCCTTGAAGAAGTTGCCTGAGGAATTTGCGTTGAGGGCTTTGACTTTGAAGAACTTGGCCGTGAGGGAATTTCTATTGAGGAACTCGGCTTCACAGCTGATTTCTTTGTCATAGCCTTTTTAGGCTTACTAGCAGAGGCCTCAGCAGCAGCAGCCTGAGAATCCTCATTGAATTTCTTCACATCTTCTTTTGCAATTTTAGCCAATTTGGCTTGGCGCTTGGCCCATTCTTTTGGAAATTCCTTGCCGCGTCTGACACTAGAGGGATCAGCTACTTGGCCAACTGCCAATGGAGGTCTTGGACATGGAGGGTGTACAGCGAATTTCTTCATGTACTTGGGAGTAACATAGAGATATTCCCTCCATTCCCTAGCCCATCTCCTCTCAATCCTCTGTATGCGCACTTTGCGCTGATTCTTGTTCTCTTTGCCATGAGTGGCTTCATCCGGTGTGCAGTACTCAGCATAAATATCCTCAGGGATCTCAAACGTAGTGTTTGTCTCTGGCCTCTTTCCTCCCTTCTGAGGTCTCTTCCCATCTGCCATTTTCCTCACTTGAGGAATTTGAACTTTGGAAGTTTCTGAGGAAGTATGCAAATTACCTTCGAGGAACGCTGCAAATGAGTTAAGTTGATGAGAACCTAGTGATTCAGCAGCGGACATTTTGTACCTGTGAACAGAGTATAGGTGCGAAGAATTTGGAGAGGTCATATGCGTTCTCAGAATTTTTTCAAAAGTATCAAGTTTGAGGAATTTGACCATAGGTGTCTTGAGGAATTTCACTAAGCGTTCTTGACTTAGGTTCCAGAGTTGTATAGATTTGAAAATCCACACAATTGAGGAATCTTGAAGAAAAACATAGCTTCGAAAAACAAATCAAGATACAGAAGCATTCGGGTGTTTAAGGAGTGGGAAGTTGAAGAATAAACACCTTTTGAAGATTTTGTGGAAATCATAAGAATCAAAGTAGGGTAGTAAAATTAGATTTTATTTACCCTGGATGAAGAACACGACGAACTGGGAGTGGAGTTGGAGAAGTTTGTCCGTTCAGATCTCCCACGCCCTAACTTGGCGGTGAGAGACAGCTATGGCGGCGGCGGAGTGAAGATTTCCGCGGCCGGCAAGAGTACGACGGCGACGAGGTCGAGGCAGTGAAGCTCTTCCTCATCGGCGATGATGGAGAGTAGCGACAGCGCTAGGTCTGAGAGCTCGAGCGAGATGGAGGTCGAGCGAAGTAAGTGAGGTCTGAGGACGGGGAGGGGTATTTATAGCCAATGTGAAAAACTGCCCGTCCGAAGTTTTTGGACGAACATGCCCCTGACCCTTACTCTTCAAACAACATGTGTCACCCACGTATAGAGAGGTGGAGATCGTGGGCGATCATGGGTGAATATTTTAATCCATCATGGGACGCAAAATGGTTTGAGCGGCAAATGCCGAAAATTCAGATATGAAAATTTTAATGTTTTGTTCGGAAATTCTTCAGCTGTCAAGGACACAGTGAAGACTTTGAACGGGTTTCAAACAGAACACACATGAAGAATTTGTGAATAGACTGGGTTGAGTTTAGCATAGAGGGGGAACGGGGCCGATCACATTCACTTAGAAGAAAATCAACTTGAAGAATTAGCAATAAGTGAATGCTGTTGAGGACATGAAAACTCAAATATATATATATATATAGTCAATGAATAACACCAATTGAAAAGATTGAGAAAATTATAAAGTTGAGGAATTTGAAAATTTGAAGAATTTGCAAAGAAAACTCAATTTTGAAGATTTTCAACTATTGTTGGTGGCGTGACCCACCGTATAGGAATGATGATTTCAGACGCCGCGTACCATTATCGTAGGGCTCTGAGAATCAAATTCTTCATTAATTTCTTCACACTTAGAGGGTTAGTCGATTTGAAGAAAAACGTTACTTCGTGTGTTACACATCTAAGTCATCAATTTTGCGTAAGTGTTAGGATGTGTGTCCTTTCAAAGAACATTCGAAGATTCTAAGATATTTAGCTCACACCTCAACTTGCTAAATCTCTTCTCATTCAAGGGCTTAGTGAAGATATCCGCTAGCTGTTCTTCAGTCTTCACATGATCAATAGAGATGTCGCCCTTCAACACATGATCTCGAAGAAAATGATGACGAATCTGGATGTGCTTTGTCTTCGAGTGTTGAACTGGGTTATGAGCAATCTTGATGGCACTCTTGTTGTAACAGTAGAGTGGCACATTCTTCATGTTGATGCCATAGTCCTTGAGGGTTTGCTTCATCCACAGCAATTGAGCACAGCAAGAACCAGCAGCAATGTACTCAGCTTCAGTAGTAGACAATGATACGCAGTTCTGCTTCTTCGAGGACCAACATACTAAAGATCGTCCGAGGAAATGGCATGTGCCTGATGTTGACTTGCGATCCACTCGATCACCAGCATAGTCAGAGTCAGAATATCCAATGAGATCAAAAGCTGAGCCCTTGGGATACCATAATCCAAGTGTTGGAGTGTTAGCTAGATATTGAAGAATATGTTTCACAGCCTTATGGTGTGATTCCTTCGGTGTAGCTTGAAAACGGGCACACATGCAAACACTAAGCATAATATCTGGCATAGATGCACATAGATACAATAAGGAGCCAATCATGGAGCGGTATACCTTTTGATCGAAGTCTATACCATTTTCATCGGTGCATAGATGGCCATTTGTGGGCATAGGGATTTTGACGCCTTTGCAATCTTGCATGCCGAATTTCCTCAGAACGTCCTTGAGGTATTTCTCTTGAGATATGAAGATGCCATTGCGTTGTTGATGAATTTGAAGACCTAAGAAGAAATTCAATTCTCCCATCATAGACATTTGATATTCCTCACTCATCATATAGGCAAATTCGTCACTGTAACGTTGGTTAGTACAACCAATGATAATATCATCAACATATATTTGGCACATGAATAATTCATCATCATAAGTTTTGGTGAAAAGAGTTGGGTCAAGTGAACCGAGTTTGAAGCCTTTCTTCATGAGGAATTCCTTCAGTGTATCATACCATGCCCGAGGGGCCTGCTTGAGGCCATAGAGGGCCTTGTTGAGTCTGAAGACTTTGTCAGGATGCTTAGGATCTTGAAAACCTGGGGGTTGAGCCACATATACTTCTTCCTCAAGCTTACCATTGAGGAATGCACTTTTCACATCCATTTGATATAAGATGATATTATGATGGTTAGCATAAGCAAGCAATATGCGAATAGCCTCAAGTCTAGCAACAGGTGCAAAAGTTTCATCGAAATCAATTCCTTCAACCTGTGTGTAGCCTTGAGCTACAAGACGAGCCTTGTTCCTCACCACTAGGCCATTTTCATCTTGCTTGTTGCGGTAGATCCATTTGGTACCGATGACATTGTGCTTGCGAGGATCTGGTCGCTTGAAAAGTTCCCACACATTGTTGAGGTCAAATTGATGCAATTCCTCTTGCATAGCTTGAATCCACTCAGGCTCCAGAAATGCCTCATCAACTTTGGTGGGCTCTGTGATAGAGACGAAAGCAAAGTGCCCACAAAAGTTATACAAATGTGAAGCTTTTGAGTGTGTGAGAGGACCTGGTGCGTTGATGTCGTCAATGATTCTCTCAATCTGCACTTCATTTGCAACGGGAGGGAGAGCAGGTTGACAACTTTGATTGGGCTCAGCATTATCTTCAGAGCCATTTTCTTCAGATGCATCAGCATGATTTTCTTCACGATCTAGGATGACTTCTTCAGTAGATTCTTCAGTGGATATGACATCCTCAGTAACCTTTAACTTGATGGATTCCTCAGGAGATATTTCATCTAGCACAGGAGGTAGGTGCTCTCTTTGAGAGCCGTTAGTTTCATCGAACCGCACATCTACAGTTTCAACAACCTTGTTGTGATAGGTGTTGAAGACTCTGTAGGTGTGTGAGTCCTTTCCGTAACCAAGCATAAAACCTTCATGTGCTTTCGGTGCAAATTTAGAGTTGTGATGATCATCTCTAATCCAACATTTAGCACCGAAGACTTTGAAATAACTCACATTGGGTTTCTTGTCAATGAGAAGTTCATATGAGGTCTTCTTGAAGAATTTGTGAAGATATACCCTGTTGATGATGTGGCATGCAGTATCAATTGCCTCAGGCCAGAAGCGACGAGGTGTCTTGTATTCATCAAGTATAGTGCAAGCCATCTCAACAAGAGTCCTGATCTTGTGCTCCATGACGCCATTCTGCTGAGGAGTGTATGGGGCGGATAACTCATGAGTAATACCAAGTTCATCAAGATAGTCATCAAGACCAGTATTCTTGAACTCGGTCCCATTGTCACTATGTATATGCTTGATCTTCACACCGAAATTCGTCGAGGCCCTTGAGGAAAATAGTTTGAAGACTTCCTGCACTTCAGTTTTGTAAGTAATGATGTGTACCCATGTGTAACGAGAATAATCATCAACAATGACAAAGCCATATAGAGATGCTGCATTTGTTAGTGTGGCATAATGAGTAGGGCCAAAGAGATCCATGTGAAGCAATTCAAAAGGACGAGTGGTAGTCATGATAGTCTTTGAGGGGTGCTTGGCTCTGGTCATCTTTCCAGCCTCACAAGCCCCACAAAGATGATCTTTGTGGAATTTGATACCCTCAATGCCAATGACGTGCTTCTTCTTCACAAGCGTGCGCAAGTTCCTCAAGCCAGCATGACCGCGTCGATGATGCCATAGCCAGCCTTCTGAAGCTTTTGCAAGTAGACATGTGGCA
Organism: Thinopyrum elongatum; assembly: GCA_011799875.1. Taxonomy (NCBI): domain Eukaryota; kingdom Viridiplantae; phylum Streptophyta; class Magnoliopsida; order Poales; family Poaceae; genus Thinopyrum; species Thinopyrum elongatum. Next base: position 396,881,829 of record CM022302.1, on the reverse strand, counting down.
GGCTGTGGTCCTACAGAGAAATCAACAATATACAAGTCTCCTCTCCTAAAGCCTTCGAAGACTTTGGAATTGTCAGATTCCATGAGCACTAAGTAGCGATATTTGCCAAAGACGACAACCATATCAAGATCACATAGCATTGAGACAGACATGAGGTTGAATCCGAGGGACTCGACAAGCATGACTTTGTCCATGTGTTGATCCTTTGAGATTGCAACCCTACCTAGACCCAATACCTTGCTTTTGCCTTTGTCAGCGTAGGTGATATGCTTCAGATGCGATGGAGATAAAATAGAGTCCATCAGTAAGCCCTTGTCACCGGTCATGTGATTTGTACATCCACTGTCGAGGACCCACTCAGTAGCTTTGGGTAAATCATGCTGGAGATGAATTAGTGCTTCTTACGAACTCATATACTTCAGAGTGAAGAATATGACATCAGATTCATCAGACAGAAACTCATCAAATAATGTAACACATATATATATATAGCAGTATGAGGACGTGAGAAATGAGTGAATCATTTCTTCATGATTATCTTGCGTCCTTTCAAGCATTCTCAGGTCTCCAGCAAATTCATCAGACATTCAAGTTCGTCTGGAGACCTGACCCTCCATAAGAGATTAGTTCTTTTTCTTCACCACCCACATCTGGAGGGGTGGCAAAGAGTTCATCATCCTGCGAGCTCCATATGAGAAAAGTGGCATTGAAGCCAGTGCACTTCGTTTCGCAGAAGCGGGGTTCGAGTAAGCATATGAATAAGCAAAGAAATTCTTCGAGGATTTATGAACATAATGATTTGAAGTATAATGCACATATTCATGACCTTTAGATTTTCCCTGCGAAACAGAAGCATTAGCACAATGATGCTCATATGAGGAATTTGATCCATATGAGCACTTGGATCCATATGAGGAATTTCATCCACGTGAGGATTTTGATCCATATGAAGACTTTGGTCCATATGAAGAATTTGATCTGAGGTTCCTATTCTTCACAGGTGGTGTCATGAGGACATTCACCTGAAGACTTTCAAGACACCTTTTGGGAACCTAGATTTTCTTCATGGGAGGACCGTTCCTGCAGTTAGTTCCAACATATCTAGCAAATACTTCACCATTCTGATTTTTGAACAGCTTATAGTTGGAGTCAAATGACTCATCAGATGAATATGAAGATTCACATGTAAAGCCAGATAAGGTGGATGGATCTATGGGAGGTCCTTTCGCAGCAACCCATGAGGTTTTGGGATACTGCTCAGGTTTTCAATAGGTTCCATCTGCATTGAGTTTCCTCTCAAATGCAATACCCTCTTTCCTAAGGTTCCTGTTGAGGATCTGCTTCTTCAGCACATCACAAAGAGCCTGATGCCCTTTGAGGCTTTTGTACATGCCTGTCACATACAATTCCTTCAACCCTGCATTGTCAGTGATACTTGTGGTATCCTCAGATGAGGAATTTGTGACCACATAAATAGTTGAAGAATTTGCAGCAATAGAAGCATTTGAACATTCAGGTGAGGAATTAGCAGATTCTCGTTCAATGCATTTCAAACATGGTGGAATAAATTCTTCCTGAGCGGAACTGATCTGTTGAGCAAGTAATGAATCGTTCTCCTTCTGAAGATCTTCATGACTCACCCTTAGCTTCTCAAGATCTTGCTTTCTCTGAAGAAATTCATAAGAAAGCTTCTCATGATCGGCTAAGAGTGTTTCATGATGACCTTGAAGATTATCAAACTTAGACTGTAGTCGTTGTAGATTATCAATCAGAGTTTGAGTTTGACTCATTTCCTCACCCAACAGGTCATCGCTTCTGTCTAGCTGATTTTGAACCTTTTCCAAATCCTTTTGTTATTTTATGGCAATATTAGGAAGTTTGGAATAGCTAGGTTTGAGATCATCATCAGATTCATCCTCACTTGATTCAGAGGAGTGATATTTGAGTACCTTGGCACCTTTTGCCATGAAGCAATAGGTGGGAGCGTAGTCATTGTTGCCATCGTCAGCAGTGTTGGGGAAGCCATTTTCCTCAGTGTTGAAGATGGACTTGCTGACGAAAGCAGTAGCAAGAGCTAGGCTCGCCATGCCAGAGTCTGACTCCTTAGATGCCTCCTCTTCCTCATTTTCCTCATATTCAGCTTCAGTGTCCATTTCCTTGCCAATGAATGCCCGAGCCTTTTTGGAACTGCTCTTCTTGTGAGATGAAGTCTTTGAAGATTTTGATGATGAGGACTTTGAAGATTTCTTCTTTTTCTTCGAGTCGTCTGAACTATCATCCTTGTATTTCTTCTTCTTTGATTCCTTTTCCCACTGAGCACAATCAGTCATGTAGTGACCAGGTTTCTTGCATTTGTGGCAAGTCCTCTTCTTGTAATCACGGGATGAGGAATTTGATCTCATGTCATCACCTCTTGAAGATTTTCCAAAACGACCACGCCTTGATAACTTCTGGAATTTCTTCATGAGCATTGCTAGCTCCTGGCTTAGTTCTTCAGGGTCACCAAGGCTGCTATCAGAATCTTCCCCTTCAGATGAGGAAACTGCCTTGGCCTTCAGAGCGCATGATCTTCCATAGCTTGGCCCGTAGAGATCTCTCTTCTCAGCTTGTTGGAATTCATGAGTGTTCAACCTCTCAAGGATATCAGCAGGATCTAGTGACTTGTAATCTCCACGTTCATGAATCATCAGTGCCAGTGTATCGAATGAGGAATCAAGTGATTTCAGCAATTTCTTCACCACCTCATGGTCGGTGATGTCAGTGGCACCAAGTGCTTGAAGCTCGTTTGAGATGTCAGTGAGGCGATCAAAGGTTTGCTGGACATTCTCATTGTCGAGTCTTTTGAAGCGGTTGAAGAGATTGCGAAGAACGTCAACTCGAGAATCACGTTGGGTTGAGATTCCTTCGTTGACCTTGGACAGCCTATCCCAGATGAGCTTTGCAAACTCCAAAGCACTCACTCTGCCATACAGTCCTTTGCTCAGATAACCACATATGATATTCTTCACTTGAGAGTCGAGTTGCTTGAATCTCTTCACATCAGCAGCGTTCACGGAAGGAGTGACAGAAGGAACGCCGTTTTCCATAATGTACCAGAGATCATTGTCAATTGCCTCAAGATGCATACGCATCTTGTTCTTCCAGTAGGGGTAGTCCGTCCCATCGAAGGTAGGACACCCAGCCGAGACCTTGATCATGCCTGCAGTCCACATAACTAAAACTCCAGGTGGTTAAACCAAAATCACACAGAACAAGGGAGTACCTTGCTCTGATACCAATTGAAAGTGCGTTATATTGACTAGAGGGGGGGTGAATAGGCGATTTTTATGAATTCGTCACTGAAGAAATTCAACTTGAGGAATTTGCTAAGCGACGAACTACAAGCAGTAGAATAAGTACTCAGGTGCATGCATAACAAGACAAAAACATAGTCATCATGATGAAATGAAACATACACAGAGCACATGTAGCATGTAACAGGATAAGCAGGCAGAAGACAAGATGACTGGAGAAATAGGATTGAGGAAATTGAGAAAGTCTTCAGCCAAAGTCTTCAAATAGTAACAATCAAGTTCATCAACACATGAATGAATAAATGGAAGGGTTGAGGAAATAGAACCAGTAGCTCGGTGAAGACAATGATTTGGTAGACCAGTTCCAACTGTTGTGACAGTTGTACGTCTAGTTGGAGCGGCTAGGTATTTAAACCTGAGGACACACAGTCCCGGACACACAGTCCTCACCGTATTCTCCTTGAGCTAAGGTCACACAGACCTCGCCCAATCACTCGTGGTAAGTCTTCAAATGTGACTTCCAAACCTTCACAGACTTGGTCACCCAGCGATCCACAATTCCTCTTGGATGCTCCAGACCATGACGCCTAACCGTCTGGAGGATGCACAGTCCTCAAAGATAACAAGCGTCGGTTTCACACAGGAACAATCTCTTCAGTGATGCTCAATCACTTTGGGTTTTAGGTGTTGGGTTTGGGTTTTTCCTCACTAATGATTTTCTCTCAAAGTCCTCAGAGGATGGGATGCTCTAAATGGCAAGTGTCAGTTTCTCTCGGAGCAGCCAACCAGCTAGTGGTTGTAGGGGGCGGCTATTTATAGCCGGGGAGCAGCCCGACATGATAAGACATAAATGCCCTTCAATGATATGACCGTTAGGTGGATAAGATATTTGGGACAGCTAGCGCGTAGCACAGCAACGGTCGAAAATTTGAGCTCTCAAATTCCTCAGGGCTATGATGTTCCTCACTTGTAGGCAATCCGCACTGGCAAATTCCTAACTCCTCAGTCAGAACAAATTCCTCAGAGAACAGAAGATCTTCGTCTCTATCACTGAAGAAATTGACTAAACTGTAAGAGATTTCCAATGGCTTCACTCGAAAGGATTGGGTATGTGTAGGCTTTGAGTTGAGCATCACTTGGAAACTTTTCCTTAGTTTTACCTTGACCCCCTTTAACAGTATGGTGTTTCCTATGACTCAAGAAAGAGAAAATGAAACTACGAAAACAAAAGTCTTCATGCTTCATAATTCTCGCATCAATATCAAAGTCTTCAAGGTCACACCAATTTCCTCATTTTCAAAGTCTTCAAGAAATCAAAGTCTTCAACTGAAGACATTCATTTTTAGGGGTCGACTTTCATCGTAAATATCAAACACCTCATAGACTTATAGAATCTGTGTACACTCACAAACACATTAGTCCCTTAACCTATAAGGCTTCAATACACCAAAATCACTAAGGGGCACTAGATGCACTAACAGTTATCGGATTCTAACCAGAACCCAATAGCTTAACGGCGAACCGTTACGGTGGATGCCACGTGTCAGTTACACTTGACGAAAGCACTTCCATGACGTGCCATTTATCGTCATGGAAGTGGACACTTCCGTGATGATAATTTTGGTATTGTCATGGAACACTTCTACGACAGCACAGGTATGACTATCTTGATTCTATCAATAAATCGTCATGGATGTACATGCATGACAGAAAATGTGCCCTACTGTGACAAACACGTATCATCACGGAAGTGTATTTTTTTTGTAGTGTAGGACTTTCACAGAGCACATACCTTGACAAATTTTTGAAGAAGTTCAAAATGGGTCAGTCAATGAAAGGGTTCTTGCCTGTATTGTAAGGTGTGAAGTTGAGTAAGATTCAAAGCCCGACCACGGCAGAAGATAGAGAGAGAATGAAAGTCATTCCCTATGCCTCAGCCAGATTCTATTATGTATGCCATGCTGTGTACCAGACCTGTTGTGTGTCTTGCCATGAGTTTGGCAAGGGGGTACAATAGTGATCCAGGAGTGGATCACTGGACAGCGGTCAAAATTATCCTTAGTTACCTAAGAGAACTAAGGAAATGTTTCTTGATTATGGAGGTGATAAAGAGTTCGTTGTAAAGGGTTACGTCGATGCAAGTTTTGACACCGATCCAGATGTCTCGGAGTCTCAATCTGGATACGTATTGAACATGGGAGCAATTAGCTAGAGTAGCTCCATGCAGAGCATTGTAGACATAGAAATTTGCAATATACATATGTATCTGAATGTTGCAGACCTGTTGACTAAAAAACTCTCTCACAAGCAAAACATGATCACACCTTAGAACTCTTTGGATGTTAATCACATGGTGATGTGAACTAGATTACTGACTCTAGTGAACTCTTTGGGTGTTAATCACATGGCGATGTGAACTAGATTATTGACTCTAGTGCAAGTGGGAGACTGATGGAATATGCCCTAGAAGCAATAATAAAGTTGTTATTATTATATTTCCTTATTCATGATAAAGGTTTATTATTCATGCTAGAATTGTATTGACCAGAAACATAAATACATGTGTGGATACATAAACAAATACCGTGTCCCTAGTAAGCCTCTACTAGATTAGCTCGTTGATCAAAAGATGGTTAAGGTTTCCTAACCATAGACATGAGTTGTCATTTGATAACGGGATCACATCATTAGAAGAATCATGTGATGGACAAGACCCATCCATTAGCTTAGCATATGATCATTCAGTTTATTGCTATTGCTTTCTTAATGTCAAATACATGTTCCTTCGACCATGAGATCATGCAACTCCCGGATACCGGAGGAATGCCTTGCCTGCTATCAAACGTCACAACGTAACTGGGTGATCATAAAGATGCTCTACAGGTATCTCCGAAGGTGTTTGTTGAGTTGGCATGGATCGAGATTGGGATTTGTCACTCCGTGTATTGGAGACGTATCTCTGGGCCCTCTCGGTAATACACATCCTAAGAAGTTTGCAAGCAAAGTGACTAAGGAGTTAGTTGCAAGATGATGTATTACGGAACGAGTAAAGAGACTTGCCGGTAATGAGATTGAACTAGGTATGGAGATACCGACGATCGAATCTCGGGAAAGTAACATACCGACAGACAAAGGGAATTACGTATGTTGTCATAAAGGTTCGACCGATAAAGATCTTCGTAGAATATGTAGGAACCAATATGGGCATCCAGGTCCCGCTATTGGTTATTGACCGGAGAGGCGTCTCGGTCATGTCTACATCATTCTCGAACCCGTAGGGTCCGCACGCTTAAACGTTCATTGACTATATAGTATTATATGAGTTGATGAACGAATGTTGTTCGGAGTCCCGGATGAGATCACGGACATGATGAGGAGCTCCGGAATGATCTGGAGGTAAATATTGATATATAGGATGATAGTATTTGGTCACCGGAAAGGTTTCGGAAGTACCGGATATTTATCGGAGTGATGGAAGGGGTTCCGGGAGGCCACCGGTAAGCGGTGGGCCTTATGGGCCAAAGGGGGCAAGCACACCAGCCCACAAGGGGGCTGGCGTGCCCCTCCACCCCTGCCCACGCACCAAGGAGAGAGGGAAAGGAAGGGGAGGCACCCTAAGGCAGCCAGCCCCCCTTTCCTTTCCCCCCATGTTCAAATATGGAAGGGGGGGCAGCTAGGCAGGCGCCTAGGGCAGCCGCCGGCCACTTGGGGGTGCCATAGGGCTGCCTCCTCTCCCCCCTCCACCTATATATATGTGAGGAGGGAGAGGGGCAACAGACATCATGATTCCCAAGCAGTGTGCAACGCACCTCTTCCTCTAGTTCGTCCTCGATCATATTTTCGTAGTGCTCAGCGAAGCCCTGCGAAGATAGTTGCATCACCACAGTCACCACATCGTCGTGCTGCCGGAACTCATCCACTACTTCGCCCATCTTGCTGGATCAAGAAGGCGAGGACGTCATCGAGTTGAACATGTGCTGAACGCGGAGGTTCCGTACGTTTGGTACATGATCGGGCGGATCGTGAAGGTGTACGACTATATCAACCGCGTTGATAGACGCTTCCGCTTAACGGTCTACGAGGGTACGTAGACACACTCTCCCCTCTCGTAGCTATGCATCTCCATGGATAGATCTTGCGTGTGCATAGAATTTTTTTTGTTTTCCATGCAATGTTCCCCTACACTAACCACAATGTAGTGAGCAACTTGTTTTTATAGAGAACATAAAGCAACACTTTTGCATAAGTAGAATAAGACTAGGTTTTTTCACATAAAGTTTTTTGCTAGGTCATTCTTTTTTTGATTATCAGAGTTGCATAAAAAATGAACATAGTTGCCTCAATTTTCTATTTAAGTTGCCAGATTTTTCTGATCAGGGTTGCCCATGAATCCTAAAATGTTTGTGAGGCTGTTCTTCCTTTTTTTATACTAGGATAGAAAAGAAATCCAAGTACTTGTGGTAGGAATAAGTAACACTTCTCTAGTAACAAGATTAATTCAATGAGAAAAGGGGGGAAGGGTGGTGAGGGAGTCCTGGACTAAGGGGTCCTCGGCCCGTCGACCCATTGCATATGGGCCGGACTGAATGGCCACTGGGGGGCCAAGCTAGAGTGCGGACCAGTGGCCGGACAGGAGATCTTCGGAGCCGTGGTGTGCCCTCCAAGTCGATATTAGCATGATCTTTCCTTCATTATAACCAATCGCATGTAACCCTAACTCTACTGGTGCCTATATAAACCAGAGGGTTTAGGTCTTTAGGGCTAGAGCTACATCCATCACCTCATCACCTTAGGGTTTAGCTCGCCTGATCTCGAGGTAGATCTACTCTGTAACCATACCATACATCAAATACAATCAAGCAGGACGTAGGGTTTTACCTCTTCAAGAGGGCCCAAACCTGGGTAAACACCGTGTTCATCGTCCCTTGTTCCCCATCGATCCTAGATCCACACCTCGGGACCCCATACCCGAGATCCGCCGGTTTTGACACCGACATTGGTGCTTTCATTGAGAGTTCCGTTGCGGATCGCCGAAGGATCGATGGCTGAGCCACTCATGGGAAACCCCACCAGTGCCAGGGGCATCTTCGTCCCTAGCCAGATTCTTACGTTTGGCAGCATCACTTTCCATGCTGATCTCACCGGACATTTAAACCCGGTTGAAAACCTCACCGCCGATCGTGAAGCTAGCCACCAGAACTTAGAGTCTGACGTATGCCCCCGGCGAAGTCCTGCTTCCGAAGAACCCACTGAGCCCGACGCCTTGACCTCGGAATCAGGGGACGTAAAGGGAACCAGCACAGCCCGGGATCAGGCCCTAAAGCTGGATCCCGTCGAAGTGTCCGAAGAACGCCCTGCCAAACACCCAGGAGGCACGCCCCCGACGGGAACCTCTTCGGTAAACGACCTTTTGGATCGATTCCTAGCTATGGGAATCTCCATCAGCCGGCCTACGGCCTACAACCAGATCGGGCTTAGACCTGACAACAGAGAGATCTACACCCCACCCATCGCTCACCTCATCGCTACCATCGAAGAGAGGGCGGAGGGATCGCGATCTCCGAAGCTTATGACATTATACACCCGGGTTTCTAGCCCGGATACGGACACTTGTCAAGATAAGAGTTTGGACTCAGCCTGCGATATGGGATCTAACCTCGAATCGACCCAACCACATTCAGGCATCCACCCGAACACTACACTATTAGAGCCGGATATAGCCCATGCATGGCTCGCTGCCAATGCCCCGGAGTCATGAAAGACGGGATTGCCCAAAAAATTCCCACCCACCTCCCATGCAGAATACTTTCTGGATGCAGGAAGACCAGATGTATATGACCTGATGTACGTCAAGCAGCAGCCCAAAGAAATGGTCCATCATTACTGGGCCAGATTTCACCTGGTAAAAAACAAGATAATCGACTGCCGTGATGAATAAATAATCGAAGCCTTCCGACTCAATTGCAGGGATGCGGGGATCTTAAATGCCCTCGCCCGCCGCCGCGTGCAAAACTTTGCCGAATTATCGGACATGGTACGCAAATATTGTGCCATGGAAAGCACCTGGAGGCTACAGCAGATGCGCAAGGATCCAGTCCCCGCCTCGAGGCCCAGGAAGGCCCCAGCAAAGCGGGCATATGCGAGAGGTTTGCCCGATCACGAGCCCGCCGAAAAGAGAAATAAACCCAGAAGGGTTCTGGATGAATTACTGGATAAACCATGCCCTATACACTCGGCCCTGCTCAACACAAATCCGACTCACAGTCTTGGAGCTTGTTGGGTGGTAACGCAGGTGGCCAAAAGTGGTGAAAACATACTTGGTCCCACACCCCCTGATAGACAATCAACAACACCACCTCACGACGACGTCCTAACAGTCTATGAAACTTTCTCCTCAAACAACCAAAGGAAAAGGGCTCTTCGAGAGCCCGGCCAAATCTACCAGGTGATGGCCACACAGCCATGGGTGGACGCACCTATCACCTTCGATCAGAAGGACAAGCCAAGGTCCCGCCCCACCCACGCGCCCGCCGCACTAGTCCTCAACCCCATAGTCGATGGCTTCAGGCTAACTAAAGTACCGATGGGCAGGGGCAGCGGCCTAAACCTCATCTATGAAGACACGCTCGACAAAATGCAGCTCAACAGATCCTGCATCGAGCATGGTCATACCACATTTCGAGGAATTATACCCGGCAAGGAGGCGCATTGCTTAGGACGCATAACCTTGGATGTAGTGTTCGGTACTCCCGATAACTACAGATCTGAACCCTTGCTTTTCCACATCGTGCCCTTCCGCAGTGGATACCACGCCCTCTTGGGACGTGAGGCATTTGCACGATTTCAAGTCGTACCGCATTATGGATACATGAAGCTCAAAATGCCAGGGCCTAATGGTGTGATTTCGCTCGCCAGCGATCCGAACACAGCCCTCTGAGCTGAAAATAAGACCGCATCGCTTGCCCTCGCAGCACTATCCGAGGCTCTAGCAGCCAAGGAATTAACAACGCTTTGCACTACAGTCAATAGGGACGACGTGGTCCTCAGTAAAAGGCCAAAATCCATGTGATTTAAACCAGCTGACAAGATAGTAAAATTCCAAGTACACCCGATAGACCCGAATAAAACAGCGTCCATCGGAGCACAACTGGATCCCGCAGTTGATGAAGCACTGCGCGTGTTTTTACGTGAAAACTGGGACATATTCGCCTGGCACCCTTCTGATATGCCAGGCATCTCACAGAGGCTGGCGGAGCACAGCCTGAACATCATCAAAGGCTTCAAGCCAGTCAAACAGACACTACGCTAATTCTTTGAACCTAAATGATGGGCTATGGGTGAAGAGTTGGCAAAACTACTGGAGGTTGGATTCATCCGTGAAATAAAGCATCCGGAGTGGCTAGCAAATCTGGTCATGGTACCCAAGAAGGACAAGTCATGGCGGCTCTGCGTCGACTTCAAGGACCTAAACAAGGCCTGCCTCAAGGATCCCTTCCCCTACCTCGCATAGACCAGATCATCGACGCCACTGCCGGACATGACTCACTATGCTTTCTCAACGCATACTCCAGATATCATCAAATAAAGATGAAGGAGTCCGACCAAGCTACAACCGCGTTCATCACCCCCTACGGGCCATTCTGCTTCAACACGATGCCTTTCAACTTAAAGAACACAGGAGCCACATACCAACGCATGATTCAAACATGCCTGGAAAACCAAATTGGCAAAACGGTCGAGGCATATGTAGACGACATGGTCATTAAAACCAAAAAAGTTGATCAACTTGTGGACAATCTCCGCTTGACCTTCGAAAACCTACGGGCCTACGGCATACGGCTCAACCCGAACAAATGTGTCTTCGGAGTCCCCGCTGGCAAACTGCTCGGGTTTATTGTCTCCCATAGAGAAATTGAGGCCAATCTGGCTAAAATCAAGGCCATGTCCCAACTTGCAATGCCAACGGAGCTCAAACACATGCAGAAGCTGGCAGGTTGCGTGGCAGCTCTAAGCCGTTTCATCTCCCGCCTCGGCGAAAAGGCATTGCCTCTATACATGCTACTTAAGAAAACAAAAAAACTTCAAGTGGACCAACGAGGCGACCGCTGCACTAGAATAAATCAAAGCACTCCTGGCAAGCAACCCCATCCTGGCAGCATCGGGTATCGGTGAACCTATGCTGCTATACATCTCAGCCACCAACCAGGTGGTGAGTGCGGTGCTCGTTGTAGAGCGGGAATCAGAGGGACACAAGTTCTAGGTCCAAAAGCCCATCTATTACGTGTCAGAGGTCCTCACACCATGCAAGTCCCAGTACCCTCACTACCAAAAGATAGCATACACGGTCTTTATGGCATCTCGAAAACTGCGGCACTACTTACAACAGTGTTCGATGACCGTAGCATCCGAGGTGCCCCTCAATGATATAATCAATAACAGGGATGCCACGGGCCGCATTGCAAAATGGGCCATATAGCTCCTTCCCTTCGAGATCGTATACAAACCATTCCGAGCTATTAAATCTCAGGTGTTGGCTGATTTTTTATCCGAATGGGCAGAAGCCGAACTCCCCAAGGAATATAGTGCATACGCACACTGGACGATGTACTTTGACGCCTCGAAAATGTTATCCGGATTGGGGGATGGGCTAATCCTAATATCCCCCGCTGGTGATAGTATCCGGTATGTTTACATATCATATACACGGACTCCAATAATGCAGCCGAATACGAGGCACTGTTGCATGGTCTTCGGATGGCAACGTCGATGGATGTTCGGCGGCTCGAGGTGCGAGGGAGATTCGAACCTAGCCATCTCCCAGGTCAACGGCGAATTTGACGCCAAAGAACCAAAAATGGCGGCATATAGAAATGTCGTCCTCAGGATGTCGGCTCGATTCGAGGGTCTAGAATTCCATCATGTCTCCAGAGACAGTAACCAGGCCGCGGACGTTCTTGCCCGCATGGGCGCCAAGCGAGACCCAATACCTAAAAATACCTTTCTATAAAGGCTATTCAAGCCATCCGTAGTATGGCAAGGCGGGGACAATGGCACTTCAATCAATGAGGCCGCCCAGATCGCCCCCCCAGAAATCAAACCAGATGATCATATCATCGAAGGCTTCGTACTTGAAGAAACACCTTCGGCCCATGAGATAATGGCCATAATCACCCATTGGACCGAACCACTACTCATCTACCTCCTGCGACAGGAACTCCCTGACGATCAGACGGAGGCGCGACGCATAATCTGGCACTCTAAAGCGTACAAGGTCCACGAGGGCGAGCTCTATAAAAGGAGCACTACGGGGGTCCTTCAGAGGTGCGTCTCCGAAGAGGAGGGGCAGCAGCTTCTTGCCGAGATACATGCAGGCATGAGCGGCCACCACGCAGTAGCTCGGGCCCTGGTCAGCAAAGCCTTTTGAGCAGGATCTTCTGGCCCACAGCCCGCACGGACGCACGTACCCTAGTCCAACATTGCGTTGGGTGCCAGCTATTTGCAAATCAAAGCCATATGCCTCCCACAGCTCTTCGGACTGTACCCATAACCTGGCCATTCACCGTCTGGGGCTTGACATGGTCGGACCACTTAAAGGGGGGACCAAGAAAAAGAAATACCTACTAGTTATGGTGGATAAATTCACCAAGTGGATTGAAGCAAAGCCGGTAACCTCTGTGGAATCCGGACCAGTTGTTGACTTCATATCCAGTGTTTTACACCGTTATGGTGTTCCCCGCAACATAATCACCGATAATGGGTCTAATTTTACCGCCCAAGAAGTTAAAGATTGGTGTGCTAAGATGGGCATAAAGCTCGACTACGCTTCGGTGTACCACCCGCAAACTAGTGGGCAGGTGGAATGAGCAAATGAATTAATTATGAGCGGCATAAAACCTCATTTAATCCGCTCCCTCAAAGAATCAGATTGCCACTGGGTAGAGGTGCTGGACTCTGTGCTATGGGGACTGCGCACTACTCCTAATCAGTCGACAGGATACACCCCGTTCTTTATGGTGTACGGTGCCGAAGCAGTCCTCCCATGTGATTTGATCCATGGCGCACCCAGAGTACGCATGTACGAAGAGAAGGAGGCCGAGCTGGATCGGCAAGACAACCTTGATGCACTAGAAGGAGAGCACGACATCGCTTGGGCACGCTCCGCATTCTATCAACAGCAAGCACGGTGTTACCAGAATCGAGAAGTTTGGGCGAAGGCATACAATGTGGGAGAGCTCGTCCTGCGCCTCCCCGAGAAGCAGAAGCACAAGCTCTCACCTAAATGGGAAGGCCCCTTCATTATAGATGAAGTACTCACAAGGGGGCATATCGCCTTCGCAGCCCATCAGATAATCGCCTCGAACCGAACCCGTGGAACGCAGCTCGGCTTCGGCGTTTCTATGCATAACCCGGCATCGTCATCAACATTCCCTGCTCTATCTTCGTCTTTTTCTCTTTGTTTTAATTTTTGGGGCTTTAGCCTCCCCGACCTAGAGTTCGGATAAACCGTAACACGGCAGGTCACCATTGTACACATCTTTGGATGTACTACCCAGCTTTACCTGGGGGCTTCTCTTTAAAAGCGGCCAATTACAATATACTTCTTACAACCTTGTTTCTGTTGTTTGAATCGATCTCCTTCCCATCTCTTTCAAGCCATTATATGCACCTATTTGACTTAAGTCCTTTGCCAAGCTGGGTTGCCTGGCTCCCGTGTTTACCCCTACGTTTTTTATTGTTCGGCTAGGAAGTAAAGGGAGCACCTCTGCGGTTGCTATGCCCGGGTAATCCGGATACGTACCTTAGACGGGTGAAGTCAAAAGCTAGCGTTCTTACAGAAAATAATAGGTCGGCCTCTGGGGAAGTGAAAATAAACAGGCGCTAGCCGCCATTCAACTATTCTTGGTTCCTAAAAACGACGAGCATCCGTGTGTCACCGACTTCCGAACTCACGGCTTATGGTTAACATACCTCACCCGAAGAAAGGAACCCCTGGAGGAACTATTTTCTTTAGAAGATGTTTCTTACGTTACAAAGTAATATAACATTGCTCGCTACGGGTGTTTTGTCTGTTCGCACCAAATGGCCGGATTGCCTAGTTACCAGAATTATCTCCTGTTCGTCAACGCATATAGTACAGAATACTCCCTAATCACTGGTTAGGGAGGCGGAAGCCGATGGCTGGTTAAGACAACATTTTTACTGCGATTTGAGAATTGCGCGATGTAAAGTACATGGATACATAGAATCACACACCCTACTCTTTATCAATACCATCTATCAAACTGTCCGAGGCACAATCCTTCTGGGAGTACCGAGTAGCAGGCACTTGGTCATATACTAAGCTAAGCGGAATTTCCTGCCCATCCGGCCCCACGGGTCCCACCCGAGCCATATGTTCAGGTTCGAGTTTGGTAAACAGGGTCTTCACCATTGCCCAGGCCTCGCGGGCTCCTTCCCGGCAGGCCGACATCTTCCACAACTCAAAGCGTCACCTCGCCCCTTTGAAATGGCTAGCCAGCCCAACCATGCTCTCTGGTGGCACTTCCAGTGGCCATAATGCCCTCATCATTCTTTTCATGGCCTTCCGGGCTCTTTCATGTGCCTTGGTCAGTTCCTTCAAAAGGTTCCCACTAAAGGAACCCACCTCCTCTTCAGGCCGCCCTATCAGGAGACCTAGCAAATAGGGGTAGCACGCGTTTCAAAATATTGTGATCACCCACATACGCGTGATATTGAATTCGTGACTTACCAAATATACCACCTTTTAGCTTCTGGTTCTCCTCCAAGGCCTGAGCCAATTGAGATTTCAACTGCTCGATTTCCTTGGTTTTCCACCGATCTTCCGTCTTGAGCTCATTCTTCTCTTCCTGACTTCGTGTCAGCACTTGTTTGCCAGCCTCCAGTTCCCTCCGCAATTGATTCATTGCTTCGGCGGCTGGGGGACAGCACGGCATCAATATGCAGGAAATGTCATGCAGTTTTTAGCATTCTAACACTTTTTCACTTACCAGGATTTTCACTGGTAGCCTTTTTGGCCGCTTCTAGTTTGGCTTTGGTACTGGCTAACTGTGTTCGGTTCAGCTTGAGGTCTTCGGACAACTTGCTGTTCTCTCCCTCACGGCCTGCAAAATCAAGATAATACAAAGATCCTTAACTCGGCCATCCCGCACAATTAAGGCTTGGGGGCTACTAGGTTAGGGACTACAAAATGCTTTTCAGCTATCTCGCACCTGCATTTTGGAAGAAAAGAGACCGGCGATCCCTTCAAGCCTGGTTCGGGCCGCTCCAAGGTACGCATCCACCAAATTAAAAGCGTTAAACTCCTTATTGATAAAAGCAACATGGCGCAAGGATTCTCTCCGGCGGCGGTGATTCATTGCACTCTCGACCTCGGAGTTGGTCACCGAAACATCGTCGGGGTCCTCTAGGTGTGCGCCAGCAGCTGTGTGTTCGGCAGGCTGCCTAGCCTGCGCCGAGGGCCCAAGGTTGGAATTACGCCTCGACACGCCCGGGGAGTCCTCAAACTGGCACGCTAGAACTCTTATTTTGCAAAGTTAAGTAAACATCAGACGAAGGACATTGAAACGACCCTTTTCGTGGTCCCAAAGCATGTTACCTTTGAGCCGAGGGAGCGGTCGCTTCTACTCTAGCGGAGGCCTTCCTCTTGGATGCCCCATTAAGGGCTGAGGCCGACGTATATGCCGTGCTCCTCCCACAGTTGTTCGACATGTAGTTCGGTGACCCTTGGGAGTAGAAGTTAGAGTATGCGGGATGGTGCGAGGCGATCGCCCCATTTGGGAAGAGGTCCTCCTTTCACTTACAGTGGAGGTAGGAAGAGCCCCAGGATGATCAACCGTCACGGCAACCTTGGTGTCATCAAGGCTTTCTTGGTAAAAGACCCCATCTTTGAAATCAATCGACGTCCCTGGATCGTCATGATTGCCCGGGTCGTTGTCGCGGGAATGATTCTCCAGTTGAGGGGAAGGACAGTGGATGGACTCGACCTGACGCCTCCAACTCTGCGCGAGAACAAAGTACCATCAACAGGTGTTCGGACATAATGCCCAAATTACAGACAAAGAATTGAATCTTACCCAATCTGCTGGGTTGTAACCGGAGCAACCCTCCCGGATACTCAATCGAGCAAAGTCTTCATCCTGTTCTTTAAAGAGGCAGGCTAATATCTTGGCCATGGCCGCTTTATCATTCGGCCATTGTCGCTTATAGCGGGTCGCGTCACTGGTCCCATTGTAGCACCATAGAGGGCGCCCCCTCTTTTGAAGGGGTTGTACACACCGGGTTATGGCGACGGCCATTACTTTGATCATGGTCAGCTTACTGTGGGCCAACAGTCGAACCTTGGTGACCAACAGGTGCACCTCTTCACTGTTTAGCTGGGAAGGGCTCTTGGACTGCCAGTTGAACCGCTTCTTTAGCGGGGCACTTGAGTACTCGAGCAGACCCATCCGGACTGGGTCAGAGAGCAGAACGTCTTCAATATAAACCATTCCGAGGTCCATTCTTCGGGATCCTTTCGTGGGGTCCCAATGGGGTAACCCATCCTGGCTATCTGCCACACCTCTGCTCCTCCCACTTCAAAGATTGACCCCTCACGGGTACGAGGGACGAGGCAAAAGTATTTCCTCCACAAGTCAAAGTGGGGTTCGCAACTCAGGAATATTTCACAGAGGGCCACGAAACCAGAAATATGCAGTATGGACCCTGGGGTGAGGTTGTGGAGCTGGATCTCGTAAAACTCCAATAAACCCCGTAGAAAGGGGTGAATAGGAAAGCCTAGTGTCGGTATCAAAACCAGCAGATCTCGGGTAGAGGGTCCCGAGCTGTGCATCTAGGATCGATGGGGAACAAGGGACGATGAACACGGTATTTACCCAGGTTCGGGCCCTCTCGAATAGGTAAAACCCTACGTCCTGCTTGATTGTATTTGATGTATGGTATGGTTACAGAGTAGATCTACCTCAAGATCAAGCGAGCTAAACCCTAAGGTATGAGGTGATGAATGTAGCCCTAGCTAAGGCCCCTAAACCCTCTGGTTTATATAGACACCGGTAGGGTTAGGGTTACAATCGATCGGTTACAATGAAGGAAAGATCACGCTAATCCTGACTTGGAGGACACACCACGACTCCGAAGATCTCCTCTCCGGTCACTGGTCCGCACTCCGGCTTTGCCCCATAGTGGCCCATATCCAAGGGGTCGACGGCCTGAGGACCCCTTAATCCAGGACTCCCTCAGTAGCCCCCAAACTAGCCTCCAACGCCAGGGCTTATATCCGGCGTCCGCACACATTATGTTCTTCGGCTTGCGAGGCGAGTTCTTCGTCTTATCCTGTGCATATTCGGAGTTTCAATGGTGTCCGGAATCTGAAGCGTCTACTTTACTTAGCCTTGAAGGTCTAAGTGCTCGAGTGTGAATAGTGCCCATGCCTGACAGCTTTTTAGCGAAGTGTCACAGCCAAGGTTGAACGACTGGCAGTTCTCGATGCGCGGCTCGAGGCCGCCCCTGCATTGGCACGTCTCATCAAGGCAGAGATTGTGCCCCGTTTTTTAGGGGATATGGTCAATGATTTCAATTCCCCACCCGCGCATAATGTCGCGAGAGTATCAGGAAGTGGAAAAGCACACGGCATAAAAAGAGGAACCTTTGGCCCTTCCACGGCCCATAAAGAGGGGGACTGCTACAGTTAGCATCCTTCACCTTCTTCCACCTTCCGCTTCCACTTGTGCAATCCTCCAGAGCTCCAGCGCCCTGTCTTTCTGCTCCACGGTGAATCCCATTCTGCCCTCCCCATCCATGGCCGGATCCGATGCTAACGGCAAGTGGGACGTCTCCATCGTCACCAACAACGATATCTCGGAGCTAAAGCGGGCCGACTACTTGTCGGCCGACATCACTCATCGGGCCCCGGAAGAGGGCCAACTCGTCCCTTTGCCCAAGCTGGGCAAGAGGGTCGTATTCCTCCCCCATTTTATCCTGGGGCTCGGATTTCCTCTACACCCCTTCGTGAGGGGGTTGATGTTCTTCTACGAGCTAGATTTCCATGATCTAGCCCCCAACTCCCTCCTCCACATCTCGGCCTTCATTATCATCTGCGAGGCCCTCCTCGAGTCCAGTCACACTTTGGCCTATGGTTAAAGGTGTTCAATGTCAAGCCCAAGGTGGTTGGCGGTGCCCAGACGGACTGCGGCGGGGCCATGGTCAGCAAGCTAACAAGAGTCCAGTGGCCGGAGGGCAGGTTCATCGACACCGTCAAGATGTGGCAAAAAGAGTGGTTCTACATCACTGAACCAAGGGATGCTGCCTCGACGGCAGCTCCCGAATTCAGATCCGGACCCCCGGCCAGATTGGCCTCATGGACTACAAAAAGTCCGGACTGGGAGTCCCCTGCTGACGTGAAGCTGCTGCAGAAGCGCGTCATAAGCGTGATGGAGACCGGCGCCAAACTGACCAACGTGGTCCAGATAA
Source organism: Thinopyrum elongatum (assembly GCA_011799875.1). Classification (NCBI taxonomy): domain Eukaryota; kingdom Viridiplantae; phylum Streptophyta; class Magnoliopsida; order Poales; family Poaceae; genus Thinopyrum; species Thinopyrum elongatum. The sequence continues at coordinate 396,863,050 of CM022302.1, read as the reverse complement.
TGCTCAAGCGCCGGCTCCTCCCTTGCCAGGAAAGGGCCAAACTGATGTGGGAGTACAAGTCCGAAGGCCCGGCCACCGTGTAGTACCTCTTTGGCACAACCCACAATAAGGCGTGGGGTCTGCTATTCAAGCCTCAAGAGGTGTGGCTAGCCGAGGAGGAGGACATCGGCCTTGACGCTGTGAACCCCCCGAGGGAGGTGAGTGGTCCTTCGCCTGACATGTGTTCGGATAGTCATATCGTGCGTGATTGGGTCTAAGCCTCCCTTTGCAGATTTCTGCGGAGCTGGCTCGGCAAGGCCGAGAAGATCAGCTGTCCGGTGCCACTGCCCGAAGGGCCTCGATCGGCCCAGCTGGAGAGGCTGCTGGTCCTGGTGCCTTACAAGGCGCCCGACAAGAATGGAAAGAAGAAGAAGGATGTACCGGAGGCCAAGGAGGGCCTCTGCCGCAGAGCTCGTCCGGAGACACTGCAGCCCCATCTGCTCAGGATGGGGATGAAGACGAGGACGAACAGGAAAGCACCTCCTCGCACTCCGAGAAGAGGGCGGCGGCCGACGACGTCGAGGAGGTACAACCTCCTCAGGCTCCGAAAAGGCAGTGTCGGCCTAAGCTGGTCCTGCCTGACAGCTCGGACTCCGATGAGGAGTCCGAAGCGTCCGAAAAGGTTCCGGAGAGGGAACCTAGGGTAAAACCCCCTGCTGCCAGGTACATATTTGGTGTTTTTAGTCGCTTCATTTTTAACAATCCCTTACTCATGGAAATTGATCGTGTGTCGCCACAGTCCACCACGCGGCCATCCCGCCAAGCAGACCTCGGAGGGGACATCTCCGCCCACCGAACTGGCGGACAACGGGTCCGCGTCGCGCTCCGCGCCTCCCCCGATCCCCGAAGAGGTCAGGGAAGTGCTGTCCCGAAGGACCCTTCCCCCTCCGAACACGGGGGAGGAGGATGACACTACCATGGCTGAGGCTGACGCCTCGGTCACCGAAGACCAGAGGGTGCGTCCCTCCTGGCTAACGCGGGAGGGGGGTCCGAACCATCCGGACCCCCTCAGCCGTCCGTACCCGAGCCCCCAAGGCCCTCAAAGGTGCCGGTTCCTCCTTCCGACGAGGAAGGGGTTGGGGGCCCGACGCCTGCGCCGAACACCTCCGACCAGGCGGCGATGGGATGGGCGGACGTGTTGTAGGAGTTGGTGAACAACTCCATTATCGTCAACGGGCACCGCTCCCTTATGGGTGCGGTTTTACAGGGTGTTTGGTCCATCCAATCCGGACTGAACGACATTGTACAAGGCCTGATAACAGGCTTTGAGGTAAGTCAAGTAATGTTCTTTTCCTGTAAAGTGGTTTTAGCCCTTGGTTTTAATGTTTGAATAGGCCGTATGTATAGCAGCCCCCGAGACTCTGTAAGAAGTACAAGGAAGCTTGCAGAGGGTCCAATTTCACTAGGCCAAAGTTTAAAGTAGTGTGAACTTTTTTGATGTCATGGGCATCATCGGTGGCTGCGGCTGCTAATGCCGCGACACTAGAGGAGATGGGTCAGAAGCTCGAGCACTCCGACGGAGAGCTCGACCTTGTCAACAAGCGGCTTGATGAGGCGCAAGGTAAGCCCTTGTTAAGATGCATAGCTAATGTTGCCGAATACTGGTGTTCCAGATTGTATACTGAGCCCATGTTGGTTGGTGACTATAGCTGCTGCCGCGGAGGTTGAGGGCCTCAAAGCGGCGCTTAAGAAAGCCAAGGCCAAGGTGGCCGAGAAGAAGGCGGCTGCCGAAAAGGTGGTGGCCGAATTGGAGACGACCAAGACTGCCGGTGAGAGGCACGAGGCTCGAGTGGCCGAAGTGCAAGGGGAGCTCAAGGATGCCATCACAAAATGTGAGGCCCTTGAGCAGAAACAAAAGGAGCAATCCTCCAAGCAGTCCAAGAGGGACAAGGAACTCCAGGAGGCCAGGACGGAGGTGCGGGGTGTCTGGGAGGAGCTTCGTCAAGTGGAGAAAATCGCCGATGGTAAGAAATACTTACTTCAGAGTGTTTTTGGCAGCAACAGGTTCGCCTTGCTGATGCGGGTCTGGCGCTCCGCAGACGTCTTTGTTGAGCTCCCGAATAGTGTGGTGGCTGCGGTGGAGTACTACGCAACACGGGGGGACGACTCTTAACGGCGGCTTTTCTGGTCGCAGTTCTCGATGCCCAAGCACCCTCCGCTCCTTAGCAACCAGATGAAGCAGCTGATGGAGCTGCATCGGATGGCCAAGCCAGCCCTGAAGGATCTTTGTGTTCGGCTATGGCCCGCTGACCCTATTCCAAACAGTTATTTCGGGTTGGTGTAGAGGCTGCATGACGTGTCGCCACGGATCGACACTGTGAAGCGTTCTGCATGCCTTGAAGGGGCGAGGCTGGCCTTCGCGAAGACCATGGTGCATTGGCTGAAGATCAAGCCGATGGACATGGCCACTGGACCTCTGCCAGTTGGCAAGGAGCACCATAAACCCAAACTGTATTTTGCACGGGTTATGGACAGTGCTCAGGCGATAGAGGGCCGGTGCTCCAAGGATGTAATCATTGAGTGATTGATGTTGTACTGGACCTTAATCTTTACTATGCGGCCTGTTTTTATATGAAATTATTGTGTGTGTTTTTTGACTCTTGTGCGGCCGTTTATTATTCTGAAAGTTACCAGTCGTCGGCTTTAGCCCCCAAGTAAATATTACGAGGGGTGTTTCATCTCCGCACTGTTACCCTTAGCCGACATCTCGGTGCCCGAAGGCGATAGTGCGAGAGAGAGACTAGGTAATCAGACTATACGGCTTTATCGCTTTCACTTAGCCATAGGAGTTTGACGGCGGGGGCTAGTGACTAGCCCCCAAGTTTTTGTGATGTACGCAGGAGCCGAGGCATACCTTTGTAGTCACCTGGTTTGTGCTAGGATGAACCCTTCATGTGACACGGATAAACCACCAATGATTTCTTACTTTAACACTTGTCACCGGATCGGTGACCAGTTCTCGCTTACCATGACGGTCAGTTTTCGGCTTTCTCTCCTGAGGTGCTTGACTGGACTAGCCGGAAGCACAATCGCAGGGGTTCTCCCTTTGCCTTCTTAGCCAAACATGCGGAACATAAGAGGGCAAGCATAGGAGCCGGGCAACCCAAATATTGACCCAAGACATAGTTTGGAACTAGTGCATATAGTGCAATATTCGAGATGCAGAACACTCGACTAGAAGTGGTGCCAGACTTAAGATGCGGAGCTAATGGGAAAATCAGTCCTTTGGTCCATTACCCGATTTGTATTAGTACTTGCATGCCCAGCTGTTCGAAGAGCAGGGAAAAAAGAAAACGGGCTAGACAATTCGGATGCCCGAACACCGTAAAGGATGTTTTATTGGTTTTCCATAAGCTTTGGACGTCTATCCGTACAATTCGAACTGCTGAGGTGTTCATAATAAGTAATGAAAAGAAAATTTTACAGAGAAAGGTTTACACAGGGCCTTGATGCGTTGGTCGAAGCCTCAACTGTGCCCTGCTGCACGTCTGCGCCTTTTCTTCTGCAAGGTGGAGGGGGTGAGCGGGATATCCATGTGGAACGCCGCATACTGGCGAGGGGTGCCTTCAATAGGGACCTTGAGATGTAATCCTGCCATTGTAGCTTAACGCCAAGCGAGTCCGGAGTCCTGCCCGTTATCGTCCAAGGACGGGATGATATAATAGTTCGGTTGAGCCGAACACATGGTATTATAGGCCCCTGCGGCCGCCCACGGTATTCTGAGCGCGAAGTTGTGCTGACGAGGCACGTAACGCGTGGGGAGGGCGGGCATACCATGGGGAGCGTATCCCTATTTGCGGCGAACACAGGCGGGTTCCCATGACGGGGATCGGGCTCGAGCCCGTTTAAGCGTATCTTTTGCCATTACAGCGGGCTGATACCTTGGCCTACTAGCGACGGACTGGTCCTCGGCCGCCAGGGCCGCAGTGTATTCCTCCGTCCGGAGTGAGCGCTCTATGTTGTCGTTTATTGTTATGACGCCTGCAGGCCCAGGCATCTTTAGCTTGAGGTATGCATAGTGTGGTATGGCGTTGAACTTGGCAAATGCCGTTCGGCTGAGGAGGGCGTGATAGCCACTGCGGAATGGGGAGATATCGAAGATCAAGTCTTCGGATCGGAAGTTGTCCGGCGAGCCGAATACTACTTCCAGCGTTACCGAGCCTGAGCATCGGGCCTCTACACCCGGAATAACCCCCTTGAAGGTGGTGTTGCTAGGTTTGATCCTTGATGGATCGATCCCCATTTTCCTCACTGTGTCTACGTAAATCAGATTGAGGTTGTTGCCTCCGTCCATTAGGACTCTCGTGAGGTGGTACCCATCGATAATGGGTTCGAGTACCAGGGCCGCTGATCCTGCATGACGGATACTGGTCGAATGGTCTTTGCGGTCAAAGGTGATCGGGTAAGCCGACCATGGATTGAACTTCGGCGCTACGGGCTGGACGGCGTACACATCCCGCAGCGTGCGCTTCCTTTCTTTCCTTGGTATATGGGTGGCGTAGATCATATTCACCGTCTTGACCTCGGAAGGGAAGGGTTTTTGGCCTCCACTATTCGGCCTGCGGGGCTCATCGTCGTCCTCGCTTCGTGGGCTTTTGCCCGAGTCTTCGGCTGTGAGCTTGCCGGCCTGCTTTATCACCCAACAATTGCGGTTGGTGTGGTTAGCGGGCTTTTCGGCGGCGCCATGAATCTGGCAGGGCCTGTCCAGGATTGTGTCCAATTTAGTTGGCCCATCCTGATTTCCTTTAGAAGGCTTTTTTTGTGATCCGGACTTCGGATTGCGAATCCGGCATTTACTTCCGTCTCGTCGGTTTCGCCATCATTGTGGCGATGCTTGTTCTTGTTGCACCGTGGCTTTCCATTCCCGTCCCGGACCTCAGAGGTGCCGGGGGCTTCCGGGTTGATGCTTCTATGAGCCAACTAGCTATCCTCCCCAGCACAGAAGCAGGTCATGAGGGAGGTAAGCGCCGCCATTGTCTTCGGCTTGTCCTGGCCGAGCTGTTGTGCTAGCCATTCATCTCGAATGCTGTGTCTGAAGTCTGCTATAGCTTCAGCGTCCGAGCAGTCGACGATTTGATTCTTCTTGGTCAAAAACTGGTTCCAGAATTGTCGGGCTGATTTGCCAGGCTGCTGGATTACGTGGCTCAGGTCATCGGCGTCCGGGGGTCGGACATAAGTGCCCTGAAAGTTGGCTCGAAAGGCGTCCTCGAGCTCCTCCCAGCACCCTATGGAGTATTCGGGGAGGCTATTTAGCCAGTGCCGAGCTGGACCCTTGAGCTTCAATGGTAGGTATTTGATGGCGTGAAGGTCATCGCCTCGTGCCATGTGGATGTGTAGCAGGAAGTCCTCTATCCATACGGTCGGATCTGTCGTCCCGTCGTAGGGCTTGATATTTACGGGCTTGAAGCCCTCCAGGAATTGGTGCTGCATCACCGTATCTGTGAAGCACAGATGGTGAGCGGCGCCCCTGACTCGTGCTACGTCGCGCCGGAGACCATCTGTCATCCAGGCTCTCTGTTGTTCCCGAGCTCTATCATTATGGTCGAGCCAAGCTTGGTAACTATCCCGTCGAACATGAGAGTTGACTCTGGGTCCATAGATGGACCTTGTCCGACCTGCGCGGGTGTCTAGATCGCGTCGTAGGTCGTAATCGTAGGCCGGCCGAACTGGCTCCTTGCCTGGACGGCGAGGTGGAGGGAGAGGCTGTTCGGTTTTATCAGCCGGCCTATCCCGTCCTCAAGGGGGGGCGCTCCGGCTGGTCCGCCTGAGTGTGCCGTGTAGGTGCTGGCTCTATGGCCTCGTCGAATTGCGGCAGAAGCTTTCGCATTGGCTACCTTTTGGTCTGCCGCTCGTAGCCGTACCCTTCTTCGGCAGCTAGGACTGTGGTCCATCTGTCATTGAGGGTGTCTTGCTCGGCCTTTATTCTCTGTTGCTGTTTCTTCAAGCTACGCACGGTGGCAAGGAGCTGCCGTTTGAACCGCTCTTGATCCAGCGGGTCTTCAGGGACGATGAAATCCTCTTCGCCCAAACTAACCTCCTCTTCGGAGGGGGGGGAGGTAGTTGATGTCTTCGGAATCACCAAGGTCCTTTAGGTTGAGCGGGTCTTCCTCCTCGTGATCGGCTTGAGGTTGCCCGTCGGCACCGTAGTCCTCGAGGTTGTCCGCGTTGTCCGGAGTGATGTTCTCTCCGGTGTCTATGTTGCTCGCATGGCTTCGGCGTGCCTTGGAGCGATGGCGTCGTCTGCGGCACCTATGCGGCTCCTCGCTGGGCTTGCCGCTATCCCTCCTGGGGGTACCATCGTCCTTCGGAGTGTCCACCGTATAGATGTCATAAGTGGACGTGGCCGTCCAGCGGCCAGTGGCAGGGAGTGCGGCGTCGGTATTGGCTCCGCTATCCTCTTCCATGGAGTAGGCGTTTTCTGAAGTGTAGTCAAACATGTCAGTTAAATCCTCGACTATGGCCACGAGGTGGGTGGTAGGTGGGGCACAAAATTCCCCGAAGTATGTCTCAAAGGGCTGCTGAACGCAAGCCGCGGGCGGGTCGTCCCGAATAGCCATCATCTGGATTCGGCCCAATGCCTCGTTTAATAAGGTGAGGGTCATCGAACTGGGATGCGGCGGCCGCCGGGGGCCTGCTTCCGATGTGGCGGGGCAAGGAATGATCGGGGCCAGAGCCGAATCCTGATCTTCGAGGGTCGAGTTAACCTCGAGGCCCGGGGCCGGATAGTCATGAGAAACCGAGGAAAGACCTGGTCTTCGAATACTGCTTCCGTGTCGGGGCTCGAAGTCGAGTTGTCGAGGGGGAGTCCGACTAGGAATGACACCTGGCCATCGAATGTCGACCCGTCGCTGGGGTTCAAGGCCGCAGAGGTGTTGCAAGAAGAGGGTTCGACCGAAAGCGATTCTCGATGTCCGAACAATAGTTCCGCATTGTGGCCCGAAGATGGGTCTTCGGCGGTCACTGCGGTCGAAGGGGATTCTCGGTCTCCGTTCGAGGTGGAGACGTCCGAGCTCGAGGCCGGATGGGGGATCGGGGTCGATCCGTAGATTGGATCGGGGGACCGCTCTGAAGCGGGCGCAACGAATCCGGTAAAAACTAGATCGCCTCGGGCGTCCGCGACGTACTCCAGATTGCCGAATCGAATCTGGTGCTCGAGGGCGAACTTGTTGATCTGATCTAGATTACCAGCTCGGTTGGCGTGCAGCACAATGCTGTTGAACGCAAAGAGTTGGCCGGGGACGAAGAGGTCCCCGGAGCTGACGCCTTCTCTGATGATCAGGCGAGCCATTGATCATTTGGTGACCCAACAGCAGAACTCTCAATGAAAGCACCAATGTCGGTGTCAAAACTGGCGGATCTCAGGTAGGGGGTCCCGAGCTGTGGATCTAGGATCGATGGGGAATAAGGGACGATGAACACAGTATTTACCCAGGTTCGGGCCCTCTCGAAGAGGTAAAACCCTACGTCCTGCTTGATTGTATTTGATGTATGGTATGGTTACAGAGTAGATCTACCTCAAGATCAAGTGAGCTAAACCCTAAGGTATGAGGTGATGAATGTAGCCCTAGGTAAGGCCCCTAAACACTCTGGTTTATATAGACACCGATAGGGTTAGAGTTACAATCGATCGGTTAGTTAGGGTTACAATCGATCGGTTACAACAAAGGAAAGATCATGCTAATCCTGACTTGGAGGACACACCACGACTCCGAAGATATCCTGTCCGGTCACTGGTCCGCACTCCGGCTTGGCCCCATAGTGGCCCATTAGTCCGGCCCATATCCAAGGAGTCGACGGCCCGAGGACCCCTTAATCCAGGACTCCCTCACCTAGGCCTCTTAGAAGGAAGGGCACGAAGCATACCCTCTCTTCCTTGCTGGGAGCAGGGGAGCTCTCAGCGAGAGCTTGACCATCGATAGAGATTAATCCAGCACGGACGGGAATGAGATCCACCGCGGGAAGATAGTCCGGCGTTTGCAGATTACTCAGCTGGAGGCGCGAGACTGAACAACTCGTCCAATCACCTGGGAGAGGGTCGTGCTGGCGCGAAGACGAACCAGGAAAGTCGGCCATGGTGCCTGAGGATTTCTTTGGCGCTGTTTCTTGCGGAGGGGGTGGGTTAACCGTCCCCCATACCTTTGGATCTATAAATAGGCGTTTTGCCTCAAAACTGAAAGGACAGGTTTACGAAAGGCGGCATTGGGCCGCGTGCCTTCTAAAAAGGTGCATGACGGTCAAAGTAGACCCCCGCCCCGAGGTAAGCATTAAGCTCTGAGGGGCCCACTGTGTTTCGGTGTGGTCCTAAAGATCCGGATTTTCAAACCGGTCGGGCACGGATACAGTTTTGATCCGGACTATACTGAGTCACACATCTCTGATGTTGATCCGGATAGTATTCGGCCGTAAAAGACTTCTCCCAACAATATAGATAAAAATGAAGAAGTCACCTCACAAGCCGAAGATTTGGAGCATGCCAGATGATGATCCCCGACGTTGGAGGCTAAATCGGGGGCTACTGAGGGAGTCCTGGACTAAGGGGTCCTCGGCCCGTCAACGCATTGCATATGGGCCAGACTGATGGGCCACTAGGGGGCCAAGCTAGTGTGCAGACCAGTGACTGGACATGAGATCTTCGGAGCCCTCCAAGTCAAGATTAGCATGATCTTTCCTTCATTGTAACCAATCGCATGTAACCCTAACCCTGCTGGTGCCTATATAAACCAGAGGGTTTTGGTCTTTAGGGCTAGAGCTACATCCATCACCTCATCACCTTAGGGTTTAGCTCGCCTGATCTCGAGGTAGATCTACTCTGTAACCATACCATACATCAAATACAATCAAGCAGGACGTAGGGTTTTACCTCTTCGAGAGGGCCCGAACCTGGGTAAACACCGTGTTCATCGTCCCTTGTTCCCCATCGATCTTAGATCCACAGCTCGGGACCCCCTACCCGAGATCCGCCGGTTTTGACACCAAGAGGTGGTGGGGGTGTTTTTTTGTTCTACCTGCTGTCAAGTTGCAGTCGTTAAGGTGAGTCAGAATTTTTTTCTCTTCGGGCGGGATGCCTTGGTGAGAACGGAGGTATTTCAAAAGTGATGGCTTGTCAATCAGTGGGTGCTTGTGATCTGCAAAAAAAGTGATAACCTCCCATCTGCTATCTATAAGCTTCACCACCATCTTAGCAGGGCATTTTGTTTGCTTTATAGTCTCTCGCTTCCTCTTCTTATAAGTGTGTTCTTCGCCATCCTCTTCAACATCTTGTTTAGGTGAGCTCGGGCATGTAGTGTTTTCGATGGACGAGACAACATCCGAGACCCCAACCCTCTCCACCGGCTTGCGGAACTTGTTACAGCAGAATTGTTGTTTTTCCAGCACGCCTGTGTAGGCTGACCTGTAAGACGTATTCGACTTGATTGAAAAACCCACCATCAAAGCGTAGCGATCGTAGTGTTCCCTCGCATCAACCAATGTGTCAAAGCGCATGCCAACATAAGGTTGTTGTGGCTGTGACCCAGCTTCTTCGTCTTCCAACTCATGTGCCTCATCAACTAAAGCATTAGCAGGAGAAACCATAGGTGGGGGATCAGCGACATGATTGTTCGGGACATGAGTACTATTAGAGCCAATGTTGGGGCCAGGGGACTCACCATCCCCCTCCTCCAAATGGTGATCCTCCTGCTCATAACCTGCATGTAAGAAGGGTGTACCCAACTCAACTGAAATGTTGATGGACTCTACGTCAAGCGGCAGTTCATTCAGATCAATCATCTTTTTTTCCAGCTACTAATTGTCTTTTTTTGTCACCACATAAACCAGCAACAAACTGTGTGTTAGCCAACCACAAAAACATGCATCATCTTTTGCAGAAATTAGTTCTAGAATAAAAGGAGCAACTACAAGCAGTCGTTTGGGCAACTATAGAGTTAAACAGAGGCAACTTATATATCCATTTTTGTCAAAAAGTTTTTGTTTCTTTTTTCTTCTACCTTTATGTTTCTAGCAGTATGACACCCATATATAGCAGCAAAGGTTTGTTTTATGTGATATGTGTTTTACATTTGTTGCTCTTTTTTCAGCAGCAAAAATCACAACTTTTGATGATGGAAAGAACGTGCATCTGACGGAGAGCTTACCAGGGGGCAGAAGACCTATCTTTGGTGCAGTTTATACTCTTTTATTTTTAGTGAGACCATCTGCAATGTAGCAAAGTACATGAATATGGGTTATGTTTGAATCTTTTTTTCCGTGTTTGTCGTTTGTGTCTTAGCGAGAACCATAGGGAAACGCAAAAGTTGTGTTTTAGCACACGCATGTTACTACTACTTCTAACATGAGTTTTATGCTTTTCTACTATATACTTTATGTGTTTTTTGTTTGGCTAATGCAAAATGCACCTAAATCAGCACAGGAGTTGCATGTGTTTAGAAATAGAGTTGCCCTATTCTTAGACCTTATAAAGAAAACTCTAGACTTTTTTGCACAACTATGATGCCCAAAGCTGCGTAATGGTCCTCCACACTGATCTTTTTTCTACATAGAGTTGTCTCAATGGATACAATATAGTTGCTTCATGTTTACAGAATCAGTATTTTTGGGGGTTGGCTGGGTTTGTACCATCTGTCTGCTAAACAGCACATGAGTTGCCCATTTTTTTCTGCTAGAGTTGCCCTTTTTTGTTCATGTGTTGTTTTGGTTTACACAGTTCATTATACCCAGCTTCGTCTGAATCATGATTGGGGTTTTACTAGGGTTTGGACTCAAAACAGTTGAGTAGTTCCTCTAGCACCAAAATTGGGCATCTATAATCAACATCCTGGATTTTGTACCCTTTATCTGCTAAACAACACTGGAGTTGCCCAGTTTTGGTACTAGAGTTGTCCCTTTTTTATCTAGTGTTGCTTTTTCTTACTACAGTTGTACATCAAGGTACACAATGCATTATACGCAGTTGCCCCATGCATACAGTAGGGTTGCCTAAAAGCAATCGACCAGTTGCTCTTGTTTTTCACCAAAGCAATAAACAGATAAAAAACCCAGTTGATGTTCAAACAGGCATGGCTAGGGTGGCTGAGTAAGCAAGACATGATCGAAGACCAAGGAGGAGAGAGGGCCGGGGGAGCTGGTGCTTACCTATTTGGGGCGAGGTAGGCTGTCTTTTCAGTTCTCCAGATCTGATTTGGAGGAAGAAAGGAGGAGGAAGGAGGGGTCTCTGTATGCTTTTCTTCTTTCTCAAGACGCCATTGATGGGGGGAGAAACATGTCCTTGTTCTCCAGATCTGTTTTGGATGAAGAAAGGAGAAGTAGGGAGGAGGAAGGGGTCCCCTGCGTGTTCTTGTCCTTCAAGTAAAAGGAGGGAGAGGGTCGCGCGAGATCGGAGCAGGAGGGGGGGCAGGTGGGGGCTGGGGAGATACACGTGAGGGTGCTGGCGAGAGGACCAAGGCGCTCGATCCGCTCGATCAGGTGGGAACAATGCGTGGAGGGCGCGTTTTCCTTTTCTAGGCTGTCCCGACGGGGCCTGGGGAGATACACGTGAGGGTGCTGGCGAGAGGACCAAGGCGCTCGATCCGCTCGATCAGGTGGGAACAATGCGTGGAGGGCGCGTTTTCCTTTTCTAGGCTGTCCCGACGGGGCCGCGCGGCTGGCCCTTCCTTTTGGGGAGAGCGCTCGCTCCCGCGAACGGGCGCTCGGGTGCCAGGTAACCACGTCCTAAAAAGGACAGAACATAGACTTGGATGAGGGGACCTCCTATATGGATGGCACGGTGCGCGCCAGGGGGCATGCAAACACGCACCCTCCCTTCCCCTGGCACGCTAGTTTGGGCCGGCCCATTTGTGGGGTTGGACGCCCCCTGTTTTTTTCGTTTTTACTTTACTTTTTTATTTTTTGTTTTTGTTTTATTCTATGTTAAAATAATTTAGGATTAAAAAAGGTTCCAAAGTTTCCAAAAATTGTGAATTGTCAAAAAAAGTTCTTTAATTCTAAAATGTTCGCGATTTCAAAAGAATGAACATTTTTTAAATTTTAATGAACAATGTTTATTTTGATGAACAATTTTTATGAGCATTTTTTAATAATGATTAATATATTTTTGTATTTGATGAACAAATTTTGAATTCGATGAACATTTTTTTAACTTGATGAAAAAAAGTGTATTCAAGAACAATTTTTTTGAAAAATGGATGAACAAATTTTGAATTCGATGGACATTTTTTAAAATCAATGAACAAATTTTGAATTTGCTGAACATTCTTTAATTTGATGAACAAATTTTGAATTTTGATCCCATGAACAAAAAGTTGAATTCAATGATTTTTGTTTGAATTTTTTAAACATTTTTTTAACATTGGTGAACATTTTTTGAAGTTGATGAACAAAAAAATGTTCGCGTACTTGAAAAGAAAATTCACAAAAAAGTTGAAAATGTAAAGAAGAAAAAGGAGAAAAGGAAAAGGAAAACAGAAAAGAAAAGCAAAAACGAAAAAAGAGAAAAGAAAAAAGAAAAAGAAAGAAAAACAAAAGGAAAAAACCCGGAAAATGGGCGGCCCATATGAACGCACAACGAGCGAGGGGGTGCGCGCCATGCCGCTCGCGGGCGACCTGCGCGCCGTATAGGATCCCCCTTGGATGAGAGCAGTGTTTCAGAGCACCAAGTCTATGTGTCGCCAGTAAGGATTGTATTATGTCTGGCCGCAAGGTTTCTGTGTAGCTGCGGTTTCTGGGCCACCCGCTTCTTTGTCGGGTTTTTTTTCATTTCTGGCTCGCTCGCTCGCTGTAGAGTTCAGCTGGTTTTTCCTTCTTTCTGTATATTGGTTGGACTGGTCCGGTTTTTAACGGTTTTTCTTTCTTTCCTTTTTATGTTTTTAATAATGTTCACCTTTTTTCTTCTTTCGTTTTTGTGTGTTGTCTTTACAGTTTTCATTGATGTTCTTTAGTTTTCATTCGTTTTCGTATTCTTACCTTTTTAACGTGTTTCTTAAAATATCTCATCAGTTTATTCGGTTTTCAATTGTTTTTCTTTGTTAATTTTTATGTGTTTTTTTACAGGTTTCTTTGATTTTTTTTTTGTTTCTATCAGTGCATGTCCACTTTTCTCAATACATATTGTACATTTTTTGTGTACATCTAAAATATATTTTGTACATGTTGACATTTTGTAAATACATAGTTAATTTTTCAAATATAAGTTTTTGATGTGTACTTTTCTTCATATACATTGTATATTTTATGTATACATCTGAAACATTTTTTGTACACTCTGAGCATTTTCTAAATACATGATTAACATGTTTTCATATATGTTTTTTATGTCTACCTTTCTAGATACACTTTTTACATTTTTCGTATACATCAGGAACATTTTTTAATACATGATTTAAGACATTTAAATACACGATTGACATTTTTTCAAATAGATGTTTTTGAACACATTTTCCAATATGTGTCGAACACTTTTTTTAATATGTATTACACATTTTTTAATGTCACTTACATTTAGGAATAAATAAATAAATTACGTTAACAATTTTTTACACTATGTTACGTTTTTCAAATTCATGATTCTTTTACTAAAATAAGTAAATTTAAGTTTTGAAATATATCGACCTAGAATATTTTCAAAATATATACAGATGAATGAAAAAAGAACAAACGAGCGAACGAATGGAAAATTGAAAGAAACAAACGAATGAGCGGAAACCTAGGTGTATGCTCGGTCTCGCCACTGGGTTGGCCTAGTAGTGTGTTCCTTGACGCGATGCGACACTAGGTCTCATGTTAAGCGAGACATAGGCATGTCCGTTTTGGAGATCGGGTGCTTTTGCACCCCCAGTTAACGGTAAAATCCGGCCACGCTCTGTGTCCTGCCGAGGGCACCAACGGATTTATACACCGTCAACAACCTTCACTGTGTCGTTGCTCAGCTTCCTCCGGGTGTGTGGTTGCTGGAGGACAACGCATAGACCTTGATCGATGACGGGACATAATCCAAAGAAAGACGCCAGCCATGGGAGGTTGGATTATAATTAACAACCTCCTCCAAGCTAGGCAAGTCATAAGTGCCACCGAACCGAACTCACCGTGCGACCACATTTTCCTTGTATGGGAGAGGCCCTATCCAGGTTTGCAATTATGCCTCTTACGTGTGTCCACCCATGGGAGGTTGGATTGTAGTACATCACTGATTAGGAGTTGCAAGTCCAAGCCTCGAGGGCCTGGGTTGTTAGGTGCACTGAAGAGTTGTTAGATTCCCCTGGGGAAGAGTTGTTACACGGGGTGGCAGGGACCCAGATCCCCTCTCCCAGGATTACCTAGAGGGAGATCGGAGACACGGTAGGAGAACCATGTTGTGAACCAGATTTGTCAGACATGACTGTCCATAGTGTGGGTAAAGTGTAGAGCCTCGGCAGAGTGTTTAAAAATCTATTCGAATAGCCGCTTCCTCGGAGTGGACACAATTCTCAGTAAGTCACACCACAATTTTCTCAAGCACGAAGGTACAAACAAAAAACACGTAAAATCATCAAGAGTGAAAGTTGCAAAGTTGAGGTACTGGTAAAAGCAGCCTGGGCATCATGGATGCTAGGACTAGTGGTTAAGCCAATGGAAAGGCTTTGTGAAAGACGATCGGAAGACCGCGGGAAGTGACTTGTAACGATTGTTGTTTACGTTGTTCTTCTTGTTGTTGTTGCACTGTTATTGTTTCAAGTGTTAACTTAGAAGTAGTATGGATCACACTTGGTGGAAAGACTTTAACTTAGTAGTGATCATATTTTGGGAATACGAACTTAAGCTAGTGAGTCGAGTGTTAAAGATGCTTCAATAAGATAACAAAGTTAAGCATATTATTGATAAAACTAGAAGTATTGGAGGAATAGCTTTAGACCAAGTGATCACCTTTCTGGGAAAGTCTTTAATCTAGCAGTGATCACATTAAAGTTGGTAATCGGAGCGGAGAAAGATCACACTAGTGGACAAACCTTAATTTAGCAAGTGATCAAGCTGGGGACAAATTTTAGCTTATCGTAGTTGCGATAGTCGTTTACTAGTTAAACTTTATAGTTGTAGTATTGTTTTACTTCAGTAGTTAAACTTGGTAGAAGTTCGTGCCAAGTTGTTGTTGATGGTGGTTGGAATTGGAGCAATTTCATGCTTGAGTAACTTGAAGTGTTGCTTTGGTGGTTTTACGAGGATTTGGCTAGCAAGTACATTCAATGTACTCATGGCTTTCAACATGGCCTTGTTTGAAGCTTTTTTCTGCAAGTAAGGAGACGGAGTCGACGCGACTCTAGGAGAGTAACCCAGTGAGACCCCTGTGAAGTGGAGCGGCGCTAGGACCATGCTACCATAGATAGAGTTTACGCTACAGTCATCTCTGAGGTAGTCACCACGGCTACCCAGTACCACTCTGACCTCGACACAATGTGGAGACTTGGACCCTTATACATTGACGTTGTAAAGTTGTGTAGATCAATAAAGCACTCTTTTGTCGAATGGTTCGTATACTGTTACCCTTGGATTATAAAAGCATACGTCAGGATGATTTCCTGGGCTGGCGTGTGCGGCCGCCCGTCTGAATTCAGTTGTAATTCACTGTACTCAAACAGGAGTACCACATGTGCGCACAAGAGGGTGGCGCTGTCTGGCGTCGTGGTGGCGTCAATGGTAGAAGGGCCTGACAAAGTCAATACATTGATCTCTCCTGTAGACAGGACAACGAAAGATGGTTGCGTCAGATTATAGAGTGTGCACATGCGATGCATGCTGTCGTGGGACCGATTCCGACAGTAGAAAGGGGTATGGTAAAGGAGCATGATCTATCGAGATGCAAACGGGTGGCACGGTGTTTTTAACGACTTCGGGCCTCTCGCGGTGGAGATAACAACCCTACGTCTCATGCTCCGGAGAGGCTTTCTTTTATCTCAACATGAACACGTGGTTACATGGAGTTTTAGAGAGAGAGAGAGAGTTAGAAGAATGAGAGCCAGGGCCCCTTAGCTATGTGGTGGGGGTGGCTTATATAGAGTGTGCCACCCCCTCAGCTCTTATGTTATAAAGTGGGGCATTAATGCCATAATGTCAGCCCACTACGAAACCTCCACTATGAGGATGATGCTTCGACTGCCTTGCTGACTGTTGCTCTTCGCACGTCTGAATGAGTCATACGGCTGAGTGGTTGACTATCATTCGAGTGGATGGCATGTCTGTATGAAATTTATCTGGACCAACCTGATGTGTGGACCCCATGCTTCATGATATTTTGACTCTCCGTGGGCCTACCTGTTATATGTATCCCCAACACGTGCTGAGGGTTTGCTAGACCGGTTGGTGCTCTCGGCTCGTCGTGGGGCGGCTTGGTGAGGCCACCAGAATAGATGGTGCTTTTCGATAAAAGGGGCCTCATGGCCCCCATTTTCATTATGAAAATGGAGTCTGGATACATCAAGCTCAACACCACACAAATACTCTCAGACCTGATGCATCACCGCACCCACAGATAAACAACCTACATCCTAGACATATAACCACATCTAAAGGATGCCAAACCTGTTAGGAAACGTAGTAGAAAACAAAAAAAATCGTGCCTACATGCACCCAAGATTAATATGAAGATGCATAACGGGTTGTGATCACGATCCTTACCGTCACCGAATTGCAGCGGAAGAAGAATGTATCAGGGTAGATCGTACTTGGAGTCCCTTGATACGTGATACGTCTCCGTCGTATCTATAATTTTTTATTGTTTCATGCCAATATTATACAACTTTCCCATATTTTTGGCAACTTTTTATATGATTTATTGGACTAACCTATTGATCCAGTGCCCAGTGCCAGTTCCTGTTTGTTGCATGTTTTTTGTTTCACAGAAAATCCATATCATACGAAGTCCAAACACGATAAAAATTTACGGAGAATTATTTTGGAATATTTATGATTTTTGGGAGGTGGAATCAACGCAAACGGGGGCCCACAGTGACCACAACCCACTAGGGCGCGTCGGGCACCCCCTGGCGCACCCAGGTATCTTGTGCCCTCCTCGAACGTCGGTTGGGGCCCTTCTTCTGGCCAAGAAAGATAATCTATGGAAAAAAATCTTGTAAAACTTTCAGTGCAATCGGAGTTACGGATCTCCGGGAATTTAAGAAACGGTGAAGGGCCAGATCTGGGGAACGCGAAACAGAAGAGAACAGAGAGGGAGATCCAATCTCGGAGGGGCTCCCGCCCCTCCGCCGCCATGGAGGCCATGGACCAGAGGGGGAACTCTTCTCCCATCTAGGGGGGAGGCCAAGGAAGAATAAGAAGGAGGGGGGCTCTCTCCCCATCTCTCCCGGTGGCGCCGGAGTGCCGCCGGGGCAAGGACCATGACGGCAATCTACATCAACAATCTTGCTACCGTCAACACCAACTCTCTCCTCCTCTATGCAGCGGTGTAACACCTCTCTTCCCCGCTGTAATCTCTACTTAAACATGATGCTCAACTCCATATATTATTTCCCAATGATCTATGGTTATCCTATGATGTTTGAGTAGATCTGTTTTGTCCTATGGGTTAATCATGATCTTGGTTGGTATGATTGTATATTTTATTTATGGTGCTATCCTACGGTGCCCTCTGTCTCGCGCAAACGTGATGGACCCTCGCTGTAGGGTGTTGCAATATGTTCATTATTCGCTTATGGTGGGTTGCGAGAGTGACAGAAGCTTAAACCCGAGTAAGTGGGTTGTTGCGTATGGGATAAAGAGGACTTGATATTTAATGCTATGGTTGGGTTTCATGACCTTAATGATCTTTAGTAGTTGCGGATGCTTGCTAGAGTTCCAATCATAAGTGCATATGATCCAAGTAGAGAAAGTATGTTAGCTCATGCCTCTCCCTCATATAAAATTACAAGAATGATTACCGGTACTTGTTATCGATTGCCTAGGGACAAATGACTTTCTTGTTGACAAAGCTATCCACTTTTATTACCTTGCAATTTATTCGTAGTTTTTATTCTCGCAAAGTACTCGTGGTTTTATTCTCGCAAAATAGTTTCACACTTGTTTTAGGTAAAACAAACGTCAAGTGTGCGTAGAGTTGTATCGGTGGTCGATAGAACTTGAGGGAATATTTGTTCTGCCTTTAGCTCCTCGTTGGGTTCGACACTCTTATTTATCGAAGAAGGCTACAAACGATCCCCTATACTTGTGGGTTATCAAGACATTTTTCTGGCGCCGTTGCCGGGGAGCAATAGCGTGGGGTGAATATTCTCATGTGTGCTTGTTTGCTTTATCACTAAGTAGTTTTTATTTCCTGTTCTAAGTTGTTCTCTATCTTTAGTTATGGATATGGAACACGAAATACCAAAAAAATTAGTTGTACTTGCTACTCATGGAGATGGGGAACCTCCTAAAACCCTCGATGCTCGTTATGTGAAAAATATTATGCAATACTTTGATAATTCTGAGAAAACCCCATTCAACTTGATACTGGGAGACACGCTGGATCAACGTGAATACTTTAGGGATTATCGCTTGACACAAAAAGGGAAATTATTTTGGGATCAAATTCATATGTTGAAATGGTATGCTTGGAATCTATGCTCTAGATATGATTATACTTGTTGCTCTAGGATGAATGCTCCACACCTTCCCTTTTCATGCAAATTTAACGATAATGAAACCTTGGCTTCTTATGCTAATGGTAGATATGATTACTATGATGTGGAAAGAATAGAAGAATTTGTTGCTTTTAAGGGTGCTTATGAAATTGAATCTTTGTTTTTAAAGTATGAAGCTTTTGATGATGATGTTTATAGACCTAAATTTTTTGCCATCCTTAAATATTGCTATGAAAATTATAAATACAATTCCGATATTGATATATTTATTGAGAAAGTCTCTGCTGTCCAAGAAGAGACTAATATTTTGCAGGAGTCTATGGAAGAAGAAATTGATGAAACTGTGAGCTCATTGGATGAAAAAGATGATGAGGAGAGCGAAGAACAAAAGGAGGAAGAGCGGATTATCTACCCGTGCCCACCTTCTAATGAGAGTAACTCTTCAACTCATACATTATTTAATTTCCCTTCATGCTTACTGAAGGATGAATGCTATGATAATTGCTATGATCCCATTGATTCTTTTGAAATATCCCTTTTTGATGAACTTAATGCTTGCTATGCTTGTGGCCAAGATGCCAATATGAATTATTCTTATGGAGATGAACTTGCTATAGTTCCTTATGTTAAGAATGAGATTGTTGCTATTGCACCCACACATGATAGTCCTATTATCTTTTTGAATTCTCCAAATTACACTATATCGGAGAAGTTTCCTCTTATTAAGGATTATATTGATGGGTTGCGTTTTGCTACTACACATGATGATTTTGATGAATATAATATGCATGTGCTTGCTGCTCCTACTTGCAATTATTATGAGAGAGGAACTACATCTCCAGCTCTCTATGTTTCCAACACGAAAAAATTGCAAGAAACTTCTTATGCTATGTATTGGCCTTTACTTGATGTGCATGAATTTTTCTTTTATGACATGCCGATGCATAGGAAGAGATTTAGACTTTGTCATTGTATGATATATGTTGCTTTGTGCTCACTACTAAATGCCAAATCATTGTTAATTAAAATTGGCTTTGATATACCTTGGGATCCGGGTGGATTCATTACTTGAGCACTTTATGCCTAGCTTAATGGCTTTAAAGAAAGCGCTGCCAGGGAGACAACCCGGAAGTTTTAGAGAGTCATTTATTTCTTTTGAGTGCTTTTATAAAGTTTAAAAACAAAAAAATATAGAGGGGAACTTAAAATTTCACAAAAAGAAAAGTGAAAGTGAGAGGGACGAGCATTGTGAAAGTGGGAGCTAGCCTTGAACTTTGTTCATGCCCATGGAAACTTTGTGAATCTTAATTACAGAAACTTTTCAACAAAAATAATTATCCCCTTGTACAAATCCATTTTATTATAAAAATAATGTGCCAAGTTTTGCCTTTAGGATGATTAGATTGCTTGTTGGTATATGCGGTGCAAAAACAGAAACTTTGGCTGTAGTGCGCGGTTTTACATTTTTTACTGGAACGTTGAAAGTTTCTGAAACTTTTTTCACAATCTTGCTACACAATTTTTTTATTTTTTACTAATGTTTCAGAATTTTTGGAGTAACAGAAGTATGGTAGGTGTTCAGATTGCTACAGACTTCCTGTTTAAGACAGATTCTGTTTTTAATGCATTGTTTTGCTTGTTTTGATGAAACTATCGATTTTTAACGGTGGTATAAGCCATGGAAAAGTTATAATACAGTAGATACAATGCAAAAATAAAATATGAATTGGTTTGCAACAGTACTTAGAGTAGTGATTTTCATTATTATACTAACGGATCTTACCGAGGTTTCTGTTGAGTTTTGTGTGGATGAAGTGATCAAAGATCGAGGAGGTCCCGATTTGAGAAGAAGGAGGAGAGGCAAGAGCTCAAGCTTGGGGACGCCCAAGGCACCCCAAGTAAATATTCAAGGAGACTCAAGCGTCTAAGCTTGGGGATGCCCCGGAAGGCATCCCATCTTTCTTCAACAAGTATCGGTATATTTTCATTTTCGTTTCGTTCATGTGATATGTGTGAATCTTGGAGCGTCTTTTGTGTTTATTTTTCATTTTAATTTTATGCAGCATGCCGGTATGAGATAGTCCATGGTCACTTTATAGAATGCTCATTGCACTTCACTTATATCTTTTGAGTGTGGCTTTATAGAATGCTTCATGTGCTTCACTTATATCATTTGAAGTTTGGATTGCCTGTTTCTCTTCACATAGAAAACCGTTATTTGTAGAATGCTCTTTTGCTTCACTTATAATTATTAGAGCATGGTATTTTTTAGAAATAATTAAACTCTCTTGCTTCACTTATATCTATTTAGAGAGTCAACAGGAATTGGTCATTTGCATGGTTAGTCATAAAATCCTACATAAAACTTATGGATCACTGAATATGATATGTTTGATTCTTTGCAATAGTTTTGCGATATAGAGATGGTAATATGTGGGAGGTACTAGTAAATGGTTGTGGTTAGTAGGAGTATTGGTGTTAAGGTTTGTGATTCCCGAAACATGCATGTATAGTCTGTCATTATGCTATGAAGTTGGAGCATGATTTATTATTGATTGTCTTCCTTATGAGTGGCGGTCGGGGACGAGCGATGGTATTTTCCTACCAATCTATCCCCCTAGGGGCATGCGTAGTAGTACTTTTCTTCGAGGGCTAATAAACGTTTGCAATAAGTATATGAGTTCTTTATGACTAATGTGAGTCCATGGATTATACGCACTCTTACCTTTTCGCAATTTGCTAGCGTCTACGGTACCATGCATTGCCCTTTCTCACCTCGAGATGTGGTGCAAACTTCGCAGGTGCATCCAAACCCCGTGATATGATACGCTCTATCACACATAAGCCTTATTATATCTTCCTCAAAACAGCCACCATACCTACCTATTATGGCCTTTCCATAGCCATTCCGAGATATATTGCCATGCAACTTCCACCGCTTCCATTTTGATGACTTGAGCATTCATTGTCATATTGCTTTGCATGATTGTAAGATAGCTAGCATGATATTTCCATGGCTTGTCCGTTTTTTGATATCGTTGTTATGCTAGATCATTGCACATCCTGGTACACTGCCAGAGGCATTCATATAGAGTCATACTTTGTTCTAGGTATTGAGTTGTAATTTTTATTTCTTTTGAGTTATAAGTAAATAGAAGTGTGATGATCATCATTATTCATTATTAGATCATGTCCCAGTGAGGAAAGGATGATGGAGACTATGATTCCCCCACAAGTCGGGATGAGACTCCGGACAATGAGAGAAAAAAAAAGAAAAAAAAGAAAAAAGAAAAAAAGGAAGAAAAAAAGAGAGAAGGGGCATTGCTACTATCTTTTACCACATTTGTGCTTCAAAGTAGCACCATGTTTTTCATATAGAGAGTCTCCTATGTAGTCACTTTCATATACTAGTGGGAATTTTTCATTATAGAACTTAGCTTGTATATTCCGATGATGGGCTTCCTCAAATGCCCGAGGTCTTCATGAGCAAGCAAGTTGGATGCACACCCACTTAGTTTTCATATTGAGCTTTCATACACTTATAGCTCTTAGTGCATCCGTTGCATGGCAATCCCTACTCCTCACGTTGATATCAATTGATGGGCATCTCCATAGCCCGTTGGTTAGCCGCGTTGATGTGAGACTTTCTTACTTTTTGTCTTCTCTATATTTACCCCTATCATCATACTCTATTCCATCCATAGTGCTATATCCATGGCTTGCGCTCATGTATTGCATGAGAGTTGAAAAAGCTGAAGCGCGTTAAAAAGTATGAACCAATTGCTCGGCTTGTCATCGGGGTTGTGCATGATAAATACTTTGTGTTAAGAAGACAGAGCATGACAAGATTATATGATTTTGTAGGGATAGCTTTCTTTAGCATTGATATTTTGAGAGACATGATTGTTTGTTGGGATGCCTGAGTATTGATGTCTTTATGTCAAATTATAGACTATTGCTTTGAATCACTTATGTCTTAATATTCATGCCATGACTATACATATGATCAAGTTTATGTTAGGTAGCATTCCACATCAAAAATTATCTTTTTTATCATTTACCTACTCGAGGACGAGCAGGAATTAAGCTTTGGGATGCTGATACGTCTCCGTCGTATCTATAATTTTTGATTGTTTCATGCCAATATTATACAACTTTCACATATTTTTGGCAACTTTTTATATGATTTATTGGACTAACCTATTGATCCAGTGCCCAGTGCCAGTTCCTGTTTGTTGCATGTTTTTTGTTTCGCAAAAAATCCATATCAAACAAAGTCCAAACGCGACAAAAATTTACGGAGAATTATTTTGGATTATTTATGATTTTTGGGAGGTGCAATCAACGCAAATTGGGGCCCACAGTGACCACAACCCACCAGGGCGCGCCGGGCACCCCTGGCGCGCCCAGGTATCTTGTGCCCTCCTCGAACGTTGGTTGGGGCCCTTCTTCTAGCGCAAGAAAGATAATTTATTGAAAAAATCGTGTAAAAATTTCAGCGCAATCGGAGTTACGGATCTCCGGGAATTTAAGAAACGGTGAAGGGCCAGATCTGGGGAACGCGAAATAGAAGAGAACAGAGAGGGAGATCCAATCTCGGAGGGGATCCCGCCCCTCCGCCGCCATGGAGGCCATGGACCAAAGGGGGAACTCTCCTCCCATCTAGGGGGGAGGCCAAGGAAGAAGAAGAAGGAGGGGGGATCTCTCCCCCTCTCTCCCGGTGGCGCCGGAGTGCCGCCGGGGCAAGGATCGTGACGGCGATCTACATCAACAATCTTGCTACCATCAACACCAACTCTCTCCCCCTCTATGCAGCGGTGTAACACCTCTCTTCCCCGCTGTAATCTCTACTTAAACATGGTGCTCAACTCCATATATTATTTCCCAATGATCTATGGTTATCCTATGATGTTTGAGTAGATCCGTTTTGTCCTATGGGTTAATCGTGATCTTGGTTGGTATGATTGTATATTTTATTTATGGTGCTGTCCTACGGTGCCCTCCATCTCGCGCAAACATGAGGGACCCTCACTGTAGGGTGTTGCAATATGTTCATGATTCGCTTATGGTGGGTTGCGAGAGTGACAGAAGCTTAAACCCGAGTAAGTGGGTTGTTGCGTATGGGATAAAGAGGACTTGATACTTAATGCTATGGTTGGGTTTCACGACCTTAATGATCTTTAGTAGTTGCGGATGCTTGCTAGAGTTCCAATCATAAGTGCATATGATCCAAGTAGAGAAAGTATGTTAGCTCATGCCTCTCCCTCATATAAAATTACAAGAATGATTACCGGTACTTGTAATCGATTGCCTAGGGACAAATGACTTTCTTGTTGGCAAAGCTATCCACTTTTATTACCTTGCAATTTATTCGTAGTTTTTATTCTCGCAAAGTACTCGTGGTTTTATTCTCGCAAAATAGTTACATACTTGTTTTAGGTAAAGCAAACGTCAAGTGTGCGTAGAGTTGTATCGGTGGTCGATAGAACTTGAGGGAATATTTGTTCTGCATTTAGCTCCTCGTTGGGTTCGACACTCTTATTTATCGAAGAAGGCTACAAACGATCCCCTATACTTGTGGGTTATCAATACGTCTCCATCGTATCTACTTTTCCAAACTCTGTTGCTCTTGTTTTGGACTCCAATTTGCATGATTTGAATGGAACTAACCCGGACTGACGCTGTTTTCAGCAGAATTGCCATGTTGTTATTTTTGTGCAGAAATAAAATTTCTCGGATTGACCTGAAAATTTATGGATACTATTTTTGGAATATATAAAAAATGCTGGCGAAAGAATCAACCAGAGGGGATCCACCCAT
This sequence comes from Thinopyrum elongatum, assembly GCA_011799875.1. Taxonomy (NCBI): domain Eukaryota; kingdom Viridiplantae; phylum Streptophyta; class Magnoliopsida; order Poales; family Poaceae; genus Thinopyrum; species Thinopyrum elongatum. Next base: position 396,838,595 of record CM022302.1, on the reverse strand, counting down.
TGGCCACAAGCCTGGGGGGCACGCCCCCCCGGGGCGCGCCCTGGTGGCTTGTGGCCCCCCTGGACCTCCTCCGCCCCTAACTCCAACTCTATATATTCACATCCGGAGAGAAAAAATCAGAGAGAAGGATTCATCGCGTTTTACGATATGGAGCCGCCGCCGCCTCCTGTTCTTCATTGGGAGGGCTAATCTGGAGTCCGTTCGGGGCTCCGGAGAGGGGGATTCGTCGCCATCATCATCACCAACCTTCCTCCATCACCAATTTCATGATGCTCACCGCCGTGCGTGAGTAATTCCATCGAAGGCTTGCTGTGATGGGTTGGATGAGATTTATCATGTAATCGAGTTAGTTTTGTTCGGGTTTGATCCCTAGTATCCACTATGTTCTGAGATTGATGTTGCTATGACTTTGCTATGCTTAATGCTTGTAACTAGGGCCCGAGTGCCATGATTTCAGATCTGAACCTATTATGTTTTCATGAATATATTTGTGTTCTTGATCCTATCTTTCAAGTTGTAGACACCTATTACGAGTTATGATCCGCATACCCCAAGGTGACAATAATTAGGATTCTTTTCGGTGATTACCGTAGTTTGAGGAGTTCATGTATTCACTAAGTGCTAATGCTTTGTTCCGGTTCTCTATTAAAAGGAGGCCTTAATATCCCTTAGTTTCCATTGGGATCCCGCTGCCACGGGAGGGTAGGACAAAATATGTCATGCAAGTTCTTTTCCATAAGCACGTATGACTATATATGGAATACATGCCTACATTATATTGATGAATTGGAGCTAGTTCTGTGTCACCCTAGGTTATAACCGTTGCATGATGAATGCCATCCGACATAATTATCCATCATTAATCCATTGCCTACGAGCTTTTCACATATTGATCTTTGCTATGTTGCTTTGCCGTTGCCACTGTTACAATTGCTACAAAGCTGCTACTGTTACTTTTGCCTCCGTTACCGTTACTTCCATACTACTTTGCTACTAAAAACTTTGCTGCAGATATTTAGTCTTTCAGGTATGGTTGAATTGATAACTCAGCTGCTAATACTTGGGAATATTCTTTGGCTCCCCTTGTGTCGAATCAATAAATTTGGGTTGAATACTCTACCCTCGAAAACTGTTGCGATCCCCTATACTTGTGGGTTATCAAGACCTTTTTTCGGCGCCGTTGCTGGGGAGCATAGCTCTATTCTCTGAGTCACTTGGGATTTATATATGTTGATCATTATGAAGAATTTGAAAGATACCAAAACCAAGATCTATCCCTCTACTACGAGAGGAGGTAAGGAACTGCCATCTAGCTCTGCACTTGATTCACCTTCTGTCTTGAGTAAATTTGTGACACCACCACCTGCTAGTAATTCTGATATGTCGCAAGTAATTGATGATGCTACTTCTGCTATGCATGATGCTTATGATGATACTACTGCCTTGCTTGATAATACTGTGCCACTAGGTGAATTTCTTGATGAACAACTTGCTAGGGTTAGAGAGAATGAAATTACTAAAACTGATGAAATTATTAAAACTAAAGATTATGATTCCCCCCCTAGATATGAATTGCCTAAGGTACCAGAGGGTTATATTATGGATGAAGAAACTGCTAGAGACTTTTTTGCTTGCAATGATAGAGATGATCTTAAGAAATTGTTAGCTAAGCTGAAAGAAAAATCTTTGAATGCTAGAATGCAATACGACCCTAAATTTGCTACTTCACCTATCTTTGTTATTGATAAGGATTATGAATTCTCTGTTGATCCTGAGTTAATTACTTTGGTTGAATCTGATCCTTTCCATGGTTATGAATCTGAAACTGTTGTGGCACATCTTACTAAATTGAATGATATAGCCACCCTATTTGCTCATGAGGAAAAAATTCGCTATTACTATATTCTTAAGTTGTTTCCTGTCTCATTAAAGGGTGATGCTAAGATATGGTTTAATTCTCTTGCTCCTGGTTGTGTGCGTAGTCCCCAGGATATGATATATTACTTCTCTGAAAAATATTTTCCTACTCATAAGAAACAAGCTGCTTTATAGGAAATATTTAACTTTGTGCAAATTGAAGAAGAGAGTCTCCCACAAGCTTGGTGGAGGCTTCTCCAATTACTTAATGCTTTGCCTGATCACCCTCTCAAGAAAAATGTAATACTTGATATCTTTTATAATGGACTAGCCGATGCTTCTAGGGACCACCTAGATAGTTAATGGTAATGAGCATACGGTACACTTTCCGAAGAAACAACCTCAAGTACATAGTATCAATTCTATTGGAAAATTTTCAACTATTGCTATTGGAGGTTTTGAATTCCCTCTTCCTACTATCAAAAAGAAATATGATATTCTCATTGTTGGGGACATGCATATCCCCGTTGAGGTAACCTAGTGTTATACGAAAATTCTCCGGTTGATGTCACTCGGAAGAAGTTTGTTAATAAGACTTGATCAACCTCGTTAATGGATTCCTTTTGATGAGCATGAGATGGATGAATTTAATAAACACAACTTTCTGTACCCACCTTTTGCTTTCTGTTAATTAGAACAAATAAAGCAAAAATACTATTATTTGTCTGTTTTCTGAATTATCCGCGCAATAAAAAATGTCCCAAAAATAAAAGTTCTCCAAATGCCCTGAAAATTTAGTATGATTTTTTATAGAATATTTGAGAATTTTTGGCCCTGAGAACACACCAGGGGGCTGCACCAGTGGGCCACAAACCCTGGGGGTGCGCCCACCCCCCTGGGCGCGCCCTGCTGGCTTGTGGGTCCCCCTCACTTATTCCAGCACCCATCCGCTTCGTCTTCCTCCATAAAAAATCATCCCGTTACTCAAACCCGTGTTCTTGCTCATCTTGCTGCCATTTTCGATCTCCTTGTGCAAAGATCCATTTGCAAAACTATTTTGGGGGATTGTTCTTCGGTATGTGACTCCTCCAATGGTCCAATTAGTTTTTGTTCTAGTGCTTTATATATTGCAAATTTTTGCTGCTGTGGTGACCTTGTTCTTGAGCTTGCATGTCAAATTTATATGGTCCCAAGTAGTTTTGTTGCATGATATAGCCTCTAGGCACTTGTAGGAGTAGTTGCTATTAGTTTTGTTGAGTTTGGTTCACCTTTATTTTGAGTCATTAAAAATTTCAGAAATTTTCAGAGAAAAAGAATACCTTGAGGAAGTGGTTAAGGGGCTCTTCAAGGCGGGGTTCAGGAGAAAAGGAGAATGAGAGAAGAAGAGGCCCAAGTACAATCTTCCTCGCATCGTGGAAGTTCGGCCGTGTGAGTGGCCAAGTGATACATTCTTGAAGGCGGACGGAATTTATGATGATTTCTATTTCTTAGCAGAGAATGCCGGCATCACCGCTTTCCTCCAAGATGAGTGTGACCAATACCTCCTACTCAAGAACACCTTCGTGCAAAATTTTCATTTTTGTTATAGGGAAGATCCTCCTATGGTAGAATTTCACTTATATGATGTGCCTAAAAAAATGACTCTCTATGATTTTTGTGATGTTTGCAAATTACCTTATGAGGGCAGCGTCAGTGAACCACGTCCTAGAGATGTGGAGGACTTTATTGCTGAAACTACCGTGGGACAAGAGAGAGGGGTGTCGGTAGCCAGAGTAGCTAGTTTACATTTTCCTGCTTTACGCTATTATTCATTATTTGTGGGGATATGTTTGATTGGTCGTGGGGAGAGCGGAGGTCTCAATGCTCCTGACATTGCAATTTTATGCCATGCTCTATATACTGATAGAACTTTTAGTTTGGGCGCTATGGTTGCTCGACGGTTGAGCTTAAACCATTCGAGGGGTCCTATTTTCGGAGGTATCTACGCTTCTCGCTTAGCTAAACATTTTGAGATACCCATTAGGCTCAATGAGTAGGAGGAAATGTTGTTACCCACTAAGTATTTGGACTATGCTAGTATGGTAGCACATGATTTTATTGCCAAAGACGATGACAAGAGGCTCATCTATAACCTAGTCTTCAGTCAGGGTACTTGTCAGGTTATTACTTTGTCTGCACCTTCTTTGTTCGATATTCATTCAGGCAGGTACATTATTATGCCCGATGATATTTATGCGTACTGGGAGCAGACACGATCCCCAGTCGCTGAGCCAGCACTATCACCTGATCCATATCAGGAACCTGTTTACCAGTGGAACCCTCAGGACCTTCCGGAGTACCGAGGAGAGGGTTATTTCTCGCCATGGCCGTAGACCAACTTAGGCCTAAAGCCTAAGCTTGGGGGAGTACGTATTTCTCACCGACATTACATTCATGTTCACACACTCATTTCAGTTTTCGGTGTTCATACTTTTTCATTGTATCATCCACGTTAGTTTATTTTTCTCGCTTTCTTCTTATGTGTTTGAAAATCTTTGAGAAAATCCAAAAAAAATTAGTTGTAGCTTCTTTTTAGTTTTCTTTCTAGTTTATTTAGTAGTATTATTAAAAGAAAGCCCAAAAAGATTTTTCATTCTTCTTTTGCTTGTTGGGAGCTTTCCCGTGTAAATAATTTTTCTCGTTCTTGTTTTTACTTTCTTCAGAAAAACAAAAAACTCTAAAATTATTTCAGTGTGTTTCTTTGAAGTTCTTTTCTTTTCTTAGGGTCGAGAGGAGAAGACCACGATGAAAATGTTGAGTGGCTCTCATATGCATTTTTGTTGATCTAACAGAAAGCCCATATTACTTTGTCTTCTCCTTTGAATAAATGTTTGCAGATTCCAGCTTAGTCCAATGCACATGCACTCTTATTATTATTCACACCGTTCGGTCATGCAAGTGAAAGGCAATAATGACGATATATGATGAAATGATTGAGATGGAGAAAAGCTGGTATGAACTCGACCTATTTTGTTTTTGTAAATATGATTAGCTCATCGTTCTTGATTCAGCCTATTATGAATGAAACATGTTTGCAATGACAATTAGAGATTGTAGTTACTCATGCCATGCTTAATTAGCTAGGTGTTTATAATGGTTTGTCTTGAGTGCCAACATGCAAATTAAAATGGTTATGATGTAGCATGATAGGATGGTATCCTCCTTTGAATGATTCGAGTGGCTTGACTTGGCACATGTTCATGCATGTAGTTTAATCAAAATCAACATAGCCTCCACGATATTTATGTTCATGGTGATTTATATCCTACTCATGCTTGCATTCAATGTTGGTCGCTCTCTACTTGGTCGCTCCTCAATCTTTTGCTAGCCTTCACTTGTACTAAGCGGGAATACTGCTTGTGCATCCACTTCCTTAAACCCAAAGTTGTTCCATATGAGTCCACCATACCTACCTATATGTGGTATTTACCTGCCGTTCCAAGTAAATTTGCATGTGCCAAACTCTAAACCTTCAAATAATACTCTGTTTTGTATGCCCGAATCGCTCATGTAGCGACTGGAGGCTGTCAGTATCGTCTATGCTAGGTGGGTTATTCTCACGATGAGTGTTTATTCACTTGTCATTCATGAGAAAGTGGCTGGTAATAGGGATGCCCAGTTCCATGCTCGAAATCAAATCAAAATATAATCATAAAACAAAACTCCCCCAGGACTGTTGTTGGTATGGACGGTACCCGTTGTTTCAGACCAGCCGTGGAGTGTGATTGTTGGTGGAGGGGGAGTAAAAACTTTACCATTCTGTTTGGGAACCACCTATAATGTATCTAGCATGGACGATACTGAGATCTCCTGGTTGTTATGTTGACAATGAAAGCATACCGCTCAAAATGATATGCATCTCTGTTTTAAAGCTCGAGCTCTGGCACCTCTGCAAACCCCTGCTTCCCTCTGCGAAGGGCCTACCTATTTACTTTTATTGTTGAGTTATCATCCTCTTATAAAAAGCACCAGTTAGAGAGCACCACTGTCATTTGTATGCATTGTTATTAATTGATATTGAGTATGACTGTGAATGGATCTCTTTTACCATGAATTACAATGTCTAGTCAGTCCTTGATCTTCAGGGGTGCTCTGCATTTATGTTTTCCGGTCTTAGAAAGGGCTAGCGAGATACCATTTTGTTATATCATATCATGATTGTTTTGAAAAAGTGTTGTCATCCGAGATTCATTATTATTGCTCGCTAGTTGATTATGCCATTGATATGAGTAAATGTGAGACCTAAATGTTATTGTGAATATGGTTAGTTCATAATCTTTGCTGAAAACCTGAATGCTGGCTATATATATTTGCAACAACAAGATCAAACAGAGTTTGTAAAAGTTTTTCTTTGTCACTTTCAGTTTATCAACTGAATTGCTTGAGGACAAGCAATGGGTTAAGCTTGGGGGAGTTGATATGTCTCCATCGTATCTACTTTTCCAAACTCTTTTGCCCTTGTTTTGGACTCTAATTTGCATGATTTGAATGGAACTAACCCGTACTGACGCTATTTTCAGCAGAATTGTCATGGTGTTATTTTTGTGCAGAAATAAAAGTTCTCGAATTGACCTGAAAATTTACGGAGAGTATTTTTGGAATATATAAAAAATACTGGCGAAAGAATCAACCAGAGGGGGTCCACCCATTGGCCACAAGCCTGGGGGCACGCCCTGGTGGCTTGTGGGCCCCCTGGACCTCCTCCGACCCTAACTCCAACTCTATATATTCACATCCGGTGAGAAAAAAATCAGAGAGAAGGATTCATCAAGTTTTACGATACGAAGCCGCCGTCGCCTCCTGTTCTTCATCATGAGGGCTGATCTGGAGTCCGTTCGGGGCTCCGGAGAGGGGGATTCATCGCCATCATCATCACCAACCTTCCTCCATCACCAATTTCATGATGCTCATAGCCGTGCGTGAGTAATTCCATCGTAGGCTTGCTGGACGGTGATGGGTTGGATGAGATTAATCATGTAATCGAGTTAGTTTTGTTAGGGTTTAATCCCTAGTATCTACTATGTTCTGAGATTGATGTTGATATGACTTTGCTATGCTTAATGCTTGTCACTAGGGCCCGAGTGCCATGATTTAAGATCTGAACCTATTATGTGTTCATGAATATATTTGTGTTCTTGATCCTATCTTGCAAGTTGTAGACACCTATTACGAGTTATGATCCGCATACCCCAAGGTGACAATAATTGGGATTTTTTCCGGTGATTACTGTAGTTTTAGGAGTTCATGTATTCACTAAGTGCTAATGCTTTGTTCTGGTTCTCTATTAAAAGGAGTCTTTAATATCCCATAGTTTCCATTAGGACCCTGCTGCCACGGGAGGGTAGGACAAAAGATGTCATGCAAGTTCTTTTCCATAAGCACGTATGACTATATACGGAATACATGCCTAAATTATATTGATGAATTGGAGCTATTTCTGTGTCACCCTAGGTTATAACCGTTGCATGATGAATGCCATCCGACATAATTATCCATCATTGATCCATTGCCTATGAGCTTTTCACATATTGATCTTTGCTATGTTACTTTGTCGTTGCGACTATTACAATTGCTACAAAACTGCTATTGTTACTTTTGCCACCGTTACCGTTACTTCCATACTACTTTGCTACTAAAAACTTTGCTGCAGATATTTAGTCTTTCGGGTATGCTTGAATTGAGAACTCTGCTGCTAATACTTGGGAATATTCTTTGGCTCCCCTTGTGTCGAATAAATAAATTTGGGTTGAATACTCTACCCTCGAAAACTGTTTCGATCCCCTATACTTGTGGGTTATCATCCCTCGAACCGTCAATGAATGATCCCACGAACCGCCCATGAACAGTCCCTTGAACCGAAGACCGAAAGCACGACCTCTCTACTTGGTTGCAAGCATGCAACCTTCATGATCCGGCAACGCTTCGCCGTTCAGAGCTAATCGTCGCTGGAGAATTAGAGGGAGGAGATTAGAACCACGCGGGGCTTCTAATTATAAGGATTATAGGATTAGTCTAGCTCTAATTAGTTAACTAGGACCAACTAGAACTAAAACTAGAAGAACTAGAGGAGGCCCCAAAACTTGTGTATTCAAAGGTTGGAAATTCTCTAGTATATATAGGTTGGAGGGGAGAGGGAAAGTCCCTCCACCTTTGTCGGCCAAGAGGGAGGAGTCCCCCTCCAATTCGGCCTCCCTTCTCTTCCCAAGAGAGAAAATGGGGCACCACCTCCACTTGGGCCCTTGTGGCCCAAGCTGGCTTCCACCACTAGGCCTTTTAAGGCCCGTTGATATTTAATTAAATATAAAATCCCTATCACAATTACTAGAGCCTTTTATATATAATTTAACATCACCGGAAACATTTTCCACCTATGTATTATTTATCGGTAATACCCGGTATTACCCGATACTCTCTGAAACCCTTCGGTGACCCCGAAACGCTTCTGGATCGTCTCAAAACTATTTTGAATATTTGTGAAACAATTCCATAAATATATTCTCATCACTCCCTCTTACTAACACTCAGCAGATCGTGATTTCCTTAAGCTTGTGACCCTGTAGTTTCGGTAACTCATAGACATGGACGAAACCCATTGGTTTAGTGACCGATAGCGGAACCGTGGACGTCCATATCGATCCGTATGAGCACACGAATGATATTCGAGTGAACCTTTGGTTATCATGTGATGTTCCCTTTGCTTCACGATACTTCACAAAACTCGGGATGCATCGGTATCCTCCTGAGTCATCATATGCTCATTATACCATTATCCTCGTTACTGGTTCTGTTCTTCTTTCTCGCTGTCGTGTTTCGGCATCCCTGTGACGTCATGACCTGTGCCTGGCCAGACGATGATGGATGTCGTCACACTGAGAGGGCCCTAAGAATATCTCTCCATCGTCGGAGGAGCAAATCCCACTCTCGAGCTATCTGGCCCCTTGACAAACTTTCCGATGAACCTGTAAGTTGTTGTTATGATCACCATGTTATAGGTGACGTTTGAGCAACCCCAAAGTCCACCGTATGGTAAGAAGTGACTATGATACTCTCATGATCAAAGGATAAAAATCACATGTTAACACTCCGTGTTATTACAACTGATTACAGACGATATTATCTCAATTCATAACAAACAAGTATGTGTCGATTCAATATGATCGTTCTTCAAACGTTATAATCTCCATGTTGTTTTAGGACTATCGTTGCACTTAACGATATCCTAAGAATATCCTAAGATCCGGAAAACATGATCACCAACAACACTTGAGCTATTCTTTGAGGCAAGACTAGGAACCTTTATTTTATCCGTTTATCATTTCACACGTGCATATGAGTTTTCCACTGAATCGAATATTCCAGGATCATAGCAGTTATAGCATGAAATATAAACACTTAATTATGAATATGTAAATATAATAATACAATAGTATTGTCTCTAGGGCATATTTCAAATAGTCTCCCACTTGTTCTAGATTATAATCTAGTTGGTACTTTGAACTTTTACATCAATGGCAATCCGGTGTCAGTCCATGCTTTGCTTGTGGTATAGACTTCGTCCTATCGAATCTGACAATCTTCAGATCCGTGTGTATCATTTGCATTTCAATGCATCTGTCATTGTTTCACAAAAAAACATAATTTGTGCGAAACCAGCTTTATATGTATTGAATCACTGGCAAGACCTATGATTCCTTAAACTGGGCTATGGAACCACTATTAAGAATATTGTTCCATTTGCACAATCATCTAGATATCATACCAAGCTCATAAATGAACTTTTTATTCATCACCCTCTATTGTTACTTGTAAAGTGACAATATACTCAGCATTCTGTTATAGAATTCACCACAGTAATCTTTTGGACCTATTCCAACTTATTGAGCCACCATAAACTGAAATCGAAAATCGCTCGGAGCATCAATGAAGTTTTTATCGAAGTACTACTTACAACGAGCATGTATTCATGTAATTCCTTAAAACAATCTCTTCATCTTCTCCGTATGCGAGACACATGTCATTAGTATTTAACAACATTTTACTGTTGTCCTATGATCAAAAATTTGATCATTCCGATAATTTTACTCAAAACTTACTTGGAGTAATGTATATATATCTGGTTGTTTACATACCATGGAATATAATTAATACATGTGTGATTCGAACCATGTATTTCTGTCATCAGTATTTAAGAATACCGACTCTTGCTTAAAACTCTTTCCATGTGTCTTTGTCAAGAATCTTCTTGGTGTTTTTCTTACTAAACTACTTTAGTATTCTGTCAATCTGTATTTTGGCTAAGCTCGATTAGACACTACTATCTCCATGGATCATTATGCATAATACTAGGACTATATATTGCCTAATTACTTTACTGAAAAACTAGTTTCAATAAAGTTCTTAATATGTGTCAAGAAATTTCCAATCAACAATATGTCATGCACATATAGTGTTTAGAAATATTATCATGCCCCCACTTATTTTCTTGTAAATACAAGCATTTTTTCTTTTCTCGATGAAATCAAATTATTTGACCATTTCGTCGGGAAGAAGATTCCAATTCCACTATGCTTGCTTCAGATTTGCACACTTACTAGTATCCTATGGATCGACAAAATTACCTTGGACCGTATCAAATATACAACCTTGGTTCTATTTCCATCTTATGGGAATCATTTTGGCATCCATTTGTTATATCTCATAACTGAAATATTTAATAGTTGCTAGTTTAATCCAAAATAACTTTAAGTATTATTATGATGAGACAATCTCGTCATAATCAACTCCTTGATCTTGTCATAAACTATTTGCAACAAGTCAAGGATTTTAAAATATTTTAACTTTGTCAGTCTATAGATCCGTCACTACACTTTGGACTTTAAGTCTTCCAGAGGGTCCATCAAGTTCTAAACTTGAACTATGTGTATGGATACTATCTTGGATTATTTTGGCATATAGCCAATTCCAGAGTCAGGGCCCATCAACGCCTCTCTGTGTATTATAGGTTCATTGTTTGTTTCAGCAATATTTCATCTGCATACCATGAAGGTCTGCACGAATTTTCCAAACCAATATGGTTCAGGTGCAAGTTTGACTGAAGTCTCTATATATCATGTAGAGTCTTTCGTATCAGTCATGGTAGGAAATTCAAGAAACACTTCTAGCGTTTCTTTTTTAGTTGCACTGTCCTCTCACTCACTCTTTTACATAAAACATTTTCTTCAAAATTTTCGCACTCTCTAGAAAAACACTTTGCCGTGGCGTAGTGATAGAGGAATACCCAACCATTTGGGATAACCTAAAAAGTAGCACTTATTTTAATAAATTTGATGGCACTCTTTTAGTGTAAAAACCACAGCCTCTAAAGCATCACATTAAAAAAATATTGACAAAATAATTAGTGTCATCTTTGATCGCACCATGTCATACATAGCTTGATTACATGTACTCAAAACACTCTACTCTTAGTAGTGTTTCTAGGAGGTGCAAGCTATAAAATATTATTCATAGCTCATCAGACATTCGCTAAATTTGTAACTCAAATAGTCTTTTTTGCAATCCAATTGTAGAAACATAATTTTCTTGCTACAATAGTTTATACTTCATTCTGAAAATCTTTTGAAACATTTAAAAAGATCCACATTTATGTCTCAATTAGTAAATATAAATATCTACTTGAGTCATCCTTGAAGATAGATAAAGCCACTGCTTGCAACAACACTTATTGGACTACATACATCAATATGCATATTTTCAATTATTTGTTGCTCGTTCTTTATGGCCTATGAATGGTATTTTAGTTTACTTCACTATTTGGACGAAAGTTGCAAGTGTCAGATGATTCCTAATCATATGACTCAAAATCCATCACTATGGAATTTCTCCATGCGGGTTTCTCCAATGTGACTAAATGCAGTGCCACACATATGTGGTATTCTTTTAGTCTTGCGACATTTAGCGTCAGTGTTATGGATGCTCAATTCTATCATCAATATTCATAACTTACATCCTATTCAGAATAGGAATATGCCACTTTTGTTCATTACATCGAACAACTATTGTTCTCTTATGAACAACCTCCTTGCAACTTCTACGCAATGGGCCAGAGTGCACAAAACTCTAAAATGAATTATGACAATAAATTCAGAGGTAATATGTTGATGAAAAAAGTAAGTTTTACAAAATTTTCAACATATATTTTAACCTCATTAATTTGTTGGTCACTAGGCCCGTAGTAATTCTTTCATTGATTCTCAACAACATGCAATCGAGTCGGTATCCTTGTGATAAACTTTTAACCACAATTCCCGAAGAATTTAGAGTTTTACAATTTAATCACAATTCTCAAGAATCACACTTTACTTGATCGAATTTTCTCTACATCTTACAACTTGTATGACATTCATACCTGAATTGGGCATTCCAGATTTCTTTTCTTTCCGTCTCTAAACTTCTTATAGTTTCACTTTCAGTATTTCTCCCACTCAATAGAAGAATCATCTAACTTTTCAAGAGTGGCGTGAGCCCCGAACTTCCCTAGGCATGTATGTCTTGTTACATCCTTTGGTTTTGTTCTTTGTCTTTAAGTTCTCACCACCAACTCATGACTGGTGTTCTTCCGGATCAAACATAGTTTAACACTTCACTAGAACTTGCAAACGAAACAATTCTTTAGATATCATTTATCATTTAACCTTTGTTTGTTTCTGAAAACAATTTTTAGTTCCAATAATATCACATAACTATCCCAAACACTTTGAAGTTCGAGTTTCTCGGAAGCAAGCAAACCATAATGTAATTCTTAGGCTTTTGGATCGAAAGACGTAAGTTTCGTCATCCATAGCATTAGCAGGAGAGCATTGCAAGCATGCAGTAGGACAAAATCCTTCTTGGCACTCTTAGAGGACAATCCTCTCAATCATAAAAGACTCAACCATATAAATAACAGTCAATCAATTTCAACAGCAAAGATGGAACCATGAGCCATAATTCTACAACTATAGTGCAAACTACACATAGACATTGTTCATCATTGATTTGCACTAGTGATTAAACTAAATTAATACATAATTTTGCTCCCACTCAAATCAATATCTTTCATAATTGATTTTAAGTGATTCAAAATCCTGATCTCATTCACACCCATGGATGGTAGCATCTCATATGATGTGAATTTCAGTCGGTAGGCAATCTTTTGCCGATCATATCACCATATGACTTGTTCATATTTTCATGCTTCGTGCTCTGAGCTTAGGACTTTTCTGCTAGAACTTCAAGGCAACCGAGTGTCTCTGATGTGAAGTCCTACCTCACCCGCCTTACAGTTCACTTCTCGTTTGTACTCATGGTAGCATGTAGTACTCTGAAAAGCCACATGTTATAGACGGTTGTAACACTGGGAAGAGCACCTTTTAGCTTCATATTTACTGTGAGAGTTCACCCTAATAATCGACTACTGTGCAATCAAAGGGTGCAAACAACAAAGGGATAAACATCTCAAGCAATTCATAAAAGGATGATATGGTATAGCCCTGGGCGCCGGGAATCCTTCATTATCTTCTTTAATCTTCAGTTGAAGCGTCATCATGACGACCAATATTTTGTTGCCGTGGCAACCATTTCACAAACGTTGTAGTGGTGGCAATTTCAGAAAATGTTGTCGTGGCGAACGTTTCAGAAAATGTTACCGTGGCACGAAATTATAGCTCCTCGTCCCGCACCTTAGTACACCTTCTCCACATCGGGGTCCTCCGTGTACTCTTGCCACCGTCACATGTAACCTGCAGACTATCTCTATGATATTTACATGTGGCAATCTCGTGGCTCCAGCTATCATGTCATGACGCGCATGCCACTTAACATTACAACATATAACTATCTCATACATAGACTCATTATCATGACGAAGGCTATACCTCATCATATGCATACTCTGCAAAACCAAGTTAGATGTCCTCTAATCGTGTGACGCCTCCAACTCGACCATGCACTAATCATACACGCAAATGCGCACGATCAAGATCAGAGACTCACGGGAAGATATCACAACACAACTCTAAGACACAAATTCAAACATAAAGTTTTATATTACAACCCAGGGCCACGAAGGCTCGAATACAAAAGTCAGCGAAAGCAACAATATCTGAGTACATACATAATTAGACAAATTTACCTTAAGAAGGCTAGCAAAACAATGACATCTAGATCGAAAAGGCGCAGGCCTCCTAACTACTCCTGGTCGTCAGTCTCCACGTAGTAGTAGGCTCCGTCAGTGTAGTAGTAGTCATCGGTGGGATCAGCTGGCTCCTGGGATCCGTCATCCGATCCCAACAATCGGGTAAAGGGGAAAAAGTGTAGCAAAGCAACCGTGAGTACTCATCCAAAGTACTCGCAAGACTTACATCAGATCTAAGCTAAGTATGCATCGGTATCAATGGGAAGGGGCTATATCTGTGGACTATACTGTAGAATTGCCAGAATAGAGGCGAAGGCCTATCCTATCGAAGACTAGCATCTTGCAGTGTCTTGTAGCAACAAAGAGAGTATAGTAACATAACATATAGTAACAAGTACATATTAGCCATGCCTAGAGATCCTTCCTTGACTCCCTGCGAGAAAGCGATCCCGGAGCTATCATATCTAGTTAGTCTCACAAGTATCCAGTTCTAGTTGTAGTAGATCAGGATACAACTCCGAGCATCCTGTTACCGTGGACATGGCTATTCGAATGGATTACTTCCCTGCAAAGGTGCACCAACTTACCCATCACGCTCGATTAACTCCGGCCGAACACACTTTTCCTGGTCATGCCCGGCCTCGGCTGATCGACACACGGTAGTCCTACCTAGGCTCAACAGAGAGGCCAACACGCCAGTCTAAATCCTAAGTGAGAAGGGGTCATGGGCCAATCGTACTAAGCACTCCTGCGTGTTGCGAACGCTACCTGGAGCAGACCCACCTCCTTATACAAGCGTAGGCGGTTACCGTCCAACCGGGCGCGCGCCGCTCAACTGCTGACGTCTGAGAGCTTTCGGAAGAATCGTAGATGCCGAGTGCCCATACTTATTCTCGTGTGGTGGTTAGTACGAAAAGGCCAAATGCCTACTTAGATCAAATATCCAAACCATTAGTGAATTGGGAGCTTGCAGAGACGATCAGTGATCCTATCGCCCCATCTTACGGATTTACGACAAGGGCCAGGCCCATCCCTCTCCTTGGGCGGTCTCTGCCTGCCCAGTCGTGCCGCATCATTATCTCACGGGTACCCTCATGGTCAACCCTACTTCAATAACTCTCACGGGTACCCCTTGGGTCGACCCAACTTCAACAAAGGACAGGGGTGAAGGTCAAGGAATCCATGTGTCCGTAACATCAAGGGGGAATCTGAGGAATCACCCTCGATGGATTCCTACTCGATGTAACCGTCAAGGTGACCTTGGAGGAATCACCCTCGAAGGGTTCACACTTGAGGTGTTGCACGACAGAGTCATCATCGGGAGTGGTGAATGAGGAATCACCCTCAGTAATCCATGACCGATTAGCTACACTACAGAGATATCATTAGGAGTGAGATACGAGGTATCACCCTCGGCACTCGATAGTAGCTCTGTAGAGTCTTACAACTAAAGGGAGTGTCGGTGATGTGTCATTCTCTGCACCTCGATCACATTGATCGAGTCATCCGGAAGCAAAGCACGGCAACATGGACAAGGATGCGGTGCCACTGATATATCACTAACCAACCTATACTAAGCATATAGGATAACAGGTAGAGTAACAATAGCAGGCTACAAAAGCAGGTTATGCATCAGAATAGGAGCTATTGAACAATAGTAGCAAAATCTAATGCAAGCATGAGAGAGAAAAAATGAGCGATATAGGAATGATCAAGGGGGTTTGCTTGCCTAGAGGCTCTGCGGCAAGTGGCTAAACATCTACAGCATAGTTGTACTCGGTTGCATCAGCGTCGGTCCTGAGGTCTACCGGAGAAGAAGAGGGGAAAGAAACAGTAAATATAAAGGAAACAAATGCATCACAAAGCATGACATGGCAATATGTTGTGTTAGGGGTGACCTAATGCAGTGCTACGCGTTACAGACGGAGCAGGAAAATATCTGGGAATATTTTCCCGACTTTAGGCAATCATCAGACAGACGAACCTAAGGGGAAGGTTCCATGTTTGCAGTGTTGGGGGCATGCGACAGGTGTGTGGATGGCATATTCGAATTCGTCTTTTTTTCTGATCATTTTTCATATATAAAACATTTTTATCCGAGCTACGGTTGAATTATTATGATTTTTTAAAGTATAATGATTTTCTAAATTTCTAGAATAGATTTAATTCGAACTTATACAACAATTGCTATGTGTACCCAGTGGCTTTCTAGCCATAGAGGTTGACCTGTGGGGCTGGTCAACTGCCCAGTCAGCAGTTGACTGGTACAAGGTCCAGTGGGACCTAGCTGTCACACACTTAGTTATATTAGGGTTAACCAATTTAGTTTAGTTAATAGTGGGGCCTACTGTTAGTTGCACATCAGGATAACTAATTAGGGTTAACCTAATCACTACAGGGCCTGGACCCACATGTCATGGGCACCCTTTATTTAAGGTGGTTATTTAGACCGGGAGGTCCCTTATGTCATTGAGTGGTGAGTGTGAGGGTTAGCACTAATTGAATTAGGCCCTAATTAAACTGGGCAGTGCCCGCTGGCATTGGCACAGCCAGCCCCAGCGTGGCTGGGCATGCACGCCCGCGGCAAGGGCGCACGGCCATGGCCACGGCCGGTGGCGAGACATGGGGCGGCCGCGGTGCGGGCGGGTAGAGGCGGCCGCGGCGGCTGGGCGAGTGCGCACCAGCAGCAGCAGCAACTAAGAGCAGCAGCGGAGCAAAACAGCGGCGGTGGTGCAACATCAGAGCAAAGCAGCGGTGAGCAGCGCGAGGAGCGGGGGTGAGGGCCGGCGCGAGGTAGGGCGCGGCGGGAGCGCGGCAGTGGGCGCACGTGGGTGCGGGCAGGCGCGCGCGGAGGCAAGGCGATGTGCGGCCAACGGCGAGCGAGCGCGTCCAGGAGGGCGCGGGCACGCGGAGCTCCGGGCGAGCTCGGGGGCGGCGTCTACGGCGGGGATTCTAAGGGGGACAGGGGGAATCAAGGGGGGCCTCGTAGTCAACGAGGGTGTGGTTGCAGAGTGTTGGTGTGGAGCGGAGGAGCGGCACGGCGGTGAGGCAGTGGGGCGGACGACGGCGTGGGCGATGCTCAATCCAGCGGCAGGGACCTCCGCATCTTGATCTGGTCCTTGTAGACGACGTGGACGATGATGGGGAAGAAGATGAACATGCTAGCTCGGCTCGGGGACGATGGTGGATGCGTGGACGAGGTCGGCCATGGTGACCACGAGCTCGGGCGCGTCCCAATCGATGATGGTGAGGGAGGGAGAGAGGGGAATTGAGCTAGGGTTTCGACAGGGAGAGAGAGGAGAGGCTCGAGGTGCTCTTATCCATCAGGGGGGATGGCCAGCACGTGGCCGGGGCACCAAGGATGCCCGCCACAAATCCCCTGCTCCTGTAGCGTGAGGAGGGAGATGAGTGGGGGTGTGGGTTGGGCCTCTCCCAGTCCACATGGGCCCTTTTCTTGTTTCTTTTCTAATTTCTAATTTATGTATTATTTTCCACCACAGTTTTGCATTTCTTTTTAATACCATTTGACTTTTGTAAAATGCGGAACCTAGTCAAATAATTAACTTGCAATATTTAGCACTGCCACAAAAAGTTTGGAAAGTGTTTGAAGCTTTTTGGATTTTGCATAAAAGGAAAAGTATTTGAATAGGCTAATTGGGTACTGTTTTACTTGCTAGAGCCCAAGTAAGCAAATAAGTGATGTTGTTTTCCTTAACAAATAATTGTTATGGAATATTTGCTAATTGATGAACTATTTTGCAACTATGTTTGTGAAACTTTAAATTTCACTTGCAATTTGAATTTTGAATTTGACTTTGATTTTTATCGAATGGCAATTTGGCTTAGCAAACATGGTGACAAGGCATCATTAGCATGGCACCACTGTAACATGACACTAGGGGTGTTACAAATCGGATTTAGCAAATTTCAGTTACGCGGTTAACCAGTTTTAACAAATAATACTAGCTACCATAACATAGGTGATAATTCTTGATGCTAGATTAAGTTTCAGGGTGTGTGAGGTAAGTGGCTTAATTAAAAATCTGTAGCCCAACACTAAACTTTGTCAAATACGCACGACCCCCTAGAAGACTGTCCATGTTTAGCACCCTCTTGTGTACACGACGGTTCACCATTCTTGACTATGATGAGGCCCAAAGAACTATTAGCAGATCATTGACAGCCAGAGCCGAGCGATTGTCAGAATTTTGGACAAAGCCTCACCATGCCGCCAATGAATTGAATCAAAGCAACACTCGAGGGAAGCATAGCAAGAACATCAGACCCTCACATCCACATGTGATGTAGATCGCAACCTGCACCTACTCATATAACTGCTATTGATGCCACTCTTGGGAAACATAGTAGAAAACAAAAAAAAATCGCCTACACACACCCAAGGTCAATATGAAGATGGATAACGGGTTGTGATCGTGATTGTTACCTTCACTGAGTTGCAGCAGAAGAAGAATGTGTCGGTGTAGATCATACTTGGAGTCCCTCGAACCGTCGATGAATGATCCCGCGAACCTCCCATGAACAGTCCCTCAAACCGAAGACTGAAAGCACGGCCTCTCTACTTGGTTGCAAGTGTGTAGCCTTCACGATCTGGCAGCGCTTCGCCGTCCATAGCAAATCATCGCCGGAGAACTAGAGGCGGGTTAGAACCACACGGGGCTTCTAATTATGAGGATTACAGGATTAGTCTAGCTCTAATTAGTTAACTAGGACCAACTAGAACTAAAACTAGAAGAACTAGAGGAGGCTCCAAAACTTGTGTATTCAAAAGGTTGGAGGGGGGAGGAGGGGCGCCATAAGGGGAGGGAAATTCCCTCCACCTTGGCCGGCCAAGAGGGGGAGGAGCACCCCTCCAATTCGGCCTCCCTTCCCTTCCAAGTGGGAAAAGGGGGCGCCACCTCCACTTGGGCCTTGGTGACCCAAGTTGCCTTTCACCACTAGGCCTTTTAACGTTCGTTGATATTTAATTAAATATAAAAGCCCTCTAACAATTACTAGAGCCTTTTATATTGTATAAATTAACATCACCGGAAACATTTTCCACCTATGTATTATTTATCGGTAATACCCGGTATTACCCGATACTGTCCGAAACCCTTCGGTGACCCCGAAACGCTTCCGGACCCTCTCGAAAGTATTTCGAATATTTGTGAAACAATTCCACAAATATATTCTCATCACTCCTGTCCTACCAACACTCAGCAGATTGTGATTGCCTTAAGCTTATGTCCCAGTAGGTTCGGTAACTCATAGACATGAACGAAACCCCTTCGTTCAATGACCGATAGCGGAACCGTGGACGTCCATATCGATCCCTATGAGCACATGAATGATATTCAAGTGAACCTTTAGTTATCATGTCATGTTCTCTTTTCTTTGCGATACTTCACAAAACCCGGGATGCATCGATATCCTCCTGAGTCATCATATGCTAATTATACTGTTATCCTCGTTACCGGTTTGGTTCTTCTTTCTCGTTGTCGTGTTCCAGCATCCTCGTGACATAGTCACTTGTGTCTGGATAGGCGATGATGGATGTCGTCGCACCAAGAGGGCCCTAAGAATATCTCTCCATCCTCAGAGGAGTAAATCCCACCCTAGAGCTATCTAGTCCCTTGTCAAACTTTCTGATGAATCTGTAAGTTGTCGTTATGATCACCATGTTACAGGTGACGTTTGAGCAACCCCAAAGTCCACCGTACGCTAAGAAGTGACTATGATACTCTCATGGTCTAAGGAGCAAAATCACATGTTAACACTCCGTGTTATTACAATTGATTACATACGTTATTATCCCAATTCATAACAAACAAGTTTGGGTCGATTCAATATGATCATTCTTCCAACGTCATAATCTCAATGTTGTTTTAGGACTATTGTTACACTTAACGTTATCCTAAGATCCGGAAAGTGTGATCACCAACAACACTTGAGCTAGTCTTAGAGGCGAGACTAGGAACCTTTATTTTATCCTTTTATCATTTCACACATGCATACGAGTTTTTCACTGAATCGCATATTCCAGGATCATAACAGTTATAGCATGAAATATAAACACTTAATTATGAATATGGATATATTATAATACAATATTATTGCCTCTAGGGCATATTTCCAACAAAACCATCCACTACAGAGGAGAGAACATATTCTAACATTTTTATATATGATTGTACATCAGCCAAAACAAGAAGCAAGTCAAAGCTAAACACAATAAGGGGCCACCCATTACTCAGGCAAAAACAAAGCAATGTCTTTGAGCGTAAGGATTCCATCTGTGCGCCCTTCTGTAGACTTCGTTGCTACCCGAGATAGCCTCTTGAAAACCTCAAGCTTTTTCTGCACTCATTTTTTCTGTAGAATCAACAAAGAACACAAGGTAAATATAACATCGATAGGACTTGAAAGGAAAACGCGTTGAAAACATGATTTGTTCCTTGTTTTCCAAATTGTCCAAATCAAAGTAGCAGCTCCAATAGAAACAACAACCTTGTCTTTACCAGAAGAGGGTGGTATCCAATTTTAACAAAGATAAAAGAAAGATATGAGTAATTTGGGGTTACCCAGCGTTCCACAAATCACATTCCACAAGAATCTTGCAAAAGAGCATGAAAAGAACATATAATCGATGCTCTCAGCGACACCACAAAACTCATAGAAATTTGACCCTTTCCACCCTTTCCTAGACAAGTTATCCTTCGTTAGGATCCTCCCTTTAGTCAGTAACCATATAAACGCTTTTACCTTTAGAGGCATTCTCATCCTCCAAAGAACTTTAAAAGGAAAAACAACAACTCTAGCCATTTAACCGAATAGGGTCCAGATTTAGTAAGAAGCCATTTAACTTTGTCAGGCTACTCCGACAGAGTAAACTGACTACACATATCGAGTAATTCATTCCACAACGTCAGAGTTTCTCCATAAAGACATTTCCTGAATCTAATTCAATCAAAATCTTGGTTAAAGACCTTAGCAACATCATCAAACAAGTGGGTGTATCGACATTGATCGCGTGGAAGATGACTTTGCTTTGATCCATATATTTGTTTTGTCGGACTCTGTTAAATAATACTCCCTCCGTTCCTAAATATAAGTCTTTTTAGAGATTTCAATGCGGACTACATACGGATGTATATAGACGTACTTTAGAGTGTAGATCCACTCATTTTGCTTCGTATGTAGTCCCTAGTGGAATCTTTAGAAAGACTTATATTTAGGAACGGAGGGAGTATAATAAAGATGATTGTGTGCATGAGGCCGATGTTTATCCTCCTTTAAAAAAATCTCTACTCCTAATGTCTTAGTTGGTAGTCTCGCCTCACATCCCACCACTCCTCCCACTGCTCCATTTCGCCCAAATGTATTCCACGCCCACCATTCAGAGCATCCAACTTGGGCAGGCCCATTAACTCGCTAGACCAACGCATGCTGGGCACCCGATCCCGATGACATCAGGGTCCTCACATCACCTCCACCTCCTCGACGCCCTCACACCGCCGTCCTTCCTTCACTCCAATCTCCTCCGAGCCCTGCCGCCTTCGAGCTCAGGACCCTAGCCGACGCCTGCCTCTCCTCGGCGTCCTCACGCCTCCATCCTCTCATCCATGATCTCCTTAGAGCCCTGCCGCTGCCGTCACGTCCGACCTCACAACCCACCGACCTTTCTTAGGTTTGGGTCATTCCTTTGCCATTTTTTTTTCAGATCTGCATTCAAATTATTCTATTGGCTGAACACCAAGTCCGGAGGAGGAGAACATCTGTGTCAGGTTTCAGCTATCTCCCGAGATCAGTAGCATATGATCTGGTTCTAAACTCATAGGGAATACCCATATGATCTGGTTCTGAACTCACAGGGAACACCCTAAATTTGTTACTTTGTAATGCAGTGAACATACATGCATTTGGCGTTCAGGACTAACCAGGCAATAACCTGAACCCCAAGGTGAGGATCATCCTATCAATTTCTTTCTTTTTCTGTGGTAGTTGATATGCTTGATTTTTCTGGTTTACTGCTCTGGATCATACAATCTAAACTTGAAAGTGAGGATTTCTTTGGAGAACCTATCAAGTAGCGATGGCAAAAAGTTAAAGTGGACCATAACTGATGAACTTTGAGTCTGAAAACTACAGTTATTCAGCAGTTGATTATAAGTTATTTGAATTGTAGTGTTTTACATTAATACTGTCAGTTCTCCCTTCTATTAATTAGCCAAGAGGTAGAACTCAGTTTTATGGAGCTGCTAGCACTTAGTTTTTTGTGTTTCAGTTGCGGTGCAAGGTCAGCATCCTCTTTTGTTTGGCGGTACTAATCAGTAACATCTTAATGCGCACGCTATTGTTTTTAAAGACAATATGGATGCAGCTCAATTCCAATCTAACACTTGTAAAGATTTTCACATGTTAATTTATGCCAAGATAACATACATGAAGTTGATGTATGCTCAAGTTAATGTGGATCAAAGTGGCTGACTGAACCATCAATGGATGATAATTTCTCACTGTTACTGGTTTTTGTTTGTTCAGTTGTAGGCACTCTACTTGGACGAGAATTTATCACTATCACTGGTTTTAGTTTCTTAAGTAAGTAAAGCATTGTCTACTACCTATCGAGTTGAAACTGATGATGTTGTATTGAACAATGATCTATTGGAAGCTGACACAGACAAGGTGTTGTATGTTCACTAGCTTTTTGCAAACATACATGGGGCTGATTCGCGTGCTGGATGTGTGTATAGCCGAAGCCGGGGGACAGGGGCACAAGGCGGCGGTCAGTGGTGAGATGCTCCTCCGTGACATACTTTATTTGAGCCTCCCTAATTAAACCTCACCTTATTTGGCTTAATCTCCCTTCAAATTTTGCTGGTGGTGCCAGAGCCAGATCCTCTAACACTATTGATTAATGGTTCTTGGTGCGTGCATTGCAGGGGAACTTGATGAACTGCGGCAGTGGGGGCAGCTACGGCACTTGTATCATCGAGGTACTCACTCTCCTACCCAACTAACAAACTGCATCGCGTGCAGCTGGAAATGGCAACGATGCTATGAACTGTTACTGAGATCAGAGCGTGATGCCGTGAAACCTTGTACATACATAATTGATGGAAAGGAGCTCCTGAATGAAAGGACAGACAATGACGAAGGTATGCATCAATTCATCCAATCCACCTCTTGACCAATGGTAAGTTGCTGACAGTTAAACAGGGTAATTAGGCGTAGTACGCATGGTTTGATCGATTGAGAAATTAAGTGACATTAATTTCCTTATGCTTGCTGGCGGTGGCAGCGGCGGCGGCCTACTCCGGCGACCGGCATGTATGCGGAACCTGACGGTCAGAATCTTTCTTACTGCTTGCTCGATCGCCGGTTAATCAAAACCAAGGAGAAGAAACATTTATGCCCCAGCCGGTCCATAAACCGCATGTGCACTACAAAGGTGATCATGTGATATTTGTGATGTTCTCACACTAATTGGATGCAAGTGACATGTGTTCTTCTCGGTTTTCATTTCTCTCATCTCATGTTTGATCTTCTAATTGAATGGGTGGAATTGACACACTTGGATGGAAGGATTTTTTATGTGCTTAGATCGATAATCCAATTAAGCAGTGCATGATTATATATTTTTAGAAATACACATTTAAATTTGGTTAGTTTCTCTTCACCTGCTCGACGAAGCGGGAATTACGCTTTCTCATGTGCTTTAACAGGAATAGTGTAATTACTAATTATTCCAATCCAACCGGCAGCAGCATTCTAGATGATCCAGGTGTGATTCCTCATATTAAGTTGATCCAGCAACACTCTAGATGATTTCCCCATAGATGATGCCTCCCTAAGATCCACTTCTCTGCCGCCCCCAGCTCTGGTATAGTATGAAAATCCTATAAACAAATTTGAAGTTTACTATTTGATGCATATATTTATTGGTGCAGTACGTAGTCCTTTTTGCAAGTCCACTCCTGGAGGATGTTGCTCAATGCTTCCATTTAGTTGATTGATTTGTCAATACTTCTCTGAATACAGATGACGCTTAATATTAGACGTACTCATGGATCTAATTATGACTTCTGAGTGCATAATGTTTAAACATATAACCATTCATAATCTTTAAATGGTTAAGTAAGGTAAGAGCTTCTGACTAACCAAATTGATTTATATATTGTAATAAAGAAAATATGTAAGATCCTAACGAAGAAAATGTTGACTCTACTTCTGTCATTGTATTAACATTTAGCCTACATTCAAACTACATATTTGTTGGGAGACAATTCCAGTTGACAATGACAAACTAGATAAATAAGAATTGTACCGGTACAGAGCAGTGAATGTACGACTCCAAACACCTTTGACCCTTCTCCATTACTCCCTCCGTTCCATAATTCTTGTCGTGATTTTAGTTCGAATTTGAACTAAAACCTGCAAAAATTATGGAACGAAGGGAGTACTAGATAGTTGCATACATTTATCCCTGGTAGCTATAAAAGATATGATTAGCACACCTCGACAAACCACTGTATATATCTGTAAGCCATATCCGTACTTCGTGCAACTAATAAAATATCGTATGCATGAAGATACTATTATCTTGTTGATGATTTTCATAAAAGACTATACTAACACATAAGTTGGTTGCAATACTTCAAAATCATCTCTAAATGTGCTACTCCATGAATTTCTCTTCAAAAAGTTATGAACTAGAGTATAATGATTAAGATCTCTGTGCTCCAGGCAAAATGCAGTGAAGTTTTTATCTACTCAAAATATGAAGTTCTTATACCACTCTAGAATATGACCACCAAAGGGGGTCCTTTTAGACTTCTTAAATACAGTAGCAGCATAAAGCATGGCAAGGTGTTTTTGACGATGTTAGTTGCCTCTTGTAGATCTTCATACTTTCGCTCTCGTGTACTGCTGATCAGTATTACTCTTGTGTAAACTATTATTACAGAAGTCGTAACATGAATTGCAATTGTTTTGTGTAGGTAGTGATGCTATTTACCTGATGCTCAGACTCTGTGCAGGTTGTATCCAGTTGAGACTATTTTAGTAGTGGGCATAATTTGTGTTGAGGCGAAATTTCTTTCAAGGTGTCCATTCTCTTGATTAACACAGACATGTTTGGGAGGGGCATTTATCGATAAAGAACCCTTTCTGTAGTTCAAATTTGACTTAAATACTAATACTTTACCGGGAAGTACCATCCCAAAGGACAGGCATTGAATGCGTTCATGAATTGTTTCACAGGCTGAGAACGTCTTCAACCAAGTTTTATACTTCAAGCGGACTGTGAAATATGTGGGAGAACCATGACTCACTTTGAGTCAAACATTGCTTCCTCTGCAGTGTGTACTTTAGTTCTTTTCATTTTCAAGTCTTTCTTAGTGTTTCCATGAGAGCAATTTCTAATATCAAAGTCTGACATTTGGGTTTACAAGTCTAAAATGGTTTGCTACCTTTTTCCTAGGTGCAGGCTGCTATCAAAGTTAAGGCTTCTTGTAGGCTTATAGTTTAATGTAAAATAATTCATACACTATCTGTCATATCCATTATCTTTGGTATCTGCAGGAGAACTGCCAAGTACAAGCCCACCATGTCTATTCCTTTTGTTGCCATTCCTCGTCTAAAGCCAAACCAATTGATGAATTGAAGTAGACCTGCATGGCGCATCCAAAGTACGTGAACAACCTTTTTATTTGTAACCTTTTTGGTACTTCCATATGTACTTTATATAGGTAATGATTCAAAACTAGCATGTTGATCTTCAACTTCTCAAAGAACTTAGGACAAAGTTTTTGTGTAATTCTAAATCTAACATCAAACCATGCTGACCAATTATGCAAGTATTTGCCTTGTATAATGATAGAAAAAGGTACTTCATTTAGCAATTAACCTTTATCGGTTTCGGGCAAAACACACTTTATTGTTTGCGTTGATAGAACATCCTTGCGGCGGCTGCACCTGGTTCCACTCTAGGCTTACCACCACAGACCTCGATGCCACCGCAAGTGGTGTGTCTCGCTTAGTTAGTTAGTCAGTTACTGAATTGTTTTTTGATCGATTCTCCATGTCTGGTTGAGATCAATGTGGATTAATTGATTTTGATCTTTGTTGCAAGGGGTCAAGAACATGAAGAACCTACAAGATGGCTACCTCCTTGCTCAAGAGCGAAAATTACACGCAGCCAGAAACCGTTGATCAATCGATGTATCTATCAGCCCTTTTCTTATGAAGAAGATTTAGTCAGTTAGGTTCAGAGATGAGGTTAAACTGAAAGTGATTCTTTGTACATCTCCAAAAAGATAATTCAACTGGAGTACATATTTGAGTTGCTCCATGCGGTAGGATAGTGTAGTTCACGAAGGTTTCGGCAATAAATTATGTCTTAAATCATCATTAACATGGCATGTGATTGTATCTTGCACTAATTTCAGCTGCTAAGTTCTCTAAATAGTAAAGAAAATATTCTAAGTGGTATATGTTGTCAAAACTAATATGTGCTGGAAATAGATGTTCACTAGCATGATTCTGGATTTAATCTTCAATTTTTTAAGGTGAGTGTGGATGTGCGCTGGAAATAGATGTTCATCTACTGAGTTATGTGAGTGAGGATGAGAGTGGAAGGAGGATTATAAGACGGATACGCCATTGGCAATTTGATTGGGAGATGGAGGTAGCGTGTGGGAGGAGAATATGTATAGGTTAGATATAATTTATGTTAAACCCTCCAAATATATATGCCCCCGTAGCAACATACGATGTCAACACCAGCCGCGACCAGTGTCGAAGGATGGACCGTGGGGACAAAAAACGATCGCAAAATTTTACCACCCAATAAAGAGGCGACCGGTGCATAGTTCCTCTCATTGTATTCACTAAAGAATTTGACAAAAGGTGATATAATTTGAAGTACTTCACTCATGTCATTTAGTCACCATTTTGATTCATTTTCATGTATTTTGCCTGTAGCAATACACGGGCATTCTACTAGTATATTTAATTATATAAAGCGTTTAGATCACTAAAAACGCTTATATTTGTTTACGGAGAGAGTACGAACTACACCGTATAATGAGTGCGGTGCAGGTCCGAGTCAGTGAGTCACCCTCAGAACAAGTAAAATTTGTGCTCAATCAATGAGTCGAGTGCTTGGGGCCGCACGTACCGGAAAGAGGAGATGCCAAAGAGAACGGCTCGATCATAACCCGGTGGATACAAATCATACGATCATGTGTCTTTGGGAAGTGGAGAAAAAAGTTGAGTATAAACTACAATCTGCAAGAAAAAAAGCTGGACCTCGCTAAGTTCTCCTGACACTAGTGGCGCCAACTAGATTCAGGAATAAACAACCCAGCACATACTCGATGAGACGATGACTCGATCACTAAAGTTTTTATTATACTATATACGGCCGCGGCGTGGAGAAGGCCCAGCACCGTTAAAAAATAAAAATGATGCACGGTGTATAAACGCTGGGTTAGAGCATCTACAACCGGATTTGGCAAATCCGGTCTCACAAAACATCATATTTTCATACTAAATTATGCAGCGTTGAGCAAAACTACATAGATCATGAACGGACATACAAATGCACAATTGGTTCATCAAAAGATCACAGCAGGATCACCGAAAGATAGTCAAAGTTCACATAATACACATAATATGATGGATAAGTTCAAACTACAACTAAAAACTTGAAATAAAGACGGATCTTCACCACTTCCTCGCCGGCCCTATGCCCTTCCGGTCACCGGCACAGCTGTAGGAGTCCGCGGCAGGAGGTGGGTCTACGTCGGAGCTGTCGGACCCATCGGAGGAGGAGGAATCGGAGATAACGATGAAGCCTTGCAAGCGCCGGACGACGCGGTCTTGCTGGCGCTTGAGCTTGGCCACCCTCGCCGCCTCCTTCGCTGCCTCCGCCGCCTCCTGCTCGGATTGCTCAATGCCGAGCCGGAGCTGCTTGGCGCTGAGCCTCCAGAGCCGTCGGGCCTTCGTCTCCGCCTCAGCCAGTGACCGGCGGCACGCCCACTCGAAGAGACAGTCCTGCTCGTCGGGCACCCGGCGGCGGCGCGCGGACTGCGCAGACCCGTCGGACCCACCTGCCATCTCCCTAGCCCTCTGCCTCTCACGGCAGGCAGCTCGTGCCTCCGACTCCGGAGTCCGCATCCGCAGCGTCGGCTGAGCGGGCACTAGAACCCAGCGCTGCCCGAGCGGAGCAGTGGCCGGAGGTGGAGGAGGCCGTCGGGCGGGAGGAGCAGATCCGGCAGGCCTCGTAGATCCGCGTGCGGGGCGGGAAGGGTCGGCGCTGGCGCGACGGGCGACAGGGGGCGTCGCACCGGACTCGGAGCTGCCGCCCGTATCAACCCGCAAGCCTCGAGCGCGATACGGAGCGCCAGCTCTTCCTCATCTCCGGAGCTGCCGTCAGAGTGGTTGCCGGTGCTGGACATGCTCGCCGGCGCTAGGGATTTGGCAGATTGGGGAAATGAGAGAGGAACGGAGCGGAGTGAGCTAGGGTTTCTGCTGGACGGGGGTTTTTGTGGGGTCGGGGTGGACCAGCGGTGGGCCGGGTTGACGTGGCGGGCGTGCCCGGACCGCCTCATATCCGCCCTACATTTGAGACGAATACGAGGGGTGCCGGTCAGTCCGGGCGTTTGAGACCCGTTTGAGAGCTTCTGTTGAGTCGGTATTTTGTGACCGGTCAGTGACCGGACGGCCTGCCCGGGCGTACGAGACGGATATAAAACGCCCGGTTGTAGATGCTCTTAAAAGCAATGGTGCAGATATCACCGCATCTGAAAGCTGAAGCAGAGATTACCTCAATCTCGAAAGGAAAAGGTTGGTCTGTCCACTGCTGTCGTTTTATTTTTGTTGCTTTCGAAAAGGAAAAAAGTGATGCAAGTATATGTGCACAGGATCTTCTTTTCCCCGCCCGCTGCATCTGACACCCCTAGCTTCAGTTGTAAGTAATGGTAAGAACAATATGAAAACAGCTAGGCGTAAAGAGAGAATTATTAGACGCTTTAAACGTAGAAGCATAGGCTGGGTGTCCAGTCTTCATGCTCCAGCTTGCTTCAATTATTCAGATGCTGCACTTGCACACGTCGAAATTAATTAACCGCTGTAGCATTAGATTCCGGGTGTTTTTCCCACCCTTGAAGGCTTGTAAACGTGTAGCTAGCTGCCCCTGTACAGACGAGCCGATGGGGTCGAATCTGCCTAAGAATGTAGGTGCTAGCAGAATATGTTCTTAATGACAAGTGTACTGGTAGAAGCAATAAGTTCTATTTAAGCCAAGTTACCGACATGGGTCCGGGGATCTTCTCTCAAAAGACAGTAGCCTCAGTATTTCTATCTGGTCAAGACAGTATACGAAGACGTAGAACTACAACGATTGACAGGGGCTGAAACATCACAGATAAAAACCCATCATGAAGTTAGCCGGAGAAGTATGTCCAGAGATGCGCCTTTCGACGTAGTACAAGATCGCCATCCCATCCCTGCTCTTGTTCTTTCCCATTTCAGTTCCTCTGTGGCAACAGAAAACAAGATCCATGAGTAGAATAACCTCGAGCGAGCGCTCCGTCGACGATGACTGCGTCGTCAAGTCGAGGGGCCCTCGGGCCATGGCGGTGGCGTCTTTCTTTACCAAAGCCAACTTTGTACTGCTCCTACTACCAGCGGTAGTGCCGTGCCACGCCTTATTGGTACCCTACCGATCTTAAAGGGTTCCACTATAGCCTGCCACTGCCATCTCCGCCCTTTAAAGTGCGCAGCCTGCCAGACTCGGCGGCCCTCTCCCAAAGCTAAAGAAACAAGGTATAGCCAGCCATCAAGTACACCGCAGTGCTGCACCGAGCGGCTCTAGCCTAGCAGAGTTGAGTAGTGTATTAGACAGCCACCACCTTCCAGTTCCAGCCATGGCCACGGCGTCGCCGGCG
Organism: Thinopyrum elongatum; assembly: GCA_011799875.1. Taxonomy (NCBI): domain Eukaryota; kingdom Viridiplantae; phylum Streptophyta; class Magnoliopsida; order Poales; family Poaceae; genus Thinopyrum; species Thinopyrum elongatum. The sequence continues at coordinate 396,808,574 of CM022302.1, read as the reverse complement.
CGGATAGTGCCAGTGCTGCTTGCCCTCGCGGCCCTCTGCGCGGCGGCGGAGGCAGAGTCGCCAGCGAAGGTGCCGGCGATGTACGTGTTTGGGGACTCCACGGCCGACGTCGGCAGCAACAACTACCTGCCGGGCAGCGCGGTGCCGCGGGCCAACTTCCCGCACAACGGCGTCGACTTCCCCACCTCGCGCCCCACCGGCCGCTTCAGCAATGGCTACAACGGCATCGACTTCTTAGGTACGTGTGTGCGCGCGCGCCCTGAAAAAATGTGGTCCGCCCTTCTCTGCATGTCTCGCAAGTCGCAAACTAGCTTAGCTGCAGCTTACACCGGCTCGGAGTAGCTCACGGTGGCGGCGCCATGTCTGCATAGCTGCCCAACTGCTGAACTGCCAAGCGTTCGAACTTGTCTTTCTGCGTCTAACGATCAACATCGGCTCTGAGGTCTGAAATTGGTGTGCGCTATTTGGCGGACAAGAGCATGGATCGGCCGTTACAGTTCATTGTGGACGATGAATCAAACGCGAAGTTGATGGGAAACAGAGGAGGACTGAAAGGGTGCCACCGCTTTAAGCCGGAGCTGAATCTGGTGCCTCTTGCTCGCCTCTGCACGCTCCAACAGTACCTCGCCTCTTGCGTGGGCATCAGGGACTAGTTGGTTTTTGAGCGATTCAGGCATGCCGTCCGTCCGTTCCTAGCTTGTCTGATCGTGAGCAAGTTCATTATATGCGTGTTTGTTTTGCCTAATTTGATCCGGTGGCGCGCTACCTCATTTTAACATTCAAGTAGAAAAAGGTTGAAAAACATGGATGACCGTTTTGGCTCGGGGGCAGATGGACAGTAAATTAAAAATAAAAAGTAAATAAAATTTCAAAATTCTGTTTTTTTAATTGATATTTTCATACGAAACAGGATAGCAGTGCTTTGTTGGTGAAAAAATAAAATTAAGTGTAACATTTGGCGTTTGATTTTTTTCATATGTCAAAATGCTTAGCTTTTCTCGAATATCCATTTCTGCACCCAAGCTCGTATGATCTCGGTGAACAGTAACATAAAAAACTAAAATACATTAAAAAATCTTTTTGTATGGAAGATATTTTGGTGCGTGAGGTCCGTGCCAATATTTTAGCGCATTAGACATTTGAGCAGCTCTCTAAAAAGAATCGGTCTTGAACAGTGCACGAGCAGTAAACTTTTTCATAGGCCTCATTTTTTTAGAACCGATCAGATGTCCAAATGTGTTGAAATTTAACACGGATCTCGCGGACACAATATGCAAAAAAGTTTTTATTTTATGTCTTTAATATTTTTTGATTTTACTATTCGTGCGCAGGTGCAGATGAGCTTGGAGCCATTTAGCCGCGTTCGTTTTCCTTTTAAAAATTAGCATTTAGCTGTGACAATGAAAACATCTTTTTTTAAATTTTTTATGGCATTTATAAAAACTTTTTTTGTGCTAAATTGGATTTCCAAAAACTTAATATTAGGGGAGTACATATACTCGTAGTAGAGAGAACTCGCCTGTACGTAATCATTGTGGCCGCGTCTCGCTTCCGACGCGATGAAGGTGGCGCAAACATTGGGGAGCCAAGTCTCGCAAAGCGTGGCAGCTTACCGCAGTGCAGTGAAGGGACCGGTCTTTCGTTTCGAGAGAGGTCGTTTGGCGCGGGGCACATAAATGAGACAGTCCGGGTACATTCTTGAATGGTTGAGTGTACAGTTCAGAGCTTCTCTAGCAGACCCTGTATAATGTCGACCCGCAAAATACGTTTACAATTCTCGGAAAAATGGTTTTGAGGGCCAGTGCGGGCGGTGGCCGAGCAGACCTCGCAAAGCGGATTCATAAAAAAGGATATTCTGCTCGTCCGTCGTCCGCGCTGGCCCGTAAATCAGTAATTTGCATTTCAATTTCGGGTATGAAAACACATTTCTCTATTTCTGTATTTTCTTCAAGGGCATTGGATACATAATACTCCAAATCTTTATTAGAATAGCAAAACTAAAAAAACAAGAATCACAATTGGGCATTTTAGAAGATATCCAGCTTCTATAACTGCTTCCACTAGTTGGACCAACATCTTCTCCATGTATTCATTGTTGATCTGCGGATTCTTGATCTTACATTCTTCATTCTTTTTCTTTGATTCTAAACAAATAGACGTTGCTTCCCTTCTAGTTTCTTCTCTAATTGCACATGCAGCCGCATCATTAGTCTCAATTCTACCAACGAGTGCACGGACATCTATTAAGTTTCTTTCTATCAATAAATCAATGTATTCTTCTTCCCAAAACCTTAATGAGCATTCATCTTCCTACACACATGACCACCTCAATAAGCTATCGAAATTGAACCGAATAGGTTGACAAAGCCGAATGAAAATAAAAACATACCCCGTCGTTTTCGCATTTGAAGAATACCCATCCGGGATGTTTCAGCGTGCTAGATATTAGCCATAGCACTGTCTGCGTGTAGTCATCTCACTGTATGAGTGGCATCGACGAGCCGGCGAGCCGCTGCGCGAGCGCCGAGCCCGGGCGACGGTCGGCCGAGTACTTGTCGGCAAACCGACGAAGGCGGCTAGAGGACGAACCAGTACCTGCATGCGGCGCTGGGGCTTTGCCGGGTCTGTGCGGGGTGCTCCCCGACCAATCCATGGCTTGGCGCAGCCACCGGTGGCCGGAAACGCCAAATCCGGCGGCTGCGACAAACAGCCGCCGATCTGCAACTATCCGCCCAGCCGAGGTAGGAGGAAGTGGTGGAGGACAATCTCGGGCGTGTGGCGGCCCGCCGGCGTGATCCCGACGGCTGTTATGGCCGGAATCGTAGGCGGCGGTGGGTAGGGAAAAACGCGGGCTGAAATGTCCCCCCCCCCCCCCCCCGCCAACCGCTTTCGCTATATATAGGGCACTGACAGGGCGAAGGGGAGAACCCGCGTTTTCGCGGGTTGGGGTGGGCTTTTTGCCGCGCCCCGCAAAAACTTTTACGGGTCCGACGCGTTTGCGGGGTCTGATCAAGCAACATTGTTCGTGCGGACCCGTATTTTAGCGATTATTTTGTGGGTCGGGGCATTATACAGGGTCAGCTAGAGATGCTCTCAGTTCAGAGCATGCAGATATTGCGGACCTGCATTTGTTTCAGCGTTTGGCCTGCCTTTCTTTTTGAGTGAGCGTTTGACCTTTCTTTCTTTTTTTCAAAGGATTCGAATCAATAGATTTTGTTATTATTTAACGTCTGTTTGGTTTTAACAATTTTCTATGGACTGTACATTGCAGTTTCATCAATAGATTTTCGTAGCAAGACATAAGACCTTTTGAGGAAAAAAAAACTTTGAGTCAACTTTTTCTTTCCCGAGACGGGCTTTGAGTCAACTATGACATCCACTGAAAACTATGTGTTTTTTCTGGGTGCAATCAAACAACTTCTATTAGTTATGCATGTGCTTTAGATTCATGTCGGATTTTAAATAGCATGACATTCAATTTATGTGTTTTTCTATTCATGTATTTTTAGAATTCTGTGAACCAAAAGAGGCCTTCAAAGTGTAAACCACACATGGCAAATCCACATTGTGTGTGGTCAGTCAGAGATCACCACATTTTGTTTCTTCACCCTTCAAGCTTCCTATGCAACTATGTGCTCCCGCGTCGTCAGGACGAGGCGACACGGGCGCCGCCTAAACTGATGTGCCATAGGCCTACTCATCGTCTTCTCCCTCTCCCGCCGTTGGTCGGTGCCGCGGGGGAGGGGGGGGCAAAGCCTCGTGTGGTTGACCGCCTTGATTGTATGGTGATGTCCACGCCAGGGATTTGCATGCGGGAGGTTGTCTCCTGGCACATATGCCATGAAACGGTTCGGATTTCAATTTCTCGTGATGATGGAGCGTGGGTGTACCCCTTCATGCAACATCGTCTTCTTCGACAAGTGGTGGTGGCAGCACACGGTGTCTTCGGCTAGGTGGTGCTCTCTTGAGTATAGTATCTCGAGTCCTAGGGTGAAATCTCAAGGTCCAAACCTTCGATGGTTGCACCCGACAATGGCGGCGTTTAGCCGTTTACACACCGTTCCCTTGCTGAACGCATTGCTTTGGAGATTCTTCGGACATGGTCTCTGGGGTGAAAACCCAAAATATGACCTTCAGTGGTTGCATCGGCCGATGGCGATCCTTGTGTGTCGACCCTTCCTAATGGCGTTGCTTTCAAAGAACGTTCCTCGTAGTTCGTGTGTTGTCAAGGATAGGTTGGTGTTGCTGCTTGTTGCTTGTCGTTGGTGACGCCAACTGTCTTTATTTTTTTAATCTTTTAGCACATCTTGATATTAATATATTATACGCTTAGCCAAATAAAAACTATTCATAGCTGCTTTGAAAAATTAAAGAATGGTAATTTATTTTGAAGCAAGGTGTGGTAAAATATGGCACAGTGTTGTTTTCAGATTTTGGTCACCAACTAGGTACACCCTTTTTTTCGGTTTGAAAACTTGAACTTGTTGTGTTCTATATCTTTGTACATAAGTATATTTGACAGTGAAGCAATTTTTCTACTTTCTGATGAGAAATACTAAAAGAAGTTCATTCAAGTACAAGAACGATTTGGTCATGGGGGCAAATTAGTAAGTAGAAGCATGGCCTTCTGAGGTTCTGCAAGGGGTACAATTTCTAAAGCAGCATGTGTTTTGGCACACAACCGGTGACCAAAAATCTCTTTCCACTTTGGCAGCTCTGAACATGGGATTCAAGCGCAGCCCCCCGCCATTCCTCTCGGTGGCCAACAGAACCAACAGACAGATCGCGCGAGGGCTGCTGGGAGCAAACTTCGCCTCCGCAGGATCAGGCATTCTTGACACGACGGTAAGACGCTACCCAAAGTTCATTGTTTTTGGTATAGCTCACCATTCGGCAATCGGCATGAATGGTAGACGCTACCCAAAGTTAGTGAACTTGCTGCGCAGTTAATTTACCCATGCCCAGTAACGTTCAAGCCACGATTTCGTGCAGGGGGACTCCATCGTCTCGATGAGCAACCAGGTCGAGCAGTTCGCCACTCTCCGGTGCAACATCTCTGCGCGCATCGGCAAAGAGGCAGCCGACAAGGTGCTGTCGAGGTCCCTGTTCCTCATTAGCACCGGCGGCAACGACATCTTCGCCTTCTTCTCGGCCAACAGCACGCCGACGGCCGCGCAGAAGCAGCTGTTCACCGCCAACCTCGTTTCGCAGTACAGAAATCATGTGAAGGTATATATTTTTTTTACCATCCTCTTGTCACTACAGATTGCAGTATGGGCCTAGGATCTCACCGGAATGAGCGTGTACTGTATGGCAGGCTCTGTTCGGCCTCGGGGCGAGGAAGTTGGCCGTGATCGACGTCCCGCCGATCGGGTGCTGCCCCTACCCGAGAAGCCTGCACCCTCTCGGTGCCTGTATCGACGTCCTCAACGAGCTGACCCGTGGGCTCAACAAGGGCGTCAAGGACGCCATGCATGGCCTCAGCGTCAGTTTGGGTGGCCTCAAGTACTCCATTGGGAGCTCCCACGCCGTCGTGCAGAGCATCATGAAGCACCCCCAAAGACTAGGTACATTAACTCATAACAAATGTGTTTGTCAGGCCAAAAGTTCAGACTTCAATTCAGAGGCTGATGGCAAGTTTGGTTGTGCAGGATTCAAGGAGGTGACCACGGCGTGCTGCGGCTCCGGCAAGTTCAACGGCAAGTCGGGCTGCACGCCCAACGCCACGCTGTGCGACAACCGGCACGAGTACCTCTTCTGGGACCTGCTGCATCCGACGCACGCCACGTCCAAGCTCGCCGCCGCGGCCATCTACAACGGCTCGCTGCACTTCGCAGCGCCCATAAATTTCAGGCAGCTAGCGGAGGACCGGTGCTAGATAGAGCACGCACGGCCGCCTCTTTGCGTAGTGTGGAATCTAAAGATCAAAATGGTGCCATCTCTGTAATGCAGGTTAATTACTTCTCGAGGTTCGTATGTAGTACCGTATATCCGAATGAACTAAAATTTAATTAAATTTATTCTAGTATTTTTACATCATTTGTTTTTCATCATGTTAAATCGTCTTTAGTTAGTATCGCCTATCTAAGGAAATTTATGTGCCTCCCGCCGAAAATGCTAGACTGATGTAATTTTTCACGTACGCTTACAAAACTTCTTCTTCACTTAATCAATCCCGCCCCCCTAATTTAAGGGCGGGCCCACACCTGAACTAAGGCCCAATTAAGTATTGCCAAATCAGCACGTAACTCTCCTCACCATGTAGCCTCACGTAGGTATAGCAAAAACCCGCCTCCCATGGAGGAAAAAAAAAAGAAATTGACGTGTATTCTGTAGAAAAAAAAGAAGAAAAATGTTATTTTCAAGGATACGTCAAAGCTGGGCACATCGGTAACATAAAGGAAAGGAAAGGACAAGACGCCCTATACAAGACAATCTAAACCGTAACAACACCTTCACAAGGTGGGGCAACTGAAAAAGGAAAAACGGACTACTCGCTACATCATCACCCATGTATCAGATTCCCTAATTTAATCAACCTCACCATTCTCCCGTCGACTTCCTCTTCCTAAATTCTATGCAACAACGTCATCGCCCTAGGGGTAGCACCACTGAAAACAATGTCATACCGGTGCGTCCAGATGCTCCAAGAGACAAGCATCACAAGTGTGCTCATATCTCTGGTTAGCAACCCCTCGTCCTCTGCTCCACCAGCTCACCACATGATCATCCATCGTTGGGATCCATCCTGCTTTGCCCAGTACGTGAGGATTACGGTCTAGACCTTACGAGCAAGCACATACCAGAGCAGGATGTGGTGAATACTTTCTAGCTCCTGGTCATAGAATGGGCATGCCGAGGGATGTGTAGCAAACCTCGATGACTTGGCATATTTGCAGTCCAACATCATTTGCAACCCACGAACCAGCCAAAGACATTATAAGTCATCGGTGCACAAGACCGCGAGATCTTCTGCGTGCTAGGGCGTTGCATGCACCCACCAAAAAATGCCTGGTATGCCGAGCGAGCCGAGAAGCACTCGTCCTTCTCCCGTGCTCAGATGAAACCATCCTCGGTGTAGGGATCAACTATACACCCTCCAGCATGTCCTTGAGCGAAAGGAACTCACGAAGGGCCACCGCCGATATGTTGTGGTTCATGTCCTCCCACCTGTTCGAAATATGCCCTAGAGGCAATAATAAATGTTATTGTTTATTTCCACGTTTGTAACTAATGTTTATTTTCTATGCACTAGTTCTTGAGTCTACTTATTAATGAGATTCAGAGAAACACCCATTTACATGTGTGGAATAATAAACACCAAATAGGTTCGTAGTCTTGCATTTAAAACTAGCACATGTGTTGCATGGCGATCTTGTTTTTGTGATCATGGGCATTGTTAAGGTAACAAGGATACCAGCAACAACGAGAGCACATTGTTATCGGAACAATGGTGTTGAACATACCCAACCAAATGATAATACTATGAGAACACATTGTCACATGTTGTTGTCATACATATGTTTAATATTCACTTACTTCCTTAGACCATTAGAGTATCAACTGCCTTCATGTCAGATGATGTAGCGTTCGTCAAACGTTACCCATAATTGGGTGATTATAACGACAGCTGTCAGGTGCATCGAAAAAGTATGTCAAGGGACAAGATAACTTAAGATTGAGATTTGCTCCTCCGACGATGAAGAGATATTCTTTGGGTTGTCTTAGTGTTATGGCATCCATCATCGTCTGGCCAGACATAGTGTGATATGATCAAGGGGATGCTGGAACACGATAATTAGAAAAATAATGAAACCGGTAGCACCACTGGAAACAATTCATACCAGTGCGTCTACATGCTCCACAAGACAAGCATCACAAATGTCCTCATATCTCTAGTCGGTAGCCCCTGGTCCTCCATGCTACTCCACCAGCTCACCACATCATCATCAATTGTTGGGATCCATCATGCTTTTCCCCACTGTGTGAGGATTACAGTCCATACCTCACGAGGAAGCACACACTCGAGAAGTATGTGTTGAATACTTTCCGGCTCCTGATCACAAAATGGGCATGCTGAAGAATGTGAGAAGCCCCAACGACTTAGCCTATCTGTGGTCCAACATCAATTGCGAGCCACCAACTATTCAAAGACCTTACAAGTCATCCGAGGGTGAGATCTGGCAATCCGCGTGCCAGGGCATTGCATGCACCCACCCATAAATGCTTGGTATGTCGAGCGAGCCGAGAAGCAACCATCCTTCTCCCACATACAGATGAGACTATCCTTGGTGTCGGGCTTGAGCTGTACCTTCCAACATGTCCCCGAGCAGAAAGAACTCACAAAGGGCCACCGCAGACATGTTCGGGCTCACGTCCTCCCACCAGCCACCAAGAGCATATTTGGACTAGGCGAGAGGGAAAAATGATATGCCATGTGAGTGGATGATGATAAATGGAAAAAATAAACTATGACCCATGCATAAGAAAAAAAGTGACCTTCTAAACAAAATGAATTATTATCCCCATATTATTATTATTAGAAAATTAAATCTTCCATGAAAGAATAATGAAGTAGTGAGTCAACATCCAGTCTAGGGCTGGTTCGGTTAGGTGAGGTTTGAGAGTTATAAGGGGAATTATAGCCCTTGCAAGTCGAAATCCCCCTCAATCCTCTCCCATCCCTTTGGTGAAGGGATTAACCCAATAATACCTTATAAGATTTGTATCCCCATTGTGGGTTTGTCGTCTCGTCGATAATTGTTCTTGACTATTCACCTGAGCCACTAATGAGGTTTTTCCAAGGTTTAAGATAATTCCATCTTATGGCAGTTTTGTCTCCCCTAAAAGCATGGAGGCGCACCAATGTGTATAACATGTGGAGGTAGAGATGCCAACTTAAAAAACAAATCTAGTTTCAATTTCGTTAAAAGTGTTGGTCTTTCATGTTTGTTCATTTTTTATTTAACATACTTTATTTAGATATTTTAGTGAAGTTATATCGTTTACTAAAAGATAAGATTTTGATCAATAATCAATTAATTAATATGTTATTTATGTGATACAAAATCACAAACATAAGTACTCGTAGGTCACTAATTTTTATATACTCCCTCCACTTCATCACAAAACAAAAATTATAATTTGTAGGATAAAGGTTTAACCCACAATTAAGAGTAAATATTGGTCAAACTCTAGTCTGAAAGAAAAAATATTATAGGTCAAAGTCTAATGAATCACAATACATCATGAACTATGGAAAATAGTGAGTATTAATGGAGTAATTGTGAGTTAAAGCCTTATCTTAGTCAATCAAAATAGTCTCTACACCGGACAAAGGAAGTACTAATATGTAATGGACAGTGGATTTCTTGCTCTCGAGCTCCATGGAGCCCTGTTTTTGAAAATTGGAAAAATCATATTAAAAGTTTAAAAATTTCGCGAAAATACACATGAACATTGAGGTGTATACTACATTTCTGTAAAGTTTTATGATCGAATACGCTTTGTTGTGCTCTGTATGAAAAAACAAAATCATATACTCCATCCGTCTCATAATATAAGATGTTATTACAACCACCACGAAGGAAGTACTTTTATAGTGAATAGTGCATGCGCTAGAAAGACATGATTTTTTGTAGCCTAAACAACAACTTGTTTCATCATAGAAATTTATAGCATGTAGTATATATCCCTAGGTTCATGTGTATTTTTTATTTTTTTTATATGTCAGAATAAGGTTTTTAACATTTTCTAAAAACCGGGCTCCATGGATCCCGGGATCCAAAAGCAATTTTACATGTAATGAGAGTGGACTTCTTGCCCTAAACAAGGTAGCAACTTGTTCAGAAATAGGTATCATTTCTTTATTGGGCCGTGGAAGGCATTTTTGAAATCATGTTTTCAAACTTTTCTATCCTTGGCAATGCATTCATAAAACATATCATAAGTTAAAATGGTATGATTTCTCAAGATTTTATCACTATGTAAAAAAATTTCTCTTAGAGATGTCGATGTTTTGAGATCGGTAGTTTCGTAGCGTGTGCGAGCGGTGAATCAAGACGGTAAGACGTGAGAAAGGGAGTTTACCCCAGGTTTAGGCCCTCTAGAAGGAGGTATGACCCTACTCTAACCTTTGGTGTTTGTACTGCTCAAGTGCTCGTCCCCGATCCAGAGGATCGCGGGAGATTAGTGTCTTGGTTACAAGCCCTCGCCTCAGCGGCAAAGAGGAGGAAGATGGTCGTAGGTGAGAACCCTAGCTCTAGGATGATCTAGAATGTGTTGCCCCCCTAAGAAGGTCATTGACATGTGCTTTGCATGATAATTATAGCTAGCATTTTTCATGGCTTTCAAATTTTTCATTATAGATATTGCCATGCTAGATCATTGCATACCCTCGTATACTGCCATAGGCAACATATAGAGGGATCTTTTCATGTTCATAGAAGACCTATGTTTGCATTTAGATGAAGTTGAATAAAATGTAGTGATCATTATTGTTTTTGCTTTTGGAGAGAGAGAGAGAGAGAGATGTGCCAAGGTGGAACAAAAAAGTGAGAGAGAGAGAAGGAGCAACACCATTATCTTAGAGTACACATGTAAAATGCTTCAAAGTAGCACTAAGTGTTCATAGTAGATGATTTCCATAAGTGCTTCAAAGTAGCCTAGCTCCATTGTATTTCATTGTTGAGAGTCCATGAGTTTTATGTATACTAGTGGAGAACTTCATATTATAGAACTTGGCTTGTATATTTCAGTGACGAGGCTCCTCAAATGAGCTCTAGGTCTTCATGAGCAGGCATCTTGGAGGCGCCCCCATTAGTCCATATGAGAGCTTTTCATTCATATATAGCTCTATGTGCATCCTAATAGTTGCATGACAATACTCCTTCCACAATATCGATCATGAGGTCTTCCTCTTGTCCTAATGGTCAGCTGCGTTGTTGCAAGATTTTTCTCTTCTTCAGTTATTTCAACTCCCAAGTCCCAATATTATTTTCTCTTTGCCTTGATTAGGGCATAAACTCATACTTGCAATCAGATTCTGAATTTGTGATGATTGTGAAATAGAGCAAACATACAACAAGTGATTGTATTCGTTCTTGTATTGAGGGTTAGCCTAGAAGTGTTTTCCATGTTAATATACTTTGCACGATGATTATGAATGTTTACCCAATTAACTTTATATTCTTTTCCCGGCGGGCCGATGAATTTTGGCACAGGACCCGCCCGTCAATCCAACATGGCAGACCCGTCCACGTGTGCTCGTATTCGCCCCATATATGGGCTAGGTTTTAGGGGTTGCGAGATAGCCCGGGCGTTTGGGTTGCGTATAGGGGGTCCGGTTGGATGGCAATTTCATGATCGGACAGTGACCAAGGATACCTCCTAATTGGCGCCTTAAGCGCCCGAAATCTCAACTAGCACTCACAAGACACGAGTTGGTCCACAACCTACCAACACGAGCCACTCGGTTCACTTGGATCGTCCCGACCTTCGGCTTGATGCTGACTGTTGACGGATTAACGATCGACCGTTACTTTTGAGAAAAAGCCATGATTATGAAAAAAAATCGGAAAATGAAAAAAAGTTCACAAATTTGAAAAAATACGAGATTGAACAAATTTCATGAATTTGAATTTTTTGTGAATTTTATTTATTTATGAAATTTTAAAAGTTCATGAATTTTAAAAAAGTTTGCAAATTTTAAAAAGTTCATGAAATTAGAAAATTTCATGAATTTGAAAATAAGGTCACCAAATTATAAATTGCAATTCTATTTTTTTAGAAAAGTACTTGAGTTTGAAAAAGTTCATGGATTTTAAACACTGTTCATGAATTGGTGAAATGTTCTCAGGTTTGAAAATTACTCACGAATTTGAAAATTGTTCATGGTTTCCAAAAATTTCACGAATTTTAAAATTGTTCACAATTTTCAAAAAAAGGTCATGATTTTGGAATAAATGTTCATGTATTTGAAAAAAATAGTTCTAAAATTTGAAAAAGTTCATGAGTTTGATAAAAAAAGTTTGTGGATTTAGAAAATAAAACAGAAACGAAAAAAAATAACAGAAACTAGGGAAAACCCGGTTAGAAGCTTTACAAAACCGACTAAAAAAGCTTCTAGAAGTTTCACAAAACCGGATGATGGAGCTTCCATAAAAAAAGGCAACCTACATGGGCCGGCCCATTTCCTATGTGCCCTTGAAGTGCGCCATTTCAGAGGTCGTGCGCCATTTGTAAAGACGCCTGCAAGTGAGGCTTGAAGCGCCAAATACAAAGTGGGATGACCAGGCCAGAGGGATTTTGAGTGTCCTGTGGTAGTAGATGCTCTACCTAGTGCTAAATCCGAACGCAAGGTCCAAACGTGTAACTACAGTTACGCAGGCCATGCCGATTTTGGTCCCATGCACCTAGCTGGTCCGTCCTAAGCCGCACCAGCTGTGTGTGTGTGGCTGCCGGGCGTCTCCGTCGCGGTTCCTCGTCTTTGGCCTCAGCCAGGGCACCGTTCTGCAGGCCCGGACTTGTTTAACGACTATCTCGAACATAATTTGTTTGATTTCGTTTGATTAGACGGCCGTATTCTACAGCTTCAAACCACTTTAAAAGACGGATAATGAGGACACGCAGTCAGCTGAAATTACAAGTAGACAACGCTCCAAAACACCAGCTAGCGGGCGAGAAACTCGATGAAAACTGTTGGGTAATTTCTGCTCCCTGGGACCTATATATTCCTCATGACGTATCATGAAACATTCAGCACCTGAACACAGAGTCCCAGGTACAGCAAAGCAGCAGAGCCTCCACAGATGGCCAGCCAAACCGCCTCATACGTGGTCGTGGCTCTGTGCCTGCTCGTGCTCGTGGCGAGGCACGCCGAGGCGAGGCAGCCCCGGCTCGTCCCCGCGATCTTCGTGTTCGGCGACTCCACCGTCGACGTCGGCAACAACGACTTCCTCGGCGGCACGCGCAAGGCGGGCAGAGCCAACTTCCCGCAATACGGCGTGGACTTCCCGACCTCCAAGCCCACCGGCCGGTTCAGCAATGGCTTCAACACGGCAGACCGGCTAGGTACTACGTGCATTGCTCTTCTTCGATCGGCAGTGACTTCCTTCGGTACGAGTTCGTTCGGCAATGCTTTAACAGCTTGATACAATTCGATGATGAACAGCTCAGTTCCTTGGGTTCCCCCTGAGCCCGCCTGCCTACCTCTCCCTGACGAGGCGTACCATCAGATCACAGATGTTTAAGGGCCTCAACTTCGCTTCAGCGGGGTCCGGACTTGGGGATCACACCGGCCGCTCAGCGGTACTCCTACATTGTTAGCCATTACGAATTAACTTTCATTTCAACCGTATGACATGATGTGAACATTATGTGCAGGTTGGTGAGGTGATCCCGATGACCCAGCAGGTGGAGTCCTTCGCGACGGTTGTCAAGCACATGCACCAGAGTTCAGGCTCGAGGAGAACGGCCAGTCTCCTCTCGAAGTCCATCTTCTTCATCAGTACCGGCAGCAACGACATGTTCGAGTACTCTTTCTCCCGCAGCAACGACAGGAAGTTCTTGGCCGGCCTCGTCGCCGCCTACAAGTACTATCTGAAGGTACCACTACGCAGTACTCAGCAAATCAGTTAGCTAGTCTGCAGTTGTGTTCATCTCCACGGCATCAGACGAACCACAAGAACTGCAAACTGAACCTGTATAATCCTGCGCAGGCACTGTACCATCTGGGCGCCAGAAAGTTCAGCATCGTCAGCATCCCGCCGCTGGGCTGCACTCCGTCGCAGAGGCTGCGCCGGCTGGCGCAGATGGGCACGCAGGGCTGCTTCGACCCACTCAACGATCTCTCGCTTCAGTCGTACCCTTTGCTGGCCGCGATGCTGGAGGAACTGGCCCACGAGCTGCCTGGCATGGCCTACTCCCTCGGAGACGCCTTCACCATGGTCTCCTTCGTCTTCGCCAACCCACATACAAACGACTGGAGTAAGCAAATCGCCTTGGCACGGCTCCTTGCCTGTGCAAATAGCCCGTGGATCTTTTCTAACTGTGATTTTGCCGGCCTGCTCTTATAGGTTTCACGGAGCTTGAGGCGGCGTGCTGCGGCGAGGGGCCGTTCGGGGCGTCAGGGTGTAACCAGACGGTCCCGCTGTGCGGCAACCGCGACAGCTACCTGTTCTGGGACGCCAACCACCCGACGCAGGCCGTGTCCACCATCGCCGCGCAGACGCTGTTCGTCGGCAACCACACGTTCGTCAACCCCATCAACGTCCTCCAACTGACCAAGCTGTGACCGTGCTCGTGCGCAAAATTTATAGCGATATGTATTTTGTCTTCTCTATCTAAATAAGAGTAGTCAGATAATATAGGGCTACCGGGTAATCAAGCGGTTATAAAACACTGTCTTACCGACATGCACGGCGATAATACTTACCCCAATTCATCTGTGTTTGGATTAGAAATATCTTTTTATAAGGATTTGGAATTTGTACTGCAAATTTTATCGAGATATTTAAGTGAATTTGGAAGAGTCTCTTAATCAATCGATCGACATGCCTTGCTATACAAGAAATAGTAAAACTATGCCACCTATGACCACCCACAGCGATTTGAGCTCGGCTTGCATATTCGGTGGTCCCAGCGCTCCCTTTTTCTCGAGGGTTGATAACATCTTATCAACTCAAATGTTTTCAGGAATACAAATCATCTCTGGCCCAAATGTCGACCATAAGGTAATGTAGTCGCAGCCTTCGCCAGGCTGTGAGCTAAGTTCATGCTTCTCCTCTCATGGACAATCTCAACTGATGCAAAACCTTTACTTCTTAAATGATACTCTCTTTGTAAAGATATATAAGAGTGTTTAGATCACTACTTTGGTGATCTAAACGCTCTCATACTTTTTTATGGAGGGAGTAGTTGTAGAAGTTCTAAGGTATTCATCCTTCAAATGGTTCATCGGTAGCAACAACAGTTTTATTGCAAGCAAGGTCCATAGCCAGGGACAGAGCTTCATTGCTTGCCATCGCCTCGAGAATCTTCGGCAATATTAGATCCGGGACTACGATTGCCGATCCCCCCCTCCCCCAAACATGCCAGTTTCATCTCGACAGACTGCAGGGAAAGCACCCCTATCTTCATGACGGCCAATAGCTGCATCCACGCGAATCTTAATTGCACCCGAGGGTGGCGCAATCCACTCCACTTCAGTTTGAGGAACTTGAAATCTCACTTGGGGCCCTTCCTGAAACTTCAGCTAGATTATCTAGGTAATTCTTAACGTTGTGAGAGGAGACTGGTATTGCTTTTCTTCGTGCCCACCATAGAGACCATAAGGTCACCAGTGGACTTCTATCAGCCATAGATTCTCATCATCATGTCTACATGCGATTATGAGCTCCACCATATCCTCATCTTATTGCGACCACACATATTTCATCATTGTGCACTGCATCAACGCATTGTTCCAAATCCTCTGCCGAACTGCACATCAGGCACAAGCTACCTTTTGCCAATTATTTACCTCGTCATCCACGCGGCCCATTTGTAACACCCCGGTAGTTAAGCTACACTAACCACACTCTAATGATGCCACGTCACCGCGATTACTGTTGTTAAACTCGCGATGATTCAAATCCCGTTCAAATTCAATTTTAAAATAAAGTCAAACAATAAAAGTTTTCGAACATAAAAACTAAAATGTTCAAAGTGTGACAAATAATCCCTGGATATTTGACATGTTGGAACCAACCTCTTTTGAATTCCCAAAATGCCCCTGGGAATTAATTTTTTGTCCAGCAGCAATTAAAATGGCCTTTGCAAAATAAATAGTTATTTATTTAACTCCAATTGCCTCCAAACTTTATGTGCCACTCCAAAATATTGTGCTTGAATTAGGTGCCAAATTTCAAGTTAACTAAATTCTTTTGCTTTGGCTAATAAATAGAAAACAGTGGCAGAAATATAAAACAGAAAAGAAATTATAAAAAGGGGGGAGACAAAGCTACACTGTGCACCGTAGCCCACTGCTACAGTACACGGCCCAACCCAACTCCCCCTATTTCTCCTTCCTCTGTTCACAGGGGGCTGGGTGGCCGTCGTGCGCCCGTCCACGCCGCGGATCGACCACGTGCCGGCCATCCACCATCTCCCCGGCGACCTACAAGTACCTCTCGACCCCCCCGGCCGAACCCTAACCTCTCCTCCCTCCCCCTCGCGCCGTAGCTCTTGCCCTCGCGCACGCCCGAGCCCTCGCCTCCATGGTCTCCGATGTCCACGTGCCTATCGAGCTCCCCGCGCCCAGCCACCTCGTCCGCGAGCTTCGTCGACGTCCACTCCTTCGACTACATCCACCAATTGGAGCCGGGAGCCCCTGGATCGCAGGGATCGACATCGTCTTCTACCTCCGGCCACCGCGACACCATCGATGGAATCGTCGCCTACGCTCCATCCCCGGCTTCCCCGAGCACGCCATCCGCTTCCTGGGTGAGCACTCTCTCGATCCCTCCCAAGTCCCCTTCGAATCCGGCGCCATAGCACCGCACCCGTGCTCGTCCGTCGCTCCCCACACTCGCGCTCACCGCGGCCACCGCCACCTCCGGTTCGCGCCCCGCTTCCCCTTCGCGCGCGACCGCCGCTGTCGCTGCAGTGCTGCTGTTGCTGCTAACTGCCGCCTCCCGCTGCTGCCGTGCTACCCACCCTCGCGCCGCTTGCTGTCCGCCACCGCCGGCCGCGCTCGCTGCGAACTGCTGGCCGCATCCCTGCGCCGCGCCCGCCTCGCGCCTTGCCTGCCGTCCCCATTCGCTGTTGCTGCCCGGGGCCACGCCCCTGCTCGTCCGCCCGCGCTGCCGCCTACCCCCTCCGGCCTCCCCTGCCACACCCCGCCGCCGCCTGCCTGTGCGGCCTCTCCCGCCGCCCGTAACCCCTCGCCGCAACCGCCGCGGTCCGCCTCGTAGCGCGCCGCGCCTCACACCCCCGAGCCCCGCTGCACATCCGCCTGCAGCCGCCATCGCCAGCGCTGTTGCTGCTCTGCACAGCTCGCCGCGGCCGCCGGCCGGGGCCCCGGCCGACTGGCGCCCCGTACGCTGCGCTCGGGTCGAGCCCCGACGGGCGCCCGCGCCCGATAGACGCCCGGTGGCTCTGGGCCACTGCCTAGTGGGACCCGTCCCCTGTAAAAGAAAAGAGACAAAAAAGAGAGAAAAGTTTAGATAAAAAAAGAGATATTTAGTATAATGACTCTATGACAGGTCGGACCCACCCTACACTGTTCACCCTTTGACCAGTCCAGCGTTGACTGGGTCAACTCATGAGTGGCCCCACATGACAGACTAAGCTGGGTACCCTTTTGGGTGCATTTAGCTATTTCTGTTTATTTTCGAATTAAAAGAATTTTAGAATTTTATTAAAACTTTGAAAAATCATATAAAATAATCTGTAACTCAGATCGAAAAACTTCGTACATGAAAGTTGCTCAGAATTTCGAGGCGAATCCGAATACGCGGTCCGTTCGTCCGTCACACGTCCCTAACTATCCGAACATAGAACTGTTCCCCTCCGGTCATCTGTCTAACAAATGTCCGGAACCGGGAAAACATTCCCGGATGGATTCCCCCTTCCCCGGTGACGTGCAACCATACGTTAGGACACATCCGGCTCTGCATATTGTCATGTCGTACATTGTGTTGCTCATATTTACTGTGTATTTATACTGTTTCCTCCCCCTCTTCTCTCTCGTTAGACTCCGACGCAGTTCCCGGTACCGCCGCAGCTCCGGAGACCGAGGACACCATTTGCGACCTTGCCCTTGCCGCCGAGCAACCAGGCAAGCCCCCCTTTTGAGCATCCCGATATCGCCCATTCTATTTTCTCATGCTTGCATTAGAATTGCTGCTGCTACTGCTTTACCTATTCTGTTGCATAGCCTGTTTATTGTAACCTGCTGTTGATAATTACCTGCATATCCTAAACTGCTTAGTATAGGTTGGGTAGAGACCTATCAGTGACCCCACTTGTCCCGACTGCCCCGCTGGATTATCCGAAGACCCGATCAACGGGATTGAAGACCAGGCCCCGACATCGCACATCACCACCCCTTAGTTGTAACGACACTGCAGCGTTACTATCGAGTGCCGAGGGTGAAACCTCTTGTAGCACTTCTAATGTTAACTCTGTAGAGTAGCTATTCGGTCGTGGTCATCGAGGGTGATTCCTCCTTCACCGCTTCCGATAACGACGCCGTCGTACAACACCTCAAGTGTGAACCCAGCGAGGGTGATTCCTCCGAGTTCACCTTGACGGATACATCGAGTAGGAATCCAACGAGGGTGATACCTCGGATTCCCCTGATGTTATGGACACACGGATACTTGGACTGTGCTATTGTTACTTGGAAAGGCGGGTCGACCCTGAGGGGTACCCGTGTGTGATGTGAAGGCGGGCTGCCTGAATGGTGCCCGAGTGAGAATACGAGGCGTGGTCGGGCATTCTTGGCCCTTGCCGCAAGTCCTCGAGACGGGGCGACGGGGTCACATCTTTCGTGAGTCTCTGCTCGTTACCGCAAGCCCCTAGTCCACTAACGATTTGGATATTTGATCCGAGCAGGCCTCTGGCCTGATAGCACTAACCATCACGTGGGAAGAGTTATGAGCACTCTGCATTGTATGCATCAGCCGAAAGCTTTGTCAGACGTCCAGTTCAGCATTGCGGCCGGGACGGACCGGCGCCCCCCTGGTGCCTGGCTTCCCCCTGCACGCAACGACTCGGAGTGCACAGGGCGATGGCCCAAGACCTCTGAGCGCTTAGGATGTAGACCGACGGGGACCTCTCTGTTGAGCTGTAGGTAGGGCTGCGATGTATCGTTTGGCCGAGGCCGGGCATGACCCAGGAAAGTGTCTCCGGCTGTAGTTAATCGAGCGTGTTGGGTAAGTTGGTGCACCCCTGCAGGGAAGAACACTTCTATCGATAGCCGGTCCTACGGTAAAGGACACTTGGAGTTGTATCCCGATTGATACAGCTAGAAGTTGAGATGAGACCTGGATATGAGGCTCTGGGATTGCTTCTCGCAGGGAGTCGAGAAGGGATCTCAGGACGAGGTTGATGACTGTATGGCTCTGGGATTGCTTTCTCGCAGGGAGTCGAGAAAGGATCTCTGGATGAGGTTGAGACTTAATGATACTGCTACATTATATTGACCTATTCTGCTCTCTTATATTGCTGCAAGACCGATGAAGATGCTAGTCTTTGATAGGACCAGGTTTTCCTCTCTATTCTGGCTTTTCTGCAGCCCAGTCCACATATACAGCCTCTCTTTGAAAATGTTGCATATGTAGTGTAGATCCTTGCTTGCTGAGTACTTCTGAGTACTCACGGTTGCTTTGTTTTCCTTTTCTCCCTATATCAGTTTGTCGTGACCAGATGCCGGAGCCACTGAGACAGCTACCCCGCCGACGATCGACTACTACTACTACCCCGAGGATGGATACTACTACGAGCTTGCCGTCGACCAGGAGTAGGTTCGGAGGGTCCCAGGCAGGAGGCCTGCGCCTTTCGATCGTAGTGTTTTATTTTGCCCCGCCTTTCTAAAGGCCTTTCTGTTTCTGTTTCATATCTCTACTCAGATATCTGATGCTTCCGCTGACGCTTGTATGCGAGCTTTTGTATTCGAGCCCTCGAGGCCCCTGGCTTGTAATATAAAGCTTGTATGACTTTATTTATGTTTTAGAGTTGTGTTGTGATATCTTCCCGTGAGTCCTTCGGCTTGATCGTGTGCATTTGCGTGTATGATTAGTGCACGATTGAGCCGGGGTCGTCACACCATTAGCCTCACCGTCCTGGCCCATGCTCCATGAACTAAGTTTGACCTGCAGGTTTTAATCTAGACATTTAGAGGTTAAAGACTCGGCCAGACTGGGATGGACATGCTCTGCTCCATGAACTAAGTTTGACCTGCAGGTTTTAATTTGGACGTTTAGAGGTTAAAGACTCGGCCAGACTGGGATGGACAAGCTCTCCTTACGCGGGTGCTATGTCTTGCATTAAGCCAGATGGACGGAACTCTCGCAGCGAGCGACTAGCCGACTAGAGTATTGAGCCGGCCAGTTAGCCCATATTTTCGGAAAAAATAGAGTAAAAATCGATGCGATCACAAGGGCTCGATCATGGGACCTCGATGTTCCTTTGAGGCACTACTAGCCACTACACTACCATCGACTTCATGTAGACTAGCTAGTTCGCGACTTACTAGAAGAAAAAAAGAGACGTTTTTTCACTTTGGTCCATCTTCATTTTCCTGTTTTTAATGGGTTTTTTTCTTTTTTTTCTTCATTTCTGTTCGGTTTTCTCCGGGTTTTTTCTTTCCCCTCTTTTCTTTTGTTTTTTGTTTGTTTTTCTTATTTATCCTCCAATTTTTTTTGTTATTCTTTTGTTTCGTTCATTTTTTTTCTCTTTTTTCTTTTCTTACACATTTTTCTTCTTTTATTCTTCATTTTTTGTTTCTTTTCTTGGTCTTAAATGCTTTTTTGGTTTTTTTGCTTCTTTTTTTCTTCTCCTTTTTTTTGTTTTTTCATTCTTTTTTCATTCTTTCTGAATTTGTTACTTCGGTTTTATCTTTCATTTTCTTTTTTCTTTGGTGTATTTTTGTTTCTTTTTTAGGTTTTCAAATTTTTAGTTTTCTTTGTTTCATTCTACCTTTTAGTATATGTCAACAACATTTTTCTAATACACCTTAACCTAACCTTTTCTTCCAATACAAATTTATATTTTTTAATACATGATCACATTTTTCTATACACATTTTTAACCTTTTCAAATGCTTTATTAATGTTTTCCAAATACAACATTAACATTTTTTGAATACATGGTCAACATTTTTCCTATACACATTTTAAACTTTTTCAAATGTTTAACTTACATTTTGGAAATAGTAGATTAATATTTTCTAATAACTGGACAACATTTTTTCTATGCACATTTAATTTTTTTCCAATGCCCGATTAACATTTTCTAATGCAATTTAACATGTTTTGAACACATGGTCAACATTTTTTCGATACAAATTTAACATTCTCCAAATACTTGTTCAACGGTTTTTCAAATGCTTGAGTAACATTGTTTATATAAATGATCAAAAAAATTCTTCATTTTTAAATACGTCGTCAACATTTTTCTATACACGTTTGGTATTTTTCAAATACTTCTTCCACATGTTTTTTCAAATGCTTTATTAAATTTTTCATATACATGATAAAAAATCATTATTTTTAATACATGGACGCCATTTTTTTAAATATATATAACATTTTTCAAATCCTTCATCAACATTTTTCAAATACTTGTTCAATATTTTTTTCCAAATGATTGATTAACATTTTAATTTACATGATAAAAAAATCATCATTTTTAATACATGGTCAACATTTTTCTATACACATTTAACATTTTTCAAATGCTTGATCAAAAAATTTCAAAAAAAAATCAAATGCTTGATTAAGATTTTTTTAAATACGCGATCAAGAAAGTTATTCACATTTTTATACATTTTTTGTATACATTATAACCATTTTCTATACACATTGAACATTTTTAAAATGTTTGGTAAACATTTTTCAATTTTTTTATAGAGTGTTTTTGTAATATCTATATATTTAGAATTTTTTAAGTATAAAAAAAGTAAAAAAGTAAAGCAAAACACAAAAACTGAAAACGTAAAAAACAGAAAAAAGGAGGGTGGGGCCTCCCGCACTCCTGGGCCGACCCATCTCGGTCTCCCCTTCAGCGAGGGTTCCTATATCTCGCTACGAGGATGGGAGGCCGAGAAAATAAGGAATGAAATGGTAAGCGGGGTGCTGGTCCCGCTTGAACACGTGGCACAAGATGCAGGCGACTTAAAAGAGCGAGAAATCAATCAGTTGAAAAGGAGAATTTTCCTTTGTTTTAGTGCTACAGAACCAGGCTCAGCTACAGTACTGTTCGACAATCTGCCGCACAGAGCGCCATATAGGAGCTCCCGGGAAAGGCAAACGCACAAAAAAAGAATGAACAAGCAAACTGGCTGGCTAACCCAACCGACAGGGCCGGCCACTAGCCTTGTAGCAATCTACTGTAGCATACCCATTGTTCGCACGGTACATTTGCAAAGTTGCATATTTAGAATATTTTAAGG
The DNA here is from genome assembly GCA_011799875.1 of Thinopyrum elongatum. NCBI lineage: Eukaryota > Viridiplantae > Streptophyta > Magnoliopsida > Poales > Poaceae > Thinopyrum > Thinopyrum elongatum. The sequence goes on along the minus strand of CM022302.1, from coordinate 396,786,418 downwards.
AGATACGAGCATTTTTTTTCAAAATTCGAAAAAATTGCTAACAACACACACAAAAAGACTCTGAACATCGTGAACATTTTTTTTGGAAAATCAAACAAAGTTTGGAAACATGTAACTTTTTTGAAATTCTGATTTTTGTTAAGAAAATGGAACATTTTAAAGAAAAGTGAACATTTTCTGAAATTACAAACACTTCTCAAGAACACAAACCTTTTTTAAAAGATGAACATTTTTTGAAAAACGTGGTCAATTTTTTTTGAAATTACGAAGTAAATTTGAAATTCTGTTTTTTAAGTTTAATTTTTTTGGAATTAGTCAAACAATTTTTTTTTGAATTTGCAAACATTTTTGCAAAATCATAACATTGTTAAGAAAAAATAAACAAAATTTTGAATTATGAACATTTTAGAAAAATGAGTAAAATTTCAAATTATTAGTAAAAATTGAAGATTTTGATTTTTTTTAGATTGTGTTCTTGGAGATTGTGAAGTTATGAAAAAAAAGAAACAAAAAAAATAAAAGACTAAAAGAAATAAAACCTAGATGAAACAGAAAAATACTATAACGAAAACCAATGGAAAGGAAAACGTGTTCAGTAATATTCGACAAGGTTCCCGGAACTGGAATAAAATATTACAGAAAACAATACGCTAAAGCTAGATAATGGATCGGCCCTGTTCATCGCTCGCTTGGTCGTCCTTATGCGTTAGATTGACACTTTGACACAGAGGGGACCTCCTATGTGTCGCATTCTGCGACAGAATGCCGACAATTCGCACAGAGTCGATCGAGTGGGCCAGCCCGTTAGTAGCGCCCCGTGCTTTAGCGTGCTGTAAAAATAGCTAGCACATAAGTAATCATGTGAATTTAATATTCGTTTGATATTTTGATGATATGTATGTTGTTGTTTCCCTTAGTGGTGTTATGTGAACGTCGACTACATGACACTTCACCATATTTGGGCCTAAGAGAATGCATTATGGAGTAGTAATTAGATGATGGGTTGCTAGAGTGACAGAAGCTTTAACCTTAGTTTATGCGCTATTCCGTAAGGGGCTGATTTGGATCCAAACGTTTCATACTATGGTTAGATTTATCTTAATTCTTCTTTCGTAGTTGCAGATGCTTGCAAAAGGGGTTAATCATAAGTGGGAGGCTTGTTCAAGTAAGAACAGCAACCAAGCACCGGTCCACCCACATATCAAATTATCAAAATAACAAACGCGAATCAAACCAACATGATGAAAGTGACTAGATGAAATTCCCGTGTGTCCTCAAGAGTGCTTTACTTGCTATAAGAGAAAGTTCCGACTTGTCCAGTGTTACAAAAATGATTGGGCTACCTTGCTGCACCTTTGTTACTATTGCTACTTATTGCTCGTTATAAATTATCTTGCTATCAAACTATCTGTTACCGATAAGTTCATTGCGTGCAGAAAATACCTTGCTGAAAACCGCTTGTCATTTCCTTCTGCTCCTCATTGGGTTCGACACTCTTACTTATCGAAAGGACTACGATTGATCCCCTATACTTGTGGGTCATCAACTATAAACCCCTATCTTTATATGTGTCTGACTGAAACTTTTGCTCCATAAGTATGTCGTGGGTGTCAACAATCATAGAAGACTAAATGATAGTTGAGTATGTGAACTTGCCAAACAAAGCTCTTACATAGATTCTTTCTGATAATACGATAAATTGCAATTGTTTCACTAACCAAAATCATAGTTTGTTAGTTTTCAATGAAGTCTGTGGTTCATACTTTATTTTGTGAATGAATCGTCACTTATTCATGAGAAGTTTTATGATGATATATTGCTGTTATAATAATGATCATGATGCTTTCATGTCCGTATTTTGTTTTATTGACACATCTCTCTCTCTCTCTCTCTCTAAACATGTGGTCATGATTATCGATTTCGGCTTTTGCTTAAGGACAAGCGATGTTTAAGCTTGGGGGAGTTGATACGTCCATTTTGTATCATGTTTTCCTACTGTTATTTATTATTTTTTGGGTCATTATTTCACTTTGTGATACAATTCTTATGCATTTCCTTTCTTATTTTGAAAGTTTCACATGAAGAGGGAGATTGTCGACAGCTGGAATTCTGGACCGGAAAGGGCTACAACAGAGATAGGTATTCTGCACAACTCCAAATGACCTAAAAATTTATGGAGAAGTGTTTTGAAATATATAAAAAATATTGGCGAAAGAAATACCAGGAGGGGGCCACCAGAGAGCGACAAGCTCAGGGGGTGCGCCCTATGAGCTTTTGGGCCCCTTGACAGGCCTCTGGTGCCCATCTTCTGCTCTATGAGGCCATTTTCCCTAGAAAAAAATAAGGGAGAGACTTTCGGGATGCAACGCTGCCGTATCGAGCTGGAACCTGGGCAGGAGCACTTTTGCTCTCCGGCGAAGCGATTCCGCCGGGGAAACTTCCCTCCGGGAGGGGGAAATCGAAGTTATCATCATCACCAATGATCCTCTCATCGTGGGAGGACCAATCTTCATCAACATCTTCACCAACACCATCTCATCTCAAACCCTAGTTCATCTCTTGTATTCAATCTTCATCTCAAAACCTCAGATTGGTACCTGTGGGTGGCTAGTAGTGTTGATTACATCTTGTCGTTGATGCTAGTTGGTTTATTTTGTGGGGGGCTATATGTTCAGATCCTTAATGATATTCAATACCCCTCTGATCTTGAACATGAATATGATTTGTGAGTAGTTACTTTTGTTCTTGAGGACATGGGAGAAGTCTGGTTATAAGTAAGCATGTGAATTTGGTATTCGTTTGATATTTTGATGATATGTATGTTGTTGCTTCCTTTAGTGGTGTCATGTGAACGTCGACTACATGAAACTTCACCATACTTGGGCCCAAGGGAAGGCATTGCAGATGATGGGTTGCTAGAGTGACAAAAGCTTAAACCCTAGTTTATGCATTATTCCGTAAGGGGATAATTTGGATCCATATGTTTCATGCTATGGTTAGATTTATCTTAATTCTTCTTTTGTAGTTGCGGATGCTTGCGAGAGGGGGTAATCATAAGAGGGTTGCTCGTTCAAGTAAGAATAGCTCCCTAGCACCGGTCCACCCACATATCAAATTATCAAAGTAGAGAATGTGAATCAAATAAACATGATGAAAGTGACTAGATGATAATTCCCATGTGTCATCAAGAACGCTTTGCTTATTATAAGAGAATGTTCCGGCCTGTCCTTTGCTATAAAAAGGATTGGGCTATCTTGCTGCACCTTTGTTACCATTGCTACTTGCTACTTGTTACAAATTACCTTGCTATCAAACTATCTGTTACCGATAATTTCAGTGCTTGCAGAGAATACCTTGCTGAAAACCGCTTGTCATTTCCTTTTGCTCCTCGTTGGGTTCGACCCTCTTACTTATTGAAAGGACTACAATAGATCCTCTATACTTGTGGGTCATCATTGTCCAAACTCCGCTCAATCCTCAGAGAAGCATGGAGAAGATATAAGATCTGATCAGCCTTTGTCTTCAGAACTGGAACTGTAGAAGAGCTAGTACCAGCACTCTTGGCAGCATTCTTTGCAACTTCTGCCGCTGCCTGTGACTTAGCAGATGTGGGATGATCCTTAGTCATGGTCATGGTGCAGTCCTCCAGCCCAGGCTGGAGTGGCAAGTGCAGACGGTCAAGCGGGTAAACTTTGATACCAACCTCAAAGTTAATAAACATCTGATCAGCTGTGGTCCTCTTGATTGTCTCTACAATCAAATTCATCACTTTGAATTTTTGAAAGCCATCCACTAGATACAACATATTGATTGAGTGTCCTCTGATCATCTTTTCATCACCTGACTTGGGCATCAAAGTATGCCTCAGAAATAGTGTTGATCATTGCTAGTACAGGTGAGAGATAGTAGACAGATATCCCAACTTGTGAGACTCAAGCTCCTTGGGTGGAATTTCTTCATACATGTTGGCCATACTGTTGCTCCATCTTGGGCATAGCATAGACATCAATATATTTTTCCTCGGCCTCTGGCACATTAAGCAGTTGTGCCCACTCAGCAATAGAAGACTGGAATCTAGTTCCCTCAGTCATCCAGACTATCCTCCCATCGGGGTAGAAGTATGCAGTGGAGTAAAGCTGCATGATGAGCTCGTCTGTCCATGTTGTCAGCTTAGTGCCTATGAACTCATCAATGCCAATAGTCCTGAAGTTTTCATGCACATTGGGGAAGTTGCCTTCATTAGCATCAATGTACTTCCAGTCGACCCATCTCATATCACTCACAATGGACTTCTTATCAGGCAATACTCTCTCATAAAAGTCCTGCTGCTCTCTGGTGTGGAAGCGGCAGTCAACAGCAGTCGTCCTCCTGATAGAGTAGAGATCTGATTCCCTCCACTTTCCCAGTCCTTTTTCCTTCCTCTCTTTCATGTTCTCTGCCATATGATGTGAATCATCATGCTCTGGTAGTGGGTCTGAGTTTCTTGAGCACCGTGGCTTCATTATCATCATCAGCTCTCTCAGGCACTGGGGCCTTGTTCTTCTCAACGGCAGATATATTTCTCATAGTATTGCCCTTAGGCTTAGGGGCAACAGCTGGCTTGGACTGGGAGGTGGTGGCAGCCTTCTTAGGCATAGCATCTGCCATTAGCTTTGTTGCTTGGGAGGTGGCTCATCAGCAACTGGTTCCTCCTCTCTCCTCATGGATGTGGGCTTGAACACCGCATGGGCAATCTGTTTCCTCTCTATCTTCCTGCCTGCCCCTTTGGTCATATACTTTGCTGGTGCTTGCTCAGAGATGGTTGGGTTCTCGTGTGTGGGAGGAATACCTCTCTTGGCAGCAGTGGATGCAGAAAATTTTCCAGCAATATCTCTTGCCTTAGAGGGCTCAGTGTATGCCTTTCTGACTACATTCTTCTTCTTGGAAGTGACTTCCTCAGGCATGAAGTCCTCATCCTCATCATCAGAGTTCCTCTTCTTCCTAGTCCTGGTGGCTACCTTTGGCAAGCTAGGAGAACTCCTTTCTCCTTCATCATAACTCTCTTCAGGGCTTGTGCCTGCCTCTAGATCAACACTACCCTATACATACATATTCTGGCTGTCCTCTGTATCTGACATGCTAAAACTGACCCTGTGAAGTAGAATAGGTAGAGTGGAATAGATGAGCATCACAAAACACAGCTATTTTTCAAAAATTTGAGTTAAAACTTCAATTTTAGGTTTTCACATAAAGCTTTTCGGAATTACCTATTTGATCATTTCGGTAGTACCGAGGCAACAATAGAAACTTGGTCAGACAGTTTCAATCAGACCGATGTGAGATTTGGTTTATCCAAAGTGCACATGATACTACTAAAAAACTAATTCGGCCTCACCTATTAGTACATTTCGGTTTCACCGAGATGTACTCAGTGCAATGGCCGAAGCCGAATTGGTGACTCCGAATCAAATCAATTTGGTCACTCCGAGATGAGTTATGCGGAACCCCAAACCTAATTTTTTTTCTAAAATCTAATTCTAATGAATTGTTTTGATGGACAATGAATCTCATATTGTGGCAAGAATACAATAATCTGATCATAAAACCACAATTCATTAGATCCCAACAAACACACCGTAAAAGAGGATTACATCGAATAGATCTCCAAGAACATCGAGGAGAACATTGTATTGAAGATAAAAGAGAGAGAAGAAGACATCAAGCTACTAGCTATGGACCCGTAGGTCTGTGTTAAACTACTCGCGCATCATCATAAGGGCAGCAAGGTTGATGTAGAAGCCCTCCATGACCGATTCTCCCTCTGGCAGAGTACCAGAAAAGGCCTCCAGATGGGATCGCGAAAGAACAAAGACTTGCGGCAACGGAAAAAGTGTTTCGGGTGGATCTCTGATGTATTGGGAATATTTGAGAATTTATAGAGGTGGAATTAGGTAAATATGTGCCATAAGGGGCCCACAAGCCTGGGGGCATCCCCCGACGTGCTTGGTGAGCTTGTCGCTCCCTCGTGGCTCGTCTGGTCTTCTCCCGAATCTTCTAGGGTCTCTCTAGTTCTAGAAAAAATCGTCGAAAAGTTTCGTAGCATTTGGACTCCATTCGGTACTAGTTTCCTAAAAAGGCAAAAACAAGCAAAAAAACAACAACTGGCACTGGGCACTAGGTTACTAGGTTAGTCCCAAAAACTGATATATAATTGCATATAAAACATATTTATACTATAATAGCATGGAACAACAAAAAATGATAGATACAGTGGAGACGTATGAAGCATCCCCAAGCTTAATTCCTGCTCGTCCTCGAGTAGGTAAATGATAAAAACAGAATTTTTGATGTGGAATGCTACCTATCATGTTCATCATGTAATCTCTTTTTGTGGTATGAATATTAAGATCCGAATAATTTGATATAAAGACATCAATACTCAGGCATACTAACAAACAATCATGCCTTTCAAAATAAAAATGCTAAAGAAAGTTATCCCTACGAAATCATATAGTCTTGTCATGCTCCATCTTCTCAACAGAGAGTATTTATCATGCACAACCCCGATGACAAGCCAAACAATTGGTTCCTGTCAAGCTCCATCTTCTTAACACAAAGTATTTATCATGGACAACCCCGATGACAAGCCAAGCAATTGGTTCATACTTTTTAACGCACTTCATCTTTTTCAACCTCCACGCAATACATGAGCGTAAGCCATGGATATAGCACTATGGGTGGAATAGTATGCGGTGGTAGAGATAAATAAGGGGAAGTCAAAAAGGAAGAATGTCTCACATCGATGAGGCTAATCAACGGCTATCGAGCTGCCCATCAATCGATGTCAATGCGAGGAGTAGGGATTGCCATGCAACAGATGCACTAAGAGCTATAAGTTTATGAAAGCTCAAACTGAAAACTAAGTGGCTATGCATCGAACTTGCTTGCTCATGAAGACCTCGAGCATTTGAGGAAGCCCATCATCGCAATATACAAGCCAAGTTCTATAATGAAAAATTCCCACTAGTATATGAAAGTAAAAGCATAAGAGACTCTCTATATGAAAAACATGGTGCTACTTTGAAGCACAAGTGTGGAAAAGGATAGTAACATTGCCCCTTCTCTCTTTTTCTCTCATTTTTTTGGTAGGCTCTTTTTGGTCTCTTTTTTTATTTTTCTTTTATTTCCTCACTGGGACAATGCTCTAATAATGAATAATGATGATCATCACACTTCTATTTACTTACAACTCAAAATTACAACTCGATACTAGAACAAAATATGACTCTATATGAATACCTCTAGCAGTGTACTAGCATGTGCAATGATCTAGCGTAACATGTATAAAAAATGATGAACGGTGGCTGAGCCACAAATACTATGTCAGCTATATGATCATGCAAAGCAATATGACAATGATGATATGTGTCATAAAAACGGAACGGTGGAAATTGCATGGGAATATATTTCAGAATGGCTATAGAAATGCCATAATAGGTAGGTATGGTGGCTGTTTTAAGGAAGATATAAGGAGGCTTATGTGTGATAGAGTGTATCGTATCATGGAGTTTGGATGCACCGACAAAGTTTGCACCAACTCTCGAGGTGAGAAAGGGCAATGCATGGTACCGAAGAGGCTAGCAAATTATGGAAAGGTGAGAGTGCGTATAATCCATGGACTCACATTCGTCATAAGGAACTCATATACTTATTGCGAAAGTTTATTAGCCCTTGAAGCAAAGTACTACTACGCATGCCCCTAGGGGGATAGATTGGTAGGAAAATACCATCGCTCGTCCCCAACCGCCACTCATAAGGAAGAAAATCAATAATAAATCATGCTCCAACTTCTTAGCATAACTAGAGGCCATACGTGCATGCTTCGGGAATAACAAAACTTAACACCAATATTCTTACTAAACCACAATCATTCACTAGTACCTCCCACAAATTACCATCTTAATATCACAAAACTATCGTAAGGAATCAAACTTATCATACTCAGTGATCTACATGAAAGTTTTTATTTATCCCTCTTGAATACCTATCATATTAGGACCAATTTCATAACAGTGCATATTTCCATTACTATTTATCAAACTCTCAAAATGATATAAGCGAAGCATGAGAGTGCAACTATTTCTTTAAAATATAACCACCGTCGTTCTCTAAAATATATAAGTGAAGCACTAGAGCAACTGCCTAGCTCAAAAGATATAAGTGAAGCACAAAGGTGTATTATAACAAATCACAAATAAATGTGTGTCCCTCTCAGAAGGTGTGTCCAACAATGATGATTGTGGCAAACTAAAAAACAAAAAAAGCAAAGACCTCTATAACACACGAAGCTCCAAGCAAAACTCATATCCAAGTAATTTACCGATGGTTAGTAGATGAAAGAGGGGATGCCTTCTGGGGCATCCCCAAGCTTAGATGATTGGGTATCCTTGAATATTACCTTGGGGTTCCTTGGGCATCCCCAAGCTTAGGGTGTTGCCACTCCTTTTTCCCTCATCCATCACGATGTCACTTAAAACTTGAAAACTTCAGCACACAAAACTCAACAGAAACCTCGTGAGATCTGTTAGTATAACAACCAAATCACAAACTTTAGGTACTGTTATGAACCCATTAATATTTTATTATTGCATAATACCTACTTTGTTCCAACTTCTCCATGACTTATACCCCCCATACAATCCATAGATTTATCAAAACAAGCAAACTATGCAACAAAAAACAGAATTTGTCTAAAACATAATAGCCTGTAGTAATATGAATAATGACTATACTTCTGTAACTCAAAAAAATTCTAAAAAATAGTTAAACGTGGGAAATTTGTATATCAATCATGTGTAAAAAATCCAGATCAAAAGCATGTCCAATGATTTATAGATTTTTCTGGAGTGAGCACAAAAGTTTCTATTTTTTCACAGAATCGAGTCAACTATCAACCAAATCATCCCACAGGCTTTACTTGGCATAAACACTAATTAAATGTCAGGACCCTGATCCTAAGTCACACCGATCTAGCATGTAACACATCATATCACTTTGCGGCCTCATGCACGGTATTCCCACGGCTGCAGCCCTACCTTGGCTGGGACCGTTTGCGCCTTTTGGCTCATGTATACGATTGTGTCGCTAGCATCCATATGATAGAGAACCCGGGTCGACATGGTTAGTCATGAACCAAGGTGGTACAGTCGTACAGGGACATGCATACGTACCCCAGCAATGAACGTGTTTGTCATCAACGTATGAACCCAAGTCGTAGCAATCTACAAGGAATTAAAGGAACAACACGTGACATTTCCCCGAAGGGACAGATACAGGAACAAAGAAGGATACATACCGGCCAATCCAAGTGTTCCAGAGCAGTAGCGAACTACTATGGCTTAGTCGAAGCACTAGGGAGCATTTCCCCATAAGAAAGGCTACCAAAGGCAAACAGCTAAGTGTCGAACCCCACACATAGCAATACACATTACACGTACGCATAACATGAAAGCATGTGCTGTACAACATGGCATCAAAACATAACTCAACAACTCATATATAGATAAAGGCTCAGAAGATCCAACATAGCATTTATTACAAGCAGCGGGTCTCATGACCCTTCATACAAAGCATACAAGCAATGGAAGCATAACATGTCTGAGTACAGACATCTACAAATGAAAAAGGTCGTGAAGCCTGACTATCTACAGGACTCTCCCAAGGGTACAAGATTGTAGCTGAGGTAACAAGCTAGTCGTTGAAGTCCATGCGGAACTACAAAAGAGATCAAAGTCTCCTCTGCAAAAACATAAATTAAGCAAACGTGAGTACAAAGGTAATCCACAAGACTTACATGAGGTCCTATCATAAATGCATTAGTATCAAAAGGGGTACTGTGGGGTTTAGCTGCAGCAAGCCAGCTTTGACTCGGTGGCTATCCTGTTCTACGACTACCAATAGTTTCTTTGAGGTGAGAAAGCGCATACGAGTCCAGTAATCACCACAATGATACACTACTATGGATTCTATCTCGTCTCCCTACGAGAAGGCCATCCATAGCACTCACACTTCTCTTGAGCATTTTAGAGCATCCACTTCAAGTTGTCTATGTACCACATAAAATTCCAAGTAGTCGGTATCCGAGGACGCGACTATTCGAATAGATCATTACCCTACAGGGGTGTACATCTTCACACACGCTCTCACCACTTACCACTATATACACGTCATGTATCTCGGCAACCTTCAAGCGGAAGCCTCGCGAGGGTGTTGGCCATAACCTGACTAACCACACAAGACTCTAGTCTAGGTTTATCGCCTATTTGAGGATGTATCCGCAAGGGAGGTCCGGCCGAGGTTTCTATCACGGCCTCAAATGATGTGTGCAGGGTTCCCGAGCCCACCATGCGGGTGCCACTCGGTACACCGGGCCATGGTGCCTAGTCTGGCCCAAGTCCACCCTGTCGGGTGCCACTTGGTAGACCAATAGCACGACCTACAAAGACCAGAAACTAGTTGCAACTCCTGGACAGAGATCAAGGCAGTTAATAAGTAGAGAGAGCTTGGAGCGCCCGGAGCCGAGCGTGTGGTACTAACTTGTCTTGGATAACATACACAGAACTCAGTTCTTAAGGACCGTCCCAATAAGATAACCCACCATGTACTCCTACATGGCCTCTCACTGATATCTTTACCAAATCATGTTCACACACTTAACTCTCAGCATCAGAACATAACACTCCAATCCATTCCCAATGAATCAGACCTGACACAAATCTAAGCAATAGCAGGCATGGCATGGATAAGTCACAACATGGCTCAAGCAACTCCTAATCATGCTAGGAGGTTTTCACTATTTACTGTGACAATGACATGTCATGCAAAGGAATGGGTTCAACTACCGCAACATAAAGTAACAGTTGAATCGTTGTTGTCCTAATGTAGTAAAAGAGAGCAGGAGCATGAGAGTGGGGTTGTATCGGAATGAACAAGGAGGTTTGCTTGCCTGGAAGATCAGCAGGGGGCACTGCTCCTCCGACAGGACTCTGGAACACTCTCCGGAGCAGGACCTATCGAGAAGGGCGGTACCGACAATCAATACACAAACCAATGCCACAATATGATGCATGATCATGACATGTCAAGAATGCTATGATTTGCACTAATGCATCTAGAAACAATTTAGATGAAGCTCATATGGACCAAAGGTTCATATGCAAGCTCTACACTTCGCATTTAAAATGCCATTATCATGTTTTCACTTATACAGTAGGTATAAGTTGGTTTATCATGCATGAAAATGGTACAGATGGATAGATTGAATTTTTCATATATAAATTATTTCAATCTGAGCTACGGTTGATTTTCTATGATTTTTGGAAGTTTAAAACAATTTTCTAGAATTTCCAAATATTTCTAAAATAGAAATATTCCAGAAAAGGGTTTATTATGTCAGCACTGCATTGGTGTGACGTCAGCAGTCAACTGGGTCGCCTAGAGTCAAACCTGACCAGTGGGTCCCACTGGTCAGTGACTCATGCTATTAACAGTATTAATCAGTGTTAATTTTGTCACTAATCCAAAGTTAGTCTGGACCAGGCCCACGCGTCAGTGACTCACTGGGAGTCAAAACATGGTCAAACCCGGTCAAAATGGCCGGCGTTTAGCCGCCGATGAGGGCCGAGACAGCGGTGTGGCTCGGAAAATGCCCATAGGCGACCAAACGCGCGGCGGAGAGGCTCTACGCGTAGCTGGTGCACGCGCACATCCGTTGGTGCACTTGGTTTCGCCGGAGGTGGCCTAAATAGACAGCAACGACGGCGTCCAGTGTTCGGCCGAGCTTGAGGACGAGGCTACGGTGCATGGGAGGAAACGCGGGTGGTGGCGTTGGTTTGCTGGGGAGCTCCTGAACATGATTATGTGGTTGGACGCGAGCTTCGGTGGCTGGAACGACGGCGGTGGCATGGCCGTGCTGCGGCGAGCTTCGGGCACAGTGGCACTAGCACTAGAGGACGGGCGGGGCGACGGGGACAGGGACGAAACAAAGAGGTGCTCACAGCGCGTCAATTGGAGTACTTGGCGGGCTCGGGGAAGGCCTGCAGATGATGAAGTGGCGACAACAATCTCCAGTGCTGGAGGTTGAAGACGACAACGATGGTAGCATTGTATGGGCTCCCAGGTGCGTGGCTCGACGAAGAGCCATAGAGAGGTGCTGCTGGACAGCACGGGGAGTACGGTGGCTACGACGGCAGTGAGCAGCGGCCACGGTAGTGTTCAGCCATGGCCACGAGAGAGTGAGCGAGAGAGGGAGAGGGCGAGTGAGCAGGTCGGCTCGATCAGGACGGCAGCGAAGGAGTATCCGCGGCATCGACATGGTGGGACAGGCAGGCAAGCAGCTAGGAGGAGACGCGTGGTGAGCATGCGTGCGTCAGGCACACGCGTCCTGTCCACTGGCGAGCGGAGGGAGATGATTGGCGAAAGCCAGTGGGCTGGGCCTGGCTGCTGGGCTGCTGCTACACGTAAGTGGCCGAGGTTAGTTTTCCCTATTTCTATTCTGTTTTTCTTTTCTGTAATTGGTTTTGATTTAGTTTTAGCACTAAACCATTTTATAAAATTCTGAAACTTTTGTTGGGCACTAACTGAATTATTTCACAGACCCTCACCAAGTTTCAAAATATTTGGAGCTGTAAAATTATTTATAGTTTTATTTGCTCCAAATCAAATACATATTGGATTAATTCAAAGCCCAATTATGTCCTAGAAAAATGTGCACCATTCTTGGATTAGGTTTTCACCTTGTGCCATAAATCATGAACAATTTTGAAGGGCATTTTGGGTTCATTGAAAAGATTTTACTCGAACCTGTTTGATTTAATTTGGTGCTAGGGTTTGGATCATCCCCCATTTCAAATTCAGTTACAATTTAAACATGATGCAAACAGGACTAGCTAGCCTAGAGCATACCAGAACTAGGGATGTGACAACTCGCCCCCACTCAAAAGAATCTAATCCCGAGATTCAGGAGGCGTCAAGAAGAGGGTGGGGTACTCCAATCGAAGACGATCTTCTCATTCCCATGTAGCTTCTCTCTCAGAATTATGAGACCACTGAACCTTGAGAAACTTGATGTTGTGGCGTCGAGTGACACGCTCTGCCTGATCAAGAATATGAACATGGTACTCTCGATATGTGAGGTTATCTTGGAGATCAAGCATTTCGTGGTCCACTCCACGGATGGGATCCGAGAAGCAACGCCTGAGTTGAGAAACATGGAAGACATCATGGACTCGAGAAAGATGTGGGGGCAGTTCCAACTGGTAGGCAACCTCTCCTCGTTTAGCGAGAATGCGAAAAGACCAATGTAATGAGGAGCCAATTGCCCTTGATACTGAATCAATGGGTACCCTTTAGAGGGGTACCCCGAAGATAAGCCTTGTCGCCAACTTCATAAGCCACTTCCTTATGATGATGATCATACTGGCTCTTCTGACGAGATTTGGCTGTTTTCAAATTCTCACGAATGATGCGAACTTGTTCTTCTGCTTCCTGGATCATATCCGGTCCAAAGAATTGTCTTTCACCGGTTTCTGACCACTTCAAGGTTGTTCAACATCTTTGTCCATAAAGAATCTCGAAAGGTGCTTTCTTAAGACTGGATTGGTAGCTATTGATATAAGAAAACTCGGCAAAAGGAAGACACTTCTGCCAATCCATACCGAATGAGATAACGCAATCTCTAAGCATGTCTTCGAGAATTTGGTTGACCCTTTCCACCTGACCACTTGATTGAGGGTGGAAAGCGGTACTGAAGGAAAGATGGGTTCGCATGGCAGTCTGGAAACTCTCCCAGAAATGAGAAGTGAAAAGACTGCCATGGTCAGAATTGATCTCTAATGGGACACCATGTAGTGACACTATTTGAGAAATATATAAGTCAGCTAGCTGACTAGCAGTGATACTCTCTCGAACAAGAAGGAAGTGAGCCACTTTGGAAAGAGGAGCAATGACTATTAAGATAGCATTATTCCCATTCTTGGTCCTGGGAAAACCGGTAATGAAGTCCATACCAACTTTATCCCATTTCCACTTAGGAATAGCTAAAGGCTGAAGGGTGCCAGTAGGTCTTTGATGCTCTGCCTTAACCCGATGACAAACATCACAATTAGCAATGAACTCAACAATTTCTCTCTTCATCCTAGTCCACCAGAATCTCTGGCGTAGGTCCTGATACATCTTAGTACTACCGGTATAAATCGTAATAGGAGATTCATGAGCCTCCATAAGGATCAGTTGTCGCAGATGTTGATTCTTGGGAACCACCAAGCAGTTCATAAAGAAAAGAACACCTCGATCATCCATAATGAAACAACCAACAACCCCCTTAGTAATGTTTCTCTTGATCCGGGGAATTCCCGTATCCTGCTTCTGAGCAGAAATGACCTGATCCTCGAGATCAGGTTTTGCCACCAAGGTAGAAAGGAATCCTCGAGGAGCAATGTGAAGGTTAAGCTTATAGAATTCCTCATGAAGAAGTTGTTGACCTTGTAACAACATGAGATTGTTACAATAGGACTTACGACTTAGTGCATCAGCCATGACATTTGACTTGCCTGGAGTGTAAGTAATCCCTAAGTCGTAATCCAAGATCAACTCAAGCCAACATCTCTGCCTAAGGTTCAAATCTGGTTTGGTGAAGATATACTTGAGACTGTAGTGATCAGTATAAATCTCGCAACGTTTACCAAGAAGGTAATGTCACCATGTCTTAAGTGCATAGGCTACGGCGACAAGCTCTAGATCATGTGTAGGATAATTATCCTCATGTGGATGCAACTGTCGAGATTCATAGGCAATCACATGGTGATCCTGCATAAGAATGCAACCTAGTACCTGTCGTGAGGCATCGCAATAGATAACAAAGTCCTTGGAGAAGTCCGGTGGCACAAGTATGGGGGCAGAAGTCAGGCGTCTTTTCAGTTCCCGAAAACTGTGCTCACACTATGGGGACCACTCAAACTTTTTATCTTTCTTGAGAAGTTTCGTGAGAGGTTTGGCCAGTTTGGAGAAGTTCTCAACAAAGCAGCAACAATAACTCGCTAGACCAAGGAAAATCCTAACTTGTTTAACAGATTCAGGTGGAGTCCAATCAAGGATAGCCTGAACTCTCTTGGGATTGACAACAATGCCCTTACCAGAGATAACGTGGCCTAGATAGGTCACTTCTGGCAACCAAAATTCAAACTTGGAAAACTTGGCATAAAGGCGGTGCTCTCTGAGTTTTTCTAACACAAGTCTGAGATGTTCGGCATGCTCTTCCTTGTTCTTTGAGTAAATAAGAATATCATCAAGGTAAACCACGACGAACTTATCTAAGTACTCCATGAAGATTGAGTTCATCAAGCAAGAGAATGTGGCTGGAGCATTGGTTAGACCGAAGAACATGATGGTGTACTTGTACTGACCATAATGAGTGACAAAAGCCGTCTTATGAATGTCCCCATTTCTGATCTTGATTTGGTGATAGCCTAACCTCAAATCCATCTTGGAAAAGACTGAGGATCCAGTGAGCTGATCATACAAGTCATTGATCCTGGGGAGCGGATACGTGTTCTTTATCATGACCAAATTAACGGGACGATAATCTACAACCATCCGGTCCGTACCATCCTTCTTCTTGACGAAGAGGACGGGACAAGCCCAAGGAGAAGAACTAGGACGGATGAAACCCTTTTGCAAGGACTCATCAAGTTGTTTCTTAAGCTCAACTTGCTATAGGGGTGCCATCTTGTAAGGTCTCCTAGAAATTAGGGCGGTTCTTGGGATAAGATCTATGACAAACTCTACAACTCTGTCAGGTGGAATGCCTGGCAGTTCCTCTGGAAAGACATCCGAAAAGTCACAGACTACCAGGAAATCTTCAAGGTCTGGGAGAGGGCTGGCATTAAGAGAATAGAGCTGACGCTTTGCAACTCTAGTGGAAACAGTGACTATCTTGCCAGATGGGTGTGTAAGTTGAACAGACCTAGTGTAGCAATCAATCTTGGCACGATGAGTTGTCATCTAGTCCATACCCAAGTTGATGTTAATATCTGTAGACTTGAGGGCTATAAGTGATGCAAGGAATACAAGTCTGTCAACAAGGATTTCATTGCCATAGCTTATTCTGGTAGTTTTCCATCTAGACCCTAGAGTTTGGATTTCGAGTGGAGTTGGCATATCACAAAATGACATGTCGTGCAAACGAGCATAGCCTTTGGAGATGAAGGAGTGAGATTCTCCGGTATCGAATAGAACCGATGTTGGATGGAAATTGAAAAGGAGTGTACCAAGAACGACATCCAGATCATCATGAGCTTCTTTAGCTGAGACGTGATGCATGCGTCCATGGTCAGTGGGAGCTGACTTGGCATGGATCGTCTTGCCTGATGGCTTACCACGGACAACAGACTGCTCAAACTGGGGTGGAGCATAGCTGGCCTGAGAGCAGTCACGGGCATAGTGTCCTGGCTCTCCACATGTGAAGCAAGTCCCTGAAGTAGGACGTGGACCCGCATTAACAAGCGGTCCACCAGTACGCCTGGGTGGAGCATATGGCTGAACTGGGTGAGGTGCCACATAGGATGGCCTCGGTGCATATCCGGGTGGAAGAGCAGAGTTCGAAACCCAAATCCGGCGCTTCTGAGAGCTAGAGCCAGAGGAAGAACCGAAGTCACAGGTGTGCTTACGAGACTCCTCATAAGTGAGCTGAGCTGTCTCTGCATTAATGGCCTTATTCACAAGAGCCTGGAATGTATCGCAATGGTGCAAGTGAAGATCATGATGCAACTTAGGGTTGAGACCCTTCCAGAACCTAGCCTGCTTCTTAGCGTTCGTGGACACCTCCTATGTGGCATAGCGGGCGAGGTTTCCAAACTCTCTACTATAAGCATCAACAACCATCTTACCCTGGCTAAGATTACAAAACTCTTCCCTCTTGCGGTCGATGAGAGCCTGAGGAATGTGATGCTCACAGAAGGCCTCAGTGAAATCTCTCCAAGTAGGAATCTGGCCAGTTGGAAGCATAGCCTCATAGTTCTGCCACCAAAGACTGGCGGGACGCTCTAGATGATATGTAGCATAGGTGACCTTGTCACCTTCAGCCACGTTCATGGAACACAGCTTATGAGTGATGCTACGGTGCTAGTCATCTGCATCGAGTGGCTCAATGGAATGATGGAAGGTGGGTGGGTTCAAGCCAATGAAATCGGTGATGGAAACCAACTCATTACGTCGATGGGCGGTGCTCAATATGTGCCAACTAGCGGTTAGTCTGACGCTTGTTCCTCTCAACCTCTAACATGAACTCTGCCAACGAAGGTTGGTCGGGAGGATCCTCATCCCTACCATATCCATGGTTCCGGCTACGAGCAACATAACCTCGTGTAACCGATGACATCCTGAGGAACAAAAACCATGGGAAACAAGGATGGAATCAGCATCAACATAAGGATGCGGAATGTAATGCAAAAGCATTAAAATCCCTTGAATTCCTTGGAGAATTTGGGCAGCATAACAGCAGTAAAATGCTCAAAATGAGACATCCTGCAAAAGATGGGGTAGTACCATACTCGACATCATCACTCAAGGTTCTGTGACAATACTAATCAACTACACATGAGGTACTCGAAAGCTGGAGTATGACTCTGATCAACCATTCCTATGAGTCTACGGAATAGTAACTCGTGATCCTGATAGACAGAAGAGAAAGCCTAGTTCCTTAACCCCGTAGGAAAGGAGAGGGTGACTCAGATCAGAAGGACATAAGGTATAAGGAGTAAAAAGCGCCTTACGTTCCCTACCACAATCAATTCCCCTATATAACTAAGAATTTCTAGACTCGACTTCGACCAGTTTGGCTTGGTAATCCTACAGCCAGTCAGGCTCTGATACCAAAGCTGTCGGGAACCCGATCCTAAGTCACACCGATCTAGCAGGTAACACATCATATCACTTTGCGGCCTCACGCACGGTATTCCCACGGCTACAGCCCTACCTTGGCCGGGACCGTTTGCGCCTTTTGGCTCATGTATATGATTGTGTCGCTAGCATCCATATGACAGAGAACCCGGGTCGACATGGTTAGTCATGAACCAAGGTGGCACAATCATACAGGGACAGGCATACGTAACCCAGCAATGAACGTGTCGGTCATCAACGTATGAACCCAAGTCGTAGCAAGCTACAAGGACTTAAAGGAACAACGCGTGACTTTCACGAAGGGACCGACACAGGAATAAAGAAGGATACATTCCGGCCAATCCAAGTGTTCTGGAGCAGTACCGAACTACTATGGCTCAGTGGAAGCACTAGGGAGCATTTCCCCATAAGAAAGGCTACCAAAGGCAAACAACTAAGTGTGGAACCCCACACATAGCAATACGCATTACACGTACGCATAACATGCAAGTATGTGTTGTACAACATGGCATTAAAACATAACTCAATAACTCATATATAGATAAAGGCTCAGAAGATCCAACATAGCATTTATTACAAGCAGCGGGACTAATGACCCTTCATACAAAGCATACAAGCAACAAAAGCATAACATGTCTAAGTACAGACATCTACAAATGAAAAAGGCTGTGAAGCCAGACTATCTACAGGACCCTCCCAAGGGTACAAGACCATAGCTGAGGTAACAAGCTACTCGTCGAAGTCCACGGGGAACTACTAATGAGACCGAAGTCTCCTCTACAAAAAACATAAATTAAGCAAACATGAGTACAAAGGTACTCAACAAGACTTACATCAGATCCTATCATACATGCATTAGTATCAAAAGGGGTACTATGGGGTTTAGCTTCAGCAAGCCAGCTTTGACTCGGTGGCTACACTACTGCATGTTGGTTCAAACGCGATAGTCCAATCTGAGACCCTTCAACGAAACTGTGTGCGATGCATTAATCACAAAAGGTGATGTAATAAAACTGTCAAAAAAAGATACAAAACGTTTGCGATGGTGGTGACATCAAACACGATTCAGATTAGAGTTGCGTGTGTGATGCCTGACAAACGGTTAATCCAGCAGAATTGTTTGCGATGAAGCAGAACAACAGAAATGGGCAGCCAGATGAGGGTGTGTGCGATATACTGCATACAGTTCACTAGGATGAACTGTGTGTGATTAGGCAACACAATAGAAACGGTCAGCTAGATCAAGGTGTCTGCGATGGAGGGCATATAGTTCACTCGGATGAACTGTTTGTGATGAGCGAAGGCAACAGAAATAGTTCAACTGAACAAGATATGTGTGATACGCGGCAAATAGGTCCGTAATAAGAAATGTGTGCGAAGACCAATAATAACACAGACGATTGCTGCTAATAAGCCGTGTGATTTGCTCTGTCTACAGAAGAATAACATATATATATATATATATATATATAACTGAAATAAACATCCAATTATATAAGTGACTATACAGATCATTCGCACACACCTCAATAAACAATTGCATGCATTCTAAACTAGGAGAAACAATCGTCTAGTCATCTACTTCTTGTGAAGCTCCCGCCACTGCTCTGGGCTCAATCCCTCGTCTGGGGCAGGAAGAAGACACTTCCTCATGTCAACGATCCGCCTGTACATCTCGTAGCTTGTGTACGCATCCTTGGCCGCGTAATTGATGTGTTCTTCATCCAGTCTCTGATGCCAGACACTGTGCCAGGCGTTCTTGTCCTTCTTGCTCTCATCCTTCATCTTCATGTAGTAGGGGTCGATGATGGCCGAGGCGAGGTCAACCAGGGAGTTTTGTTTGTTGTTGTCGCTGCCCCAGACCTTGTAGTGGTCATGGATGTTGACAAGATTCTGGCAGGTCAAGCCCGAAACCTTGAGTGCTTTTAGATCGTTGGTGGTGTTCACCGTAGAGAAAATGTAGTCGGAGTTGTTCATAAACCTGGAGAAACGCTCGCAAGGCCTTTTGGCCAGGTGGTAGTGGTAAATGAGGACGTCATGTCGCACGCACAACTGGGCGACGGCAACCTTCTGATCGTGTCTGGCACGACCGCTGGTGAACTCGAGGTCGAAGCCGACCACTTGGTACTTGTCCTCAGCAAGCAACTGCTCCATAGTTTGGATGGAGCTCTCCACCGAGATCGGCTCGTTCGTGTACACCACCGAGAGGGCCTTCCTCCTCACGTGGGTGTCCATGTCACATCCCTAGTTCTGGCTAGGCCAGTTTCATGTGTGCATCATGTTTAATTTCAAATGAAGTTGAAATGGGGATGACAGAAACCCCCAGCACATCTTAAACCAACTAGGGTTTACTAAAATCCTTTTTAATGAACCTGAAATGCCCTTCTAAAATGTTCATCATCTTTGCCTTGGTCTAGTATCTCTGACAAAAATGGTGCACACTTTTCTAGGACATCATAAGGTCACTGGATTAAATCATATGTTATTTGCATTTGGACATTTAAATGCTATAAAATATTTTAAATGTACAAATAATCATAAACTGAAATGTTCCACGTTGGATATACTCTATACAGTGGGCATGAGCAGTTTGGTGATTTTTGAAAGTGCTTAGGTATTTTTAGAAAAGCCACAAAGTTGCAGAAAAATAGAAAACAGGATTTAAAAGAGAAAGAGAGAGGACTTACCTGGCACCCCAACCGGCCCACCACTGTAGCAGCCCAGCTGGGCAAAGTCAGCCCAGCCCACCACCGCAGCCCCTCTGTCACCTTCCTCCTCGCGCCAGTAGGCAGGGGCGCGTGCCCGGCGCGCGCAGCCACACGCCGGCCACCTCCACCCTGCCTGCGTGCTTCCTCGTCGCCCTGGATCTCCCTCACGACGCCACGCATCCCCCCTGGTCGCCTCTCACTCTCTCTCTCGATCTCGACCCCCTTCTCTGCTCTCTCTCCCTCTCTGCCCGAGCGGAGCTTGTCGCCGCCGCTCGCTGCCCGCGTAGCCACCGCCTTCCCCTCGCCCTCTCTTCGTGTCCGGGTGCTCCGCCTCGTCGTCTGCATCGTCCTTGATGAGCCAAGCGACCAGGGACGCGCTGCATCGCCGCCATCATCGTCGTCTTCACCTCCGGCCGCCCGAGATCGCTGTTGTTGTTCCGGCCGCACCAGTGCATCCCCGAGCTCGCGCACGACGCCATCGAGACCGCTGTGAGCTCTTCTCCGTTTCCTCTCCTTCCCCGTGCTCGATTTCGTGCCGTAACCCTGCTAACCGTCGAACCCGCGAGCACCACGCCGCCGGTCATGTCGCTGCCGTGGCCAGGGCCACCGCAGCTCACACCCGCGCACGTCACCGCACTCAGCAACCTCCCAGAAGACCAACGCCGCCGCCCACAGCTCATGCCGTGCCCCGCAGCACCCCGGGCGCACCTAGCCGTGCTCCGGCCGCCGCCCCGAGCTCGTTTCCGGCGAGCTCAGGCCACCCCCGCCTCTCCCGCTTGCTCCAGAAGACGCGGACGAGCCCTGGCTCCTCGCCCGTTGCCTCCGCCGCACAAATGGTCGCCGTAGCGACGAACCCGACGCGCTCCGCCGCGTTCGGCCTCGCCGGCGACTAACCGCCGGTCAAACTGGTCAACCGCGTAATTAACCCCCTCCCTGTGACACTGACAGTGGGTCCCGGTGCCCTAATCCTTTAATTAGATTAGAAATAACCCCCTGTTTAACATAGTGTCACTGACGTGTGGACCCCACATGTCAGATTTGACCTGGACGGCGCCTGTTGACCTGCTGACATCAGCATGACCTAATGCTGACGCAGTAATACATTTTCTGGATTTATTAATAATCAGGAAATTCCAGAAAATGCCCAAAACTTCTAAAATTCATAGTAATTCAACCGTAACTCCAAATGCAAAGATTTATATATGTTTTTGGATCAGAAAAATCCAATCTATCCATCTGTACCATTTGCATGCATGTTTGAACAACCTAAGGTTGCTGTATATGGCAATTTGCATATTTGGCATTTAAATAAGCACATATGGAGTTTGAATTTGAACCCTTGGTTCAAACCAACTTCATTTAAATTATTGCTAGTTGCATTAGCTCAAACCACAGCATATTGCCATGTCATGATCATGCATCATATTGTTGCATTGCATTGATTGTGTTCTTTCTTGTTTGCCGGTAATTGTCCCCTCTCAGTAGACGACGTTCCGACGATGAGATCGATGACACCGATGAAGAGCTATATTATCTTCAGAAGTGCCAGGCAAGCAAAACCCCCTTGTTCATTCCGATACAATCCCACTCTCTCGCTCCTGCTCTCTTGTACTGCATTAGGACAACATCGATTCAACTGTTACATGCTGCGGTAGCTGAACCCCTTTTCCTCTGCATGACCTGTCATTGCCACAGTAAATAGATGAAACCCACTAGCATGAGTAGGAGTTGTTTGAGCCCTGATGTGCCTACTCATTCATGCCTGTTTGTTATGCCTGCTACTGCTTAGAGTTGAGTCGGGTCTGATTCATCGGGAATGAGTTGGAATGGTGATGAACATGTCCTACTGTGTGTGAGCTAAGTGTGTGAACACGATTTGGTAAAGGTAGCGGTGAGAGGCCATGTAGGAGTACATGGTGGGTTGTCTCATTGAAACCGTCCTCAGGAACTGAGTTCTGTGTTTGTGATCCATGAACAGTTACTACCACACGTTGGGCCCTGAAATATGACCCCGCTCGACTTATTAACCGCCCCTGTCCTCTATCCAGGAGTTGCAACTAGTTTCTGGTGTTTGTAGGATATGTGTTGGAGGCCGTGCGTAGCGCTGACCCTAGGGGTGGGCTATGTTGCGGTAGATACACCGTGGCCCGGTGTACCGAGCGCCCGTTTGGTGTCTCGGGAACCCTGCACACATCGTTTGGGGCTGTGAGTGAAACCCCGGCCGGATCTCCTCGCGGATGGAACCCGAATAGGCGTTAAACCTGGACTAAAGACTTGTGTGGTTAGTTAGGTCGTGGTCTACACCCACGTCGGCTTTCGCTTGAAGTCTGCCGAGCACATGTCGTGTGCAGACGCTAAGTGGTGGAAACATGTGTGAAGAA
This sequence comes from Thinopyrum elongatum, assembly GCA_011799875.1. Lineage (NCBI taxonomy): Eukaryota > Viridiplantae > Streptophyta > Magnoliopsida > Poales > Poaceae > Thinopyrum > Thinopyrum elongatum. The sequence continues at coordinate 396,763,395 of CM022302.1, read as the reverse complement.
GTACACCCCTGCAGGGTTAATATGATCTATTCGAATAGCCGTGCCCGCGGTAAAGGACTTCTGGGTTGCCTGTACAGTTCATAGACAAGTGAAAGTGGATACTCTAAAACTCGCAAGATAAGCGTGAGTGCCATGGATGGCGTTCTCGTAGGGAGACGGGAGCGGATCCATAGTGGTGTATTGATATGGTGAATATGTGGACTCGTGTGCGCCACCTCAAAAGAGTTACTTGCTGTCGTAGTTCAGGTTAGCCACTGAGTCAAAGCTGGCCTGCTGTAGTTAAACTCCACCACCCCCTTTGTTGATACCGATGCATATGTAGTTAGTTCTGATGTAAGTCTTGCTGGGTACATTTGTACTCACGTTTGCTTAATTTATGTTTTTGCAGAGAGACTCAGTCTCGCTAGTAGTTCCGCGTGGACTTCGACGTTTAGCTTGTTACCTCAGCTACGATCTTGTGCCCTCGACAGGATCTGGTAGATAGTCGGGCTTCTCAGCCTTTTTCACTTGTAGATGTCTGTACTCAGACATGATAGGCTTCCGCATGTGCTTTGACTTGTATGCTCTGAATGTTGGGTCATGAGACCCATGTTTGTAATACTTGGCTCCTCGGAGCCTAATGAATAAATACTCTGAGTCGTAGAGTCTTGTTGTGATGCCATGTTGTATTTGCCCATATCCAGCATATTGTGTGTATGATTGAAATGCTTGGTATGTGTGGGATCCGACAACCTAGTTGTTTATCCTTGGTAGCCTCTCTTATGGGGAAATGTAGTCTTGTGCTTCCATGAGTCATAGTAGTCCGCTACAACCCGGTTCACCGGAGTCCTGCTAGCCCAGCACTACTGCTCCGGAACACTTAGACTAGCCGGCATGTGTCCTTCCTCGATCCTGTGTCTGTCCCTTCGGGGAAACGTCACGCGGTGTCTTTCGGAGTCCTGTTAGCCTGCTACAGCCCGGATTCCCGGAGTCCTGCTAGCCCAGTTGTTACAGCCGGAATTCACTCGCTGATGACCGACACGTTCGTTGCTGGGTCATGTATGCCTGTCCCCGTAAGTTAGTGCCACTTTGGGTTCACGACTAGTCATGTCGGCCCGGGTTCTCTGTCATATGGATGCTAGCGACACTATCATATACGTGAGCCAAAAGGCGCAAACGGTCCCGGGCCATGGTAAGGCGACACCCGTGGGAATACCGTGCGTGAGGCCGCAAAGTGATATGAGGTGTTACCGGCTAGATCGATGTCACTTGGAATCGGGGTCCTGACAGTCCACTACGTGATGTGTGGTGAACTGCCGCCCGTTGTCGTCGTCGATTGCTGGGAGCGCCATTGGAACCGCTGGATGTCATCTCTGTATGTGTCGTCGTGGGTGTGCATATTGTGTCGTGTGGCGCGAGAGATGAAGGTAAATGGCCGCAGGAATAAATGGGGGCCGGGCGGCCTGGATTCTTGGCGCGTCCGCATGGCAGTTTTTGCAGCGGGTAACTGCATCATGGCGCCGAGCCCGGCGCAACCGCATGCATAATGGCAACACGAACGTACGTGATCGTGCACCGGCCCCAAACACTGGCAGCGCGCGTGGAGGGACGAGGGCAGAGCGCGCGGAGGGACGCGGGAGCAGAGCGCTGCGGCCGCCTCAACCGCGAGCAACCACACGCATAGAGCAGTTGAACACGCAGGGAATGGTCGTCTACAAGCCGGCCGGCAGTTGCGAGGCTGCGTAGAGAGCGGCCGTGTGCTACTACCTCCGTGTTGGTCTATTACTCCCTTTATATTCTCTGCCATATTTTGACCTTAAATTTAACTAACAAAATGTTAATGCATGTTATAAAAATTATATAATTGGAAACTATGTTCAAATACGAATCCAACAATATAATCTTTGGCGACATGCATTCGTATTTTATTAGTTAAATCTCTAGTCAAAATTTGGCACAAAAATACAAAGACGACTTATAAACTAGGACGAGGGTAGTAGGTAATTAAATCGCAAATGTTTTTTTATTAACCATATGTGTACGTGTCCTTTCGTCCTCCTCTCGCACGTCATGTCACCCCGCTGCCGTAGACGGCTTCGAGCGCAAGCTTGAGCAGTGCCCAGGGGCGTTCTTTTGGTCAAACAGTGGCTCAAAGTGGCGCCAATGAATCGTCGGTGAGCCCATTCCCGCGCAACTGCGCAGGTTCCCGCGCAAGCTTCCCGCCCGACTCGATGAAATCCCCCAAAATCCCAATGCTTACCGGCCTACGATATAAACCCTCACGGCCGGCGAGTCCTGCATCGCATTTTCCCCTCCCTCCCTGTAGCTTATCTCGTCTGCTTCTACCACAATCGCCAATGGCACCGGTCCATCGTCGTCGCTCAGCCAGTCCGCCGTCATCAGAGGATAGCTCCAGCTGGGAGGCTACACCACGGTGGTGGCGCTGTCCCCGGCGTAGTATAGTGCGCGTGGCGAACCTGTTGGGTGTGCGCGGAACACCCACCACATGCTCCATCGCAGCTGCCCGTCGGCAGCTGTTGTCGGCCACTGTTGCCGCCACCCCACAATCTGCTGCCGTGGCTGCTACACCACCGTCGAAAGCCAGGGCCATCGCTCGCTCCGCCGCCGCGGCCCAAAGGCGGGAGGTGGTCGTCGTGGCCGCCACCCCACTGTCGGCCACCGTGGCCATCACCCGCTCTGCCACCGCGGTCCAAAGGTGGGAGGTGGTGGTCGTGGCCGCCACCCCATCATCGGCCCCCAGCCCACCGTCGATCGCCGGCGTCATCACCCGCTCCGCCACCGCCGCCCGAAGGCAGGAGGCGGAGGTGGAGGCCCGCACGTGCGTCAGCGACCTTGCGCGCTACATCGAGTTCCTGCGGGAGGAGGAGTGCCTCGTCGAGCATGCAAAGAGCCTTACCGCCGTCGTGGCCGCCGCACACACCTCCGCAGAGGCGAGGAATCAGGAGATCTACGAGGAGTCCCGCCGCTTCGAGAGGGGTCGTCTGGAGCAGCAGAGGGCGTTCGAGGTGAGCGTCGCTGAAGGTGCAACAGCGGTAGGCACCGTATTGCAGTTGTCCAGCTCGTCGGTAGGCTCCTCCTCCTCTGCCTCTTACTGAGCGTGCTCGGCAGAGGAGAGGCTGTCGGAAGTAGTACAAAGCCCCTCCGTAGTAGTAGTATTTAGGGGCTATTTTGTTCAGTTCATCTAACTATAGATGTGGTTGAACTGTACTACGTACTTAAAATTAGCTAGTATATATAGTTGAACTAGCTATTTCAGTACGTGGTTGGCAATAATTGGGGAAAAGTTTGGTCGGTTCAGCTGTCAAGTTGAACTGTTTGTATAAAGAATGACTGCTTAATCTATGAATGAAATCTATGCTTACTGAATTTCAGTTACAAAATTAGATAGTGCTAGTGATTTTATGCTGCATATTTTGACAAATGGCAGGGTTACAAGATTGACAAAGGGCAATGTTACTAGATCAACAAATGTCAATCATTCCAGTTTGACAAATGGCAATATACCTGTACGTGGTTGCACATGGATCTTCCAAAAAAACCGTTTGTGTTGAAGGGATGTACAAATCCCGCGTGCCAGATTTTCTCTTGGCTTAGCGGCGAAGTCTCGCTTTGCATACCATATTCAATCTGAACCATTTGCGTTGAAGAGATGCACAAATCCTATGCGGCAAATTTTCCCTTGGCTTACTGGGGAAGACCATAGCTCTCACTTTGCATACGGGTGTTCTATCTAAAACGTTTGCGATGAAGAGCTGCAAAAATCCTGCTCGGCACATTTTTCCTTGGCTTACTCAGGAAGCTGTTGGTTTGCATACGGGTGTTCTATAAAACGTTTGCGATCAAGAACTGCACAAATCCTGCTTGGCACATTTTCCCTTGGCTTCGTGGGGAAGCTGTCGGTTTGCATACGGGTGTTCTATCTAAAATGTTTGCGATGAGTGTATTATATTTAAAAACCATTGACGTTTTTTTAAAGAAAATCATTTGATAAGTCTGTACATTCAGAGAGAAAAATGCAAGTTCGTTCAAACCATATCTTTCATTCAGTCACGTTGTGAATTTATACTCATATGATCGAGATACAGTATTAAACCCAAAAGAATACTAATTCCGGCGGCGTGCCACGCCGGCGTTGTCGTTGTCATCCTCCGGGATGCCGTTGTTGAAGTCTTCAAGGCAGCATAGAATGTTCTTCACTTGGAAATCAAACATCATGTCGTCACGCGATCGACGGGCGGGGCGCGGGAGGATGGCAACTCGCAGCGCTGCGAGGTAGCGGTCGACGGTGGCGTCCCATGCCGTTGAGGGGGGCATGGGCGCGGCGGGTGTAGGCAAATGCACGGGGACCGGCGCCGCGGTGGGTGCAGGGGCACGCACGGGCATGGACACGGGTGCTGGTGCTAGCATGTACACGAGCTCGCGAGGGTCTGCGGAGACCTCACTGACGCCCGCGGCTTCCAGCTCTGCGATAGTGCTCGGCGACCAACCCGTCAATGCTACGGGGATGGTCACTGGCGCGGGCGCGGGGATGGGAGCTGGGACGGGCGCGGGGGCGGGGGCAGCAACCACCACGGCCAGCTCGTTCAGGGCCATGTCCATGAGGCCCCATTCCTCCTTATTTTCTATCTCGTCCGTCTCGGAGTCAACTTCACCAAACTAGAAGACTAGTGGCAGATGATCCTTCTGCACCATGGTGTTGGTGGAGGTCTGCGGGAGGGGAATGGGAGGCGAACAGTAAGGCCGCCCGTATTAAATAGTGGCCCGAGCGCCATTAATGCAGAGGATGCGAGCAAAGCGAGCGGCCATGGAAGTCAAAGGACTCGCTTCCCAGTGAGCCTGCACAGTGTACAGCTCACACGCTTCCCAGTGAGCCTGCGCATTTGAGGACAGCTTGCATGCCTCTCGGTCAGCCTGCGCAGCAGACTGCGCTCGCACGCCTCCCGTTCAGTCAAGCAGCTATCCGCACGGCACCTCCTAGCCATTAAAAGAGTGACATGTGGCGTCACGTGAATGGTTAATAGAACGCACATGATTTAAATTATACAAAATGTTTGAGATGTTAAAGTGGCAGCTATTTCTTTCAAAATGCCTTTGTTGGTTGTTTTTCGAGTGCGCCTTCTCTCAAAATGGACACGAAAAATACCACAGCATATCGGGTGCCATTCCATGATAGCATGCCAAGTTTCATGAATTTCAGATGAGTTTTGGATTTACTAGAATTTAAAAACAAAGTATCTCAACGTTTTGCCGGCAATCAACAGTGCCCTTTTGTTTGAAATTCAGTCCCATTTCTTGCATGGGACCTAAGCATGCACCCAAGGACACACATTTGATATGTCAACCCATTTTTCTACACTGGAGCATGTGCATGTAGTTCAAATTTGAATTATGCACATAAAATGCCTAGAAAACTTGATTAATGTATTAAAATGTCCAAATGAACCCCGAAATTGCAAATTTTGACACGACACTCCTGTGGCTCTATGTTGCCACTAGGAAAAAAATTGAAAACAGGAAGAGGCAACGAATATCGTTTCATCCACCAAGGAGGCACATTCCCTACCAGAACTATGAGGCTTGTTGTCAGAAGCTCTGGTATGTGAGAAGCTTATGCCCAAACCTGCCCCAAATGGGACAATTTTTTTACCACACCATGTTGATGCCGTTCCATGAATTTCAGACGAGTTTTGGATTTACTACAATTTGAAAACCATGTATCTCAATGTTTGCAGCCGAGCGACGGTGGCAAGGTGTTTGACATTCATTCCCATTTCTTGCATGGGACCTAAGCATGCAACCAAGGATACATATTTGATTTTTCAACCAATTTATATGCACTGGACCATGTGCCTGTAGTTCAAATTTGAATTATGCACATAAATGCATAGAAAACTCAGTTAATCTATAAAAATGTCCAAACGAACCCCGAAAAAATCCAAAATTTAACACAACACTCCTGTTGTTCTATGTTGACACTAGAAAAAATTGAAATCAAGAAGAGGCAACGGATATCGTTTCGTCCAGAAAGGTGAAACGTTCCCTACCGTAACCATGAAGCTTGTTGTGAGAAGCTCTGGTTTGTGAGAAGCTTATACCACAACCTGCCCCAAATGGGACAATATTTCTACCAGGACATGTTGATGCCGTTCAATGATAGCATGTCGAGTTTCATAAATTTCAGACACGTTTTCGATTTACTAGAATTTAAAAACCATGTGTCTCAATGTTAGCGGCCCAGCGACGGTTGCAAGGTGTTTGACATTCATTCCCGTTTATTGCATGGGACCTAAGCATGCAACCAAGGACACACATTTGAATTTTGAACCCATTTATATGCACTGGAGCATGTGCATGTAGTTCAAATTTGAATTATGCACATAAATGCATAGAAAACTTAGTTAATGTATAAAAATGTCCAAGCGAACCACGAAAAATCCCAAAAATTGACACAACACTCCCGTTTCTCTATGTTGACACTAGAAAAAATTTGAAAGCAAGAAGAGGTAACGGATATCGTTTCGTCCACAAAGGTGGCACGTTCCCTACCGAAACCATCAGGCTTGTTTGTGAGAAAGCTCTGGTTTGTGAGATGCTTCTACCCAAACCTGCCCCAAATGGGACAATATTTTTACCACGGCATGTTGATGTCGTTCCATGATATCATGTCAAGTTTCATGAATTTCAGATGAGTTTTCGATTTACTAGAATTTTCAAACCATGTATCTCAATGTTAGCGGCCGAGCGACAGTGTCAAGGTGTTTGACATTCATTCTCATTTCTTGCATGTGACCTAAGCATACAACCAAGGACACACATTTGATTTTTGAACCCATTTTTATGCACTGGAGCATGTGCATGTAGTTCAAATTTGAATTATGCACATAAATGCCTAGAAAACTCAGTTAACATATAAAAATGTCCAAACGAGCCCCCAAAAATTCCAAAATTTAACATGACACTCCTGTTGTTCTATGTTGACACCAGAAAAAAAATTGAAAGTAAGAAGAGGCGACGAATATCGTTTTGTCCACAAAGGTCACACGTTTCCCTACTGGAACCATGAGGCTTCTTGTGAGAAGCTTATACCATAACCTACCCCAAATGGGACAATATTTTTTACCCTAGCATGTTGATGCCATTCCATGATAGCATGCCAAGGTTCATGAATTTCAGACGAGTTTTGGATTTACGAGAATTACAAAAGCAAGTACCTCAACGTTTGTCGGAGAGCCACGGTGTCGTGGTGTTTGAAATTCATCCCTATTTCTTGCATGGGACACAAGCATCAAGCCATGGACACATATATGATTTTACAACCCATTTTGGTGCACCGGAGCATGTGCATGTAGTTTAATTTTGAAATGTGCACCTGAAATGCCTAGAAAACCAAGTTAATGTATAAAAATTTCCAAACGAACCCTGAATAATTCCAATTTTTTTGACGACGCACCTATAGTTGCATGTTCACTACAAAAAAAAGTTCTAGCAACTCAAACACCCTCATTTGCCGCTGTGATCCCATTATGTAATTCAAGTAGATCGCACACAGTTTATTATCACCAATCATGTGAGATGCAGCACAAAATATCTTGGAGCACTGTTGGAGTATAGTACGGATATGGCTTACGCGAGAAGGTGTGTCGGCTACAGTTCACAGCCAGCGTGTCAAGCACACTAGCTCGCTCCCCAAATATCATTTCACTGTTCAATCGTCGCCGGCGAAAGATGGGGACATGGACTCGCGTCGTGAGGGCAACTTTGGTGGCCCACTCTGGCGAGAGCGCGGCCGTAGCCACCATGCACGTGCTAACAAGCTATGTGAGCACAGCCGCAATCTGCGACCAGGCGGCCAAGGCAGCCCAAACGGCCATTGTTGCTTCTCAGGTGGCGGCAGCAACATCTTCCTCGGGGATAGCAACTGGCGAGAGCGGCACAACAGCTATCCATTCCACGGCGGTGGCCTTAGCCCTTATGGAGGCCGCTCACGCCCAGCTCGTAGCGGTCACCGCACAAATCGAATGAAGTTTCTCCGACAATGGTCAGTAACCCACGGCCGAAGAGTTTGCAATCGCCGAGAGCGTTCGAGCAGCCGTCCGTTCGTTTGTGACATACCTTGCCACGATGGAGCCTGTCCAAGCCCAGATCATGGCCGCCCACGCCCAGCTCGTGGCGGCCTTTTCCAAAGAGATGGAGGACGCGGATGGCGAGATGCTTGCCGAGTATGGTGCGATTGATGCCATGGAGCCCCTTCCCCAGGAGATCGTCGGGCGCGAGATGGACATGGACGAGGTGGCGGAGATCGACGAGCACCAGCCGGAGTAGTACACTTTGTTTAATTTAGAGCGCCGATCGTTAATTTGTTAGGTTAATGTTTAGGTTAGCTAGCTCTGTTTAATTGCTGAACTTGCTCGATTAAGAAGTGTGGGTGTGCTGTAGGCTCCTTTGTGTACCCAAATTATGTAATGACGTGGATGACCACTGTAACCAGGGATATTCTGACCAAAATTTGCACGTTCAAACTCATCACACACGGGGTAACCTATATGAATCATTTGTGCTGTTCACATATTGTACACAGTGCTGAATAAGGGACCGTGTCTGATGACACTTTGCGCGCCAGTTTTTTCGCTGCACTGATCCAAAATTTTCGGCTTCTGTGGAAATATTTACCTCCCCCCCTTACCAAAAGCCACATTTCCCCCTTTTCTACCTTCCTTTCCAAGTTGACCCTCCTTCACGCTGCTTGGCCTCGTCGATCCAGGCAGGTAATCCACACCCGACCCCCATCCTCCTCCTCCTTCCACATCCCACATGCCCCGACCACCCGCGCGCCACCTTCCACCCAAATCACTAATCCCTCCCCCAAATAAGCGCCGCCCAAAGCCATGGTGCATGCAGTATAGCCAGGAGCTCAAGGAGCATTTGGCAGCGGAGAAGCAAATCGCGGCCGCACGCGCAGCTGAGGTCGCGATGGCTGCCATTCGTGCTGACCCCCAAATCTTGGCGAAGCACCTCACCGTCGAGGCCACCGGCAATGCCTCGTGCGCCGACGCCGTGATGCGGTTGTCTACTTTAAACGACAATTCAAGGTGTTTTCTCGAGGCCACCGTCGGTGCCTTCGACAAAGACTACGAGGTGTTTTCTCAGCGTGCCCGTGCTTACCTCAACTCGAGAGCCAGCAGGTTGGTGCCCGGAGCGGCTCAGGCAACTCACCACTACGACGAGGGCACCCACGATGTGGAGGCCTCGCCCTCTTCCATGTCTAAGGAGTCAATCATCATCGATATCTCTAATGATGAGGAGTAGCTTGTCTTATTAGCTCACTATAAGGACCAACGTTCAGTTTGCTAGCTACGCCGGTTAAGCATGCTCGGTTTACCCGTTGCATGTGCTGCTCCTGCCTTTCCTTAATTAATTCTAGTGAATTGTCCTATCTACTTTTACCATGCAATCTGTTACTCTAGTGTATATGTTCTATATGTCGTGCAATGTGGTGCTCACTTATTAACTGTTTGGTTAATTAGTTGTCATGTTTAGTTAACTGTTTGGTTCAATCCTGCAAATGTGATGTTCAATTCTTCAGCGTGCAATTTTGTATTGTCTTCCATGTGAGAAATAAATTGAATTTATCTATTCAAAATACATGAGAAACAAATACAATTGCTATATTTCCAAGTTGTCAAGCATGCTTGGTTTGGTTAACTGTTTGATCTTCTAGTATGTTATATATTGTGTAATGTGGTGCTCAGTTAACGTTTGGTTCATTTGTTGTGGTGTTTAGTTAACTGTTTGGTTCAATTCTGCAATACAATTTTCAATTGTTGTGGGTGCATTTTGTTATTGTATACCATGTGAGAAATAAATCGAATTTGGTTGTACTAAATACATGAGAAACAAATACAATTGCTATATTTCCAAGTTGTTAAGCATGCTTGGTTTGGTTAACTGTCTGATCTTCTATTAGGAGTATGTTTTATTTTGCAATGTGGTGCTCAGTTAATGTTTGGTTCATTTGTTGTGGTGTTTAGTTAACAGCTTGGTTCAATTTTGCAATGCGATGTCCAATTATCGTGGGTTTTGACCCACTGTTCGACCCTTTTTGCATATGGGGAAATGAGTTGTCCATGAATATCAGTCATGTCAAGAAACTAAGAAAGATTGTTATTATAAAGAAATTAGCGACAAAAAACAACAAGATCTTTGTCTGCACAATGAAGAAGACATCAGTTCACTACAGGATGGTACTAACTATTATACCTTGCCTTTTTTATTCCTTTGCCCCATTTCCAATCTAGAGAAGATATTTATGCACATCCTTGTTTTCAGGCCTTTCCAAAGCAGTTCACTGATGATTACCTCTCAAACCACCTGTATGGTCAGGAGGCGAGGAAGGTATTCATACAACACCCACGGTTCAATATTGAAGTGTTCCTGAAGAGGACGAAGGATGGACGGTCAATCATCCAAAGGCACTGGCCTAAAGTTGCAAAGAGCTTCAACATCAATGAAGGCTCAATATTCGCATTCCACTTCAGCAGTTTTCCAGATGAGATTCATCTGTCTATGTACCGTCTATGATGCTAATTTCGAAAGGTTATAGATGTTGCATGTGAAACTTGGTGCTGGTGTAGTTGTGTAATGGGGTAGCTGAGTGCTGAAGCTATATGATGTTGTACTCTGATGTATTTCAATTATGAAATCCTGCTTCCTTAATACGAAAATGAAATATATTGTGTGCTTAATATGAAATGTCAATTAGATTAATAAATGGATTATAAATAATAGGACAATTAGCCTGCTAATGGCCGGCCAATTAGCTTGCTAATTGGGTTTTTCTATTGCAAACGGTTATTGAGAAAACACCGTGGGCGATGACCTCAGACAACGCACACCGTTTCTAGGAATAAAATGTGTTGGATCAATGAACAATCACACACGACTTCCTCTTGAAAATTGTTTGCGTTAGGCCACCTTGCGCAAACGTTTACCATATAAAAAGTGTGTGTGATGGACAGCCTATGCCACACAGTTTCTTCTACGCACCGTGTGTGATGCATTCAATAACACAAATGGTAAAATTGTTAATATCATCTACAATGGCAATGCTATCACAAACGATTTAATCGGGAAAATTGTGTGTGATGTACATGCGAACGGAAACGTTTTCCTTGGGGTGACTGTGTGGGATGTATATATGAACGGAAACATACTTGTTGGATTGACTGTGTGGGATGTACATACTAACAGAAACGTATTCCTTGGATTGACTGTGTGGAATGTACATACGAACGGAAACGTTTAGCCGGGACTGACCGTGTGGGATGTACTTATGACTGGAAATGATTTGGCCTGTATAATTGTATTTTTTAATACAACTGTACGTATAATCGTATTTGATCGCTCGCCCGTCGCACACGACCTCATTTTGCCGAGCGTGTGGCCGGAGGGCCTATCCCCGACGGTTTCTGGGTCGTGTGGGAAGGACCCCCCCTATCGCACACACTCACTAGGCGACGGTTCCAAATGCCGTCGCGGAAAGGGGTTAAAAACCATTTGTATAGCACCTCACTATACCAAATCGTGTTCACACACTTAACTCTCAGCATCAGAACATAACACTCCAATCCATTCCCAATGAATCAGACCTGACACAACTCTAAGCAATAGCAGGCATGGCATGGATAAGTCACAACATGGCTCAAGCAACTCCTAATCATGCTAGGAGGTTTTCACTATTTACTGTGACAATGACATGTCATGCAGAGGAATGGGTTCAACAACCGCAACATAAAGTAACAGTTGAATCGTTGCTGTCCTAATGTAGTAAAAGAGAGAAGGAGCATGAGAGTGGGGTTGTATGGGAATGAACAAGGGGGTTTGCTTGCCTGGAAGATCAGCAGGGGCCACTGCTCCTCCGACAGGACTCTGGAACACTCTCCGGAGCAGGACCTATCGAGAAGGGTGGTACCGACAATCAATACACGAACAAATGCCACAATATGATGCATGATCATGACATGTCAAGAATGCTATGATTTGCACAAATGCATCTAGAAACAATTTAGATGAAGCTCGTATGGACCAAAGGTTCAGATGCAAGCTCCACACTTCGCATTTAAAATGCCATTATCATGTTTTCACTTATACAGTAGGTATAAGTTGGTTTATCATGCATGAAAATGGTACAGATGGATATATTGAATTTTTCTAATAATTTTTCATATATAACTTATTTCAATCTGAGCTATGGTTGATTTTCTATGATTTGTGGAAGTTTAAAACAATTTTCAGGAATTTCCAAATATTTCTAAAATAGAAATATTCTAGATAAGGGTTTATTACGTCAGCACCACGTCGGTGTGATGTCAGTAGTCAACTGGGTCGCCCAGAGTCAAACCTGACCAGTGGGTCCCACTGGTCAGTGACTCATGCTATTAACAATATTAATTAGTGTTAATTTTGTCACTAATCCAAAATTAGTCTGGGTCGAGCCCACACGTCAGTGACTCAGTGGGAGTCAAAACATGGACAAACCCGGTCAAAATGGCCGGCGTTTAGCCGCCGGCGAGGGCCGAGACAGCGGCGCGGCTCAGAAAACGGCCACAGGCGACCAAACATGTGGCAGAGAGGCTCTACGCGTAGCTGGTGCACGTGCGCATCCATTGGTGCCCTTGGTTTCGCTGGAGGTGGCCTAAATAGACGGCGACAACGGCAAAGGTGGCGTCCGGAGTTTGGCCAAGCTCGGGGACGAGGATACGGTGCACGGGAGGACACGCGGGTGGTGGCATTGGTTTGCTGGGGAGCTCCTGAGCACGATTATGCGGTTGGATGCGAGCTTCGGTGGCTGGAACGGCGGCGGCGGCATGGCCGTGCTACGGCGAGCTTCGGGCACGGTGGCACTAGCACAAGAGGATGGGCGGGCCGACGGGGATAGGGAGGAAATAAAGAGGGGCTCACAGCGCGTCGATTGGAGTACTCGGCGGGCTCGGGGAAGGCCTGCAAACGACGAAGCGGCGACGGCAATCTCTGGTGCTGGAGGTTGAAGACGACAGTGATGGCGGCATTGTAGGAGCTCCCACGGTGCGTGGCTCGATGGAGAGGCATAGGGAGGTGATGCGGAGCTGCTGGACAGCACGGGGTGACACGGGGGGTACGGTGGCTACGACGGCGGTGAGCAGCGGCCTCGATAGTGTTCGGCCATGGCGACGAGAGAGTGAGCGAGAGAGGGAGAGGGCGAGTGAGCAGGTCGGCTCGATCGGGACGACAGCGGAGGGGTATTCGCGGCATCGACGTGGCGGGACAAGCAGGCAAGCAGCTAGGAGGTGACGTGTGGTGAGCATGCGTGCGTCAGGCACACGCGTCCTGTCCACTGGCGAGCGGAGGGAGATGATTGGCGAAAGCCAGTGGGCTGGGCCTGGCTGCTGGGCTGCTGCTACACGTAAGTGGCCGAGGTTAGTTTTCCCTATTTCTATTCTGTTTTTCTTTTTTGTAACTGGTTTTGATTTAGTTTTAGCACTAAACCATTTTATAAAATTCTGAAACTTTTGTTGGGCACTAACTGAATTATTTCACAGACCCTCACCAAGTTTCAAAATATTTGGAGCTGTAATATTATTTATAGTTTTATTTGCTCCAAATCAAATACATATTGGATTAATTCAAAGCCCAATTATGCCCCAGAAAAATGTGCACCATTCTTGGATTAGGTTTTCACCTTGTGCCATAAATCATGAACAATTTTGAAGGGCATTTTGGGTTCATTGAAAAGATTTTACTTGAACCTGTTTGATTTAATTTGGTGCTAGGGTTTGGATCATCCCCCATTTCAAATTCAGTTACAATTTAAACATGATGCAAACATGACTAGCTAGCCTAGAGCATACCAGAACTAGGGATGTGACAACTCGCCCCCACTCAAAAGAATCTCATCCCGAGATTTAGGAGGCGTCTAGAAGAGGGTGGGGTACTCCAATCGAAGACGATCTTCTCATTCCCATGTAGCTTCTCTCTCAGAATTATGAGACCACTGAACCTTGAGAAACTTGATGTTGTGGCGTCGAGTGACACGCTCTGCCTGATCAAGAATACAAACAGGGTACTCTCGATATGTGAGGTTATCTTGGAGATCAAGCGTTTCGTGGTCCACTCCACGGATGGGATCCGAGAAGCAACGCCTGAGTTGAGAAATGTGGAAGACATCATGGACTCGAGAAAGATGTTGGGGCAGTTCCAACTGGTAGGCAACCTCTCCTCGTTTAGCGAGAATGCAAAAAGACCAATGTAACGAGGAGCCAATTTCCCTTGATACCGAATCAATGGGTACCCTTTAGAGGGGTACCCCGAAGATAAGCCTTGTCGCCAACTTCATAAGCCACTTCCTTATGACGATGATCGTACTGGCTCTTCTGACGCGATTGGGCTGTTTTCAAATTCTCACGAATGATGCGAACTTGCTCTTCTGCTTCCTGGATCATATCCGATACAAAGAATTGTCTTTCACCGGTTTCTGTCCAGTTCAAGGTTGTTCGACATATTCGTCCATAAAGAATCTCGAAAGGTGCTTTCTTAAGACTGGATTGGTAGCTATTGATATAAGCAAACTCGGCAAAAGGAAGACACTTCTGCCAATCCATACCGAAATGAGATAATGCAATCTCTAAGCATGTCTTCGAGAATTTGGTTGACTCTTTCCACCTGACCACTTGATTGAGGGTGGAAAGCGGTACTGAAGGAAAGATGGGTTCCCGTGGCAGTCTGGAAACACTCCCAGAAATGAGAAGTGAAAAGACTGCCACTGTCAGAATTAATCTCTAGTGGGACACCATTTAGTGACACTATTCGAGAAATATATAAGTCAGCTAGCTGACTAGCAGTGATACTCTCTCGAACAGGAAGGAAGTGAGCCACTTTGGAAAGACGATCAATGACTATGAAGATAGCATTATTCCCTTTCTTGGTCCTGGGAAACCCGGTAATGAAGTCCATACCAACTTTATCCCATTTCCACTCAGGAATAGCTAAAGGCTGAAGGATGCCAGAAGGTCTCTGATGCTCTGCCTTAACGCGATGACAAACATCGCAGTTAGCAATGAACTCAACAATTTCTCTCTTCATCCTAGTCCACCAGAATCTCTGGCGTAGGTCCTGATACATCTTAGTACTGCTGGCATGAATCGTGAGAGGAGATTCATGAGCCTCCTTAAGGATCAGTTGTCGCAGATGTTGATTCTTGGGAACCACCAAGCAGTTCATAAAGAAAAGAACACCTCGATCATCCATAATGAAACAACCAACAACCCCCTTAGTAATGTTTCTTTTGATCTGGGAAATTCCCGTATCCTGCTTCTGAGCATAAATGATCTAATCCTCGAGATCAGGTTTTGCCACCAAGGTCGAAAGGAATCCTCGAGGAGCAATGTGAAGGTTAAGCTTACAGAATTCCTCATGGAGAAGTGGTTGACCTTGTAACAACAAGAGATTGTTATAATAGGACTTACGACTTATCGCATCAGCCATGACATTTGCCTTGCCTGGAGTGTAAGTAATCCCTAAGTCATGATCCGAGATAACCTCTAGCCAACATCTCTGCCTAAGGTTCAAATCTGGTTGGGTGAAGATATACTTGAGACTCTGGTGATCAGTGTAAATCTCGCAACGTTTACCAAGAAGGTAATGTCACCATGTCTTAAGTACATAGACTACAGCTGCAAGCTCTGGACATGTGTAGGATAATTTTCCTCATGTGGATGCAACTGTTGAGATGCATAGGCAATCACATGGTGATCCTGCATAAGAATGCAACCTAGTCCCTTTTGTGAGGCGTCGCAATAGATAACGAAGTCCTTGGAGAAGTCCGGTGGCACAAGTATGGGGGTAGAAGTCAGGCGTCTTTTCAGTTCATGAAAACCGTGCTCACACTATGGGGACCACTCAAACTTTTTATATTTCTTGAGAAGTTCCGTGAGTGGTTTGGCCACTTTGGAGAAGTTCTCAACAAAGCGGCGACAATAACTGGTAGACCAAGGAAAATCCTTGTTTAACCGATTCAGGTGGAGTCCAATCAAGGATAGCCTAAACTCTCTTGGGATTGATAGCAATGCCCTTACCAGAGATCATGGGGCCTAGATAGGTCACTTCTCGCAACCAAAATTCAAACTTGGAAAACTTGCCATAAAGGCGGTGCCCTCTGAGTTTTTCTAACACAAGTCAGAGATGTTCGGCATGCTCTTCCTCGTTATTCGAGTAAATAAGAATATCATCAAGGTAAACCACGACGAACTTATCTAAGTACTCCATGAAGATCGAGTTCATCAAGCGATAGAATGTGGCTGGAGCATTGGTTAGACCGAAGAACATGATGGTGTAACCATAACAAGTGACAAAAGCCATGTTAGGAATGTCCCCGTTTCTGATTTTGATTTGGTGATAGCCTAACCTCAAATCCATCTTGGAAAAGACCAAGGATCCAGCGAGCTGATCATACAGGTCGTTGATCTTGGGGAGCGGATACTTGTTCTTTATCATGACCAAGTTAACGGGACGATAATCTACAACCATCCGATCCGTACCATCCTTCTTCTTGACGAAGAGGACGGGAAAAGCCCAAGGAGAAGAACTAGGACGGCTGAAACCCTTTTGCAAGGACTCATCAAGTTGTTTCTTAAGCTCAACTTGCTCTAGGGATGCCATCTTGTAAGGTCTCCTAGAAATTGGGGCTGTTCCTGGGATAAGATCTATGATAAACTCTACATCTCTGTCAGGTGGAATGCCTGGCAGTTCCTCTGGAAAGACATCCGAAAAGTTATAGACTATCGAGATATCTTCAAGGTCTGGGAGAGGGCTGGCATTAAGAGAATAGAGCTGACGCTTTGCAACTCTAGTGGAAACAGTGACTATCTTGCCAGATGGGTGTGTAAGTTGTACAGACCTAGTGTAGCAATCAATCTTGGCATGATGAGTTGTCATCCAGTCCATACCCAAGCTGATGTTAATATCTGTAGACTTGAGGGCTATAAGTGATGCAAGGAATACAAGTCTGTCAACAAGGATTTCATTGCCATAGCTTATTCTGGTAGTTTGCCATCTAGACCCTGGAGTTTGGATTTCGAGTGGAGTTGGAATATCACAAAATGACATGTAGTGCAAACGAGCATAGACTTCAGAGATGAAGGAGCTAGATGCTCCGGTGTCGAATAGAACTGATGCTGGATGGCAATTGACAAGGAGTGTACCAAGAACGACATCCAGATCATCATGAGCATCTTTAGCTGAGACATGATGCACATGTCCACGGTCAGTGGTAGCTGACTTGGCATGGATCGTCTTACCTGATGGCTTACCATGGACAACAGACTTCTCAAACTAGGGTGGAGCATAGCTGGCCTGAGAGCAGTCACGAGCATAGTGTCCTGGCTCTCCGCAAGTGAAGCAAGTCCCTAAACTAGGACACGAACCCGCATTGACAAGCGGTCCACCAGTACGCCTGGGTGGAGCATATGGCTGAACTGGGTGAGGTGCCACATAGGATGGCCTCGGTGCATATCCGAGTGGAAGAGCAGAGTTTGAAACCCAAATCTGGCACTTCTGAGAGCTAGAGCCAGAGGAAGAACCGGAGTCACGGGTGTGCTTACGAGACTCCGCGTAAGTGAGCTGAGCTGTCTCTGCATTAATGGCCTTCTTCACAAGAGCCTGGAATGCGCAATGGTGCAAGTGAATATCACGACGCAACTTAGGGTTGAGACCCTTCCGGAACCTAGCCTACTTCTTGGTGTTCGTGGACACCTCCTCTGTGGTATAGCGGGCGAGGTTTCCAAACTCTCTACTGTAAGCATCAACAACCATCTTACCCTGGCTAAGATTACAAAATTCTCCCCTCTTGCGGTTGATGAGAGCGTGAGGAATGTGATGCTCGCGGAAGGCCTCAGTGAAATCTCTCCAAGTAGGAATCTGGCCAGTTGGAAGCATAGCCTCATAGTTCTGCCACCAAAGACTAGCAGGACCCTCGAGGTGATATGTAGCATAGGTGACCTTGTCACCTTCAGCCACGTTCGTGGAACACAGCTTATGAGTGATGATACGGCGCCAGTCATGTTCATCGAGTGGCTCAATGGAATGATGGAAGGTGGGTGGGTTCAAGCCAATGGAATCAGTGATGGAAACCAACTCATTACGCTGATGGGCGGTGTTCTGCTCAATACGTGCCAACAAGCGGTTAGTCTCACGCTTGTTCCTCTCAACCTCTAACATGAAATCTGCCAACGAAGGTTGGTCGGGAGGATCCTCATCCCTACCATCTCCATGGTTCCGGCTACGAGCAACAGAACCTCGTGTAACCGATGACATCCTGAGGAATGAAAACCATGGGAAACAAGGATGGAATCAGCATCAACATAAGGATGCGGAATGTAATGCAAAAGCATTAAAATCCCTTGAATTCCTTGGAGAATTTGGGCAGCATAACGACTGTAAAATGCTCAAAATGAGACATCCTACAAAAGATTCGGTAGTACCATACTCGACATCATCACTCAAGGTTCTGTGACAATACTAGTCAACTACACATGAGGTACTCGAAAACTGGAGTATGACTCTGATCAACCATTACTATGAGTCTACGGAATAGTAACTCGTGATCCTGATAGACAGAAGAGAAAGCCTAGTTCCTTAACCCCGTAGGAAAGGAGAGGTTGAATCAGATCAGAAGGACATAAGGTATAAGGAGTAAAAAGCGCCTTACGTTCCCTTCCACAATCAATTCCTCTATATAACTAAGAATTTCTAGACTCGACTTTAACCAGTTTGGCTTGGTAATCCTACAGTCAGTCAGGCTCTGATACCAAAGCTGTCGGGACCCCGATCCTAAGTCACACCGATCTAGCATGTAACACATCATATCACCTTGCGGCCTCACGCACAGTATTCCCACGGCTACAGCCCTACCTTGGCCGGGACCATTTGCGCCTTTTGGCTCATGTATATGATTGTGTCGCTAGCATCCATATGACAGAGAACCCGGGTCGATATGGTTAGTCATGAACCAAGGTGGCACAATCGTACAGGGACAGGCATACGTAACCCAGCAATGAACGTGTCGGTCATCAACGTATGAACCCAAGTCGTTGAGGGAGTCCTGGATTAAGGGGTCCTCGGATGGTCGGGCTATGTAACATGGGCCGGACTGATGGGCCGTGAAGATACAAGGCAGAAGACCTTTCCTCGTGTTCGGGTGGGACTCTCCTTTGCATGGATGGCAAGTTTGGCGTCCAGATGTATATTTTCCTTCCTCTGTAAACCGACTCTGTACAACCCTAGCCCCCTCCGGTGTTTATATAAACTGGAGGGTTTAGTCCGTAGAGGCTATCATAACTCCCATAGGCTAGACATCTAGGGTTTAGCCATCATGATCTCGAGGTAGATCAACTCTTGTAACCCCCATACTCATCAAATACAATCAAACAGGATGTAGGGTTTTACCTCCATTAAGAGGGCCCGAACCTGGGTAAACATCATGTTCCCTTCGTCCCTTGTTACCTTTGATCCTCAGGCGCACAGTTCGGGACCCCCTACCCGAGATCAGCCAGTTTTGACACCGACATTGGTGCTTTCATTGAGAGTTCCACTGTGTCATCAGCAGAAGGATCGATGGCTCGTTTGATCATCAACAACGACGCTGTTTCCGGGGAGACCTTCCTCCCTGGCCAACTTTTTGTATTCGGCGGCTTCGCTCTGCGCGCCAATTCAGTTGGTCACATTGAGCAGATCGACAGCTACGCCCTTGGTCATCAGATCAGATTTGGGAGCCTGAATTACGTCGCTGATATCCGAGGAGACTTGATCTTCGAAGAATTCACGGCCTCAACCACTATTCCTCATCTTCAAGAAGGCAACCCATCGGATCCGTCATCAGGCACCGCTCAAAGACCAACTGCTACCCCTGCCCTGGCCATAGATCCAGGGCAGGCCACCTCATCCGAAGATGGGATCTTAAAACCCACCGGACCCTCTCCTCTCATGGAGCCCTTTGTCGAAGACCCAGAAGCTACTGTATGTTCGGCGAGCCTGGAATCAAGCAGGACCCTCCTTGTCATCGGAGAGCCGAACTCACCTCTGGAGGCCAACTCCGAACTCTCAAGGCCTGCGTCTGGTGAACACAACCTGGAAGAATCTGCCATCCCCAGCTCCACAGGTCCTCGGTTTCCCGTCCGGCCTTCACTCTTAAGCGAGGCCCTGGACTTAATGCGATCTCTCGCCATCACGGAGGTATCACCTCCGAATTACGCATAGCCCGAACTAGGGGCTGAGTGCAGGGAATTTTATGTCCCACCCACCACCCACTTGATAGCCACTGTCGAGGACTTAACCAATATACTCGACTATGCCTCCGAAGACATCGACGGTATGGACGACGATGCCGGAGCCGAACCAGGCCAAAACTCGCCCATCACCGGACGTTGGACTGCCACTTCTGCATACGATGTGTACATGGTGGACACACCCAAAGAGGACGACGATGGCAATCAAGATCCGATCGAGGACAAGCCCGTCGAGGTACCACCGAAGCGTCGACGTCAGCGGAACCGTTCACGATCGCGGCGTGAAAAAGAAAGCAATACCGGCACTGGAGACATTGACACTCCGAAGAATGCCGAAGACTCTGACAAACCCATTGAGCCTGCCGTAGAGCAGGATAATTGGTAAGAGGGACAAGTTAACCCCGATGAGGCAGTCGGGAATGAGGATTCGGAGGATAGTAACTATCTACCAATCTCCGAGGAGGATGCCAGCCTCGGCAACGAAGACTTTATCGTGCCAGAGGAACCCCTCGAGCAAGAGCGCTTTAAGCGACAGCTCATCGCTACTGCGAGGAGCCTAAAAAAGAAATAGCAACAGCTTCAAGCCGAACAGGATACGCTCAACGACAGATGGACCCAGGTCCTAGCTGCCGAGGAATACGGCCTCGAACGCCCAACAAAGAGCTATCTGAAGCGTCGGCTACTGCCACAATTCGATGACGAGGCCCTAGAGCCAATACCGTCAAGATATCATCATGCTGATGAACTAGACCGACCACCACGTGGATGAGACAAAGCGGCCACTCGTACCGAACACCAGCCCGCGCCACCTCGCCGTCAAGGCAAAGAGGCAGCAGCTCAGGGCTGCACCTATGACTTACGTCAGGACCTGGACAATAGAGCCGGCAAGACCAGATCAATATACGGATCAAGGGAGCGTGCTCCGACGAGAGACGACGGCCTTCAAGCCTGGCGCGAGCAGCATAACCGAACTCGGGCCGAAAACCAAACACGGATGTCATCCGAACTCCGTCATGACGTTGCCCGATACAGGGGCGCCGCACACCCCTTGTGCTTTACCGATGAGGTAATGCAGCACCAATTTCCAGAAGGGTTTAAACCCGTAAACATCGAATCATACGATGGAACGATAGATCCCGCGGTATGGATTGAGGATTTTCTTCTCCATATTCACATGGCCCGCGGCGACGATCTCCACGCCATCAAATACCTCCCACTAAAGCTGAAAGGACCAGCGCGGCACTTGTTAAACTGCCGACCAGAGAACTCTATTGGTAGCTGGGAAGACTTGGAGGATGCCTTTAGAGACAACTTCCAAGGTACCTATGTCCGGCCCCCGGATGCCGATGACCTTAGTCATATAGTCCAGCAACCCGTTGAGTCAGCCCGCAAACTCTGGACTAGGTTCTTAATTAAAAAGAATCAAATCATCGATTGTCCGGACGCCGAAGCCCTCGCGGCCTTTAAACATAGCGTCCGCGATGAGTGGCTCGCCCGACACCTTGGTCAGGAAAAGCCGAAGTCTATGGCAGCTCTTACTGCACTCATGACCCGCTTCTGCGCGGGAGAGGACAGCTGGTTGGCTCGTAGAAGCAATAGTACCAGCGACCCTGGCACCTCCGAAGTCAGGGACAGCAATGGCAGGCCACGACGCAACAAACACTAGCGTCGAAACAATAACGAAGAAACTGAAGACACAGCGGTTAACGCCGGATTCAGTGGCTCTAAATCCGGTCAGCGGAAGAAGCCATTCAAAGGAAATAAGGACGGTCCATCAAATTTGGACAAAATACTCGATCGGCTTTGCCAGATTCATGGCACCCCCGACAAGCCTGCCAACCACTCCAACAGAAATTGTTGGGTCTTCAAACAGGCCGGTAAGTTAAATACCGAACATAAGGGGAAAGGGCCGCCAAGTGAGGACGATGACGAGCCTCACCCACGGAACATAGGGGGACAAAAGAAATTTCCCCCCGAGGTGAAAACAGTGAACATGATATATGTCACGCATATCCCCAAAAGGGAGCGCAAGCACGCATTAAGGGACGTCTACGCTGTAGAGCCTATCGCCCCCAAATTCAACCCATGGTCGGCTTGTCCGATAACCTTCGATCGCAGGGACCACCCGACCAGTATCCGTCACGGAGGTTCGGCGGCCCTGGTCCTCGATCCAATCATTGACGGCTATCATCTGACTCGAGTCCTTATGGACGGCGGCAGCAGTCTCAACTTGATCTATCAAGACACTGTCCGCAAAATGGGTATTGACCCGTCAAGAATCAAGCCTAGTAACGCCACCTTTAAAGGAGTGATACCTGGCGTCGAGGCCCACTGTACGGGCTCATTAACATTGGAAGTAGTCTTCGGTTCACCGGACAATTTCTGAAGCGAAAGACTTGATCTTCGACATCATCCCCTTCCGTAGTGGTTATCACGCACTGCTCGGACGTACCGCCTTCGCCCACTTCAATGCAGTCCCGCATTATGCTTATTTAAAGCTCAAGATGCCTGGACCCCGTGGCGTTATCACAGTCAATGGAAACATGGAACGCTCCCTCCATACCAAGGAGCACACCGTGGCTCTTGCAGCCGAGGTACAGAGCGTCCCTATCAAGCCGAACAATTCATCGGCTATCAAGCCTCCGGACACTATTAAACGAGTCCGGCCTACTCTGCAAAATGACAGCTCGGTCAATCCGGCGCTGGACTAGCAGTTCTACCTCCGTCCACCGCCCCATCTAATAACGGCATATGTACCGCGTGTGCATAACTACGCACTCAAAATACCTTGGGCAACGACGGAGGCACTCCGCGAACGAGGTCCATAAATACGGCTCGACCCTATTCGGACCTTAATCTCCCTTTTCTTTTTTCTCTTTTCTCTCGTATTACAGGTTCTTTAAAACCTAAAGTCACTTCACGGTGGCGCAGGGCCCTTTCCTAGGCCCCTGCTATATACACGATCGTCGATCCTTTCAAAGGATCCTCCACCAAGGCGAAAAGCGGCGCAGACGTGCGGCATGGTGTCCAAAGGATCTTCATGATACCTTTTCTTTTTTAGGACCTGTATACAGCTTTCCCTTGTTCTCAAATTCTTGGCATGTAAAATAGCCCTGATGCTTATAGCATCATCTGTAAAAGCACGTTTTGACGTATCAATCAGACTATAATGGAAAATATTTTTTACCAACCCTATTCGGTATTGGTTTATTTCATAATCTGTATTCCCTCTTCATGTCAGATTGGTGTATACACTTCGGCATAGCTTAAAATGCCAGGGGCTCTATTCGGCCACCTATATTTTCAACAAAAAAAAAGAAGTCCGAGCGCTTTTAGAGTGCACTTCGGCGTCCCGAACATTGCATTATGTGCATCAGCTCCGAATCATGTCTTTGGTCATAGTTGGGTTGCCCGGCTCCTGTGGTTACTACCTTACGTTCCGCTCGTTCGGCTAGGGTAGTAAAGGGAGAACTACTCCGATTGTGTTTCTGGTTCATCCGGTCAAACACCTCAGTAGAGAAAGCTGAAAACTGACTGTCATGGTGTGGAGAGAGCTGGTCAGCTATTCGACAACTTGCTCTAAATCTTTTGCGATTTCTTCCGTATTATGCGAAGGACCGGCCTCTATCTGGTCATGTGCTTAAAGCATCCCAGTTCGGAGAGCCGCATACGCACCAGGGGCTAGTACTTAGCCCCACCGTTAAACTCCTATAGCTAAGTGAAAGTGATAAAGCCGCATAGTCTGATTGCCTGGTTCGCCTACGCAGGCACCTCCTTCACGGACCAAGACGTTGGGTCAAGAGAGATCATGCGTTATTCCGAACACCCCCGTAGTATCTACGTCGGGGCTGAAGCCAACGACTGGCAAACTTTCAAGATAACAAAATACGGCCACACAGGAGGCAAGCAATTCCAGATAAAGACATAAATATATTACAAAGCCTTGGTTTATACAACAACGTCTGGGTAGCTCGGATACATTCACTCAAATATGATATCCTTTGAGCATTGGCCCTCTATTAATCGGGCACCCTCAAGGACGTCTTCAAAATACCGCTCTGGCTTGCGGTGGTCCTTGCCTTCGGGTGGGCCCTCGACCGCCACGACGACGGCCATCATCTTTGCCCAGTGCATTTTGACACGGGCAAAGGCCATCCGCGCACCTTCTATGCACACCGAGCATTTGACAGCTTCAATCCGGGGCAGTGCGTCGGCAAGTCGCTGCACCAGGCCGAAGTAGCTGCTAGGAATGGGTTCGGTTGGCCACAGCCAGACTATGACGTCCTTCATGGCCAATCCGGACATCCTGTGCAGCTCTGCCAGTTGCATCATGTGGTTGTTCAACAGTGCCGGACGCTCCGACGCCGCAAACTGTGACCAGAAGAGCTTCTCCGTCGTGTGCCCCTCCTGGGCCCGGAAGAACTGCGCGGCGTCGGTGGCACTCTTCGAAAGGTCCGCAAATGCGTCTGGAGAACTCCACAGTCGAGTGAGCAAGGCATATCTTTGACCACCAAATATAGTCTGCAAAAGAAAGGGCTTACCAGCCGCTATCTGTTCGGACTGCCGGATTTCCTCGCGAGCTGCCCGGGACTCGGTCCTCGCCTCCTTGGCCTCTTGGAGGGCCTTGGCGAGTTCGGCCGCCTGGGCCTTATTCTTCTCCTCCAAGGACTCGCACTTGCCGGCGGCGTCCTTGAGCTCTTGCTCCACTTCGGTCACCCTCTCCTCGTACTGGCGGCGGGCGACCTGTTCGGACTTTAAATCTGCAGCCGCTTTGTCTACGGCCGCTTTGATCACCTTCGCCTCCTCCTTGGCTTGGGCAAGGGCACTCTTGAGGGTCTCGACCTCACCTGCGCTGCCTGCAATCATACACATAGTAGCGCATGAGTCTAAACTCAGAATTTGCATATTAATTCAGGCATGTGCGAGATATTTCAAACATACCTTGCGCCTCATCGAACTGCTTGTTCATGCGGTCGATATCATCATCAGCCAGCTGCAGCCTCTGCTTAAGATCGGAAACTTCAGCGGCCTGGGCGGTTACCGCCAACATGGAAGCCTGTTATACAATATAAAAGTACATCACCTCTTCCGAATACTATATGATCCTCTATCCGGTTTTTTCAAAACCAGACAGTGTCTCAGGGGCTACTATCTATGCACAGGTCTGTCCCTTTATAAAAAGCATCTAGAGCATTATGTCACATACCTCGAAGCCTGTTAACAGGCTGGTGAAGGCTTCGTTCAGCCCGCTCTTGGCGGACCGAATCTTCTCAACCACCACACCCATCAGGGTGCGGTGCTCCTCCACGATGGCAGCACGTCGTAGTGCTTCCACCAAGGTATTTGGTGCCTCCGGATTAGTGGAGGCCGCCGTCGGAGCTAATGCTCCCCCCTCCTTCGAAGGGGGCTGCTCGCCTAACTACGGGGCCACATTGGTCTCCGGAATGATGTCCGGCTGGGGGCCAGATTGCTCAGGACCCCCGTCGTCCGTCGCCATGAGGGTTGCCCCCTCCATGTCTTTGGCAGCCGAGGTATTGTCCTCGGGCGCCTTCTCGGCAGCCTCGCTCGCCCCTCCATGGCCAGGAGAGGTCCTTCGGGACAACACCTTAGTGTCATCCACGGTGATCGGCGAAGGGGCTCGCGGTGGCATCTCGCTCTCTACCATCTCGGGCGGCAGGGAACTCCCTTCAGACAGCGATGGTTGGGGGAGATCGCGGGCTGGGCTGATACACACAAAATGATATGTTATATTACAACCATAACAGACCGAATATTTGCTGAGTATCCTTCTCGACACTTACGATTCGGCCAGGGGTTTTTCCCTGAGGCGCCTCTTGGGGGTGTGTTCGGCGTCTGTATTCGAATCGTCCGAGAGGGTTATCTTCTCCCTCTTGGACGCCCCCTCCTCCAGGTCTGCGGAGGCGGCCCTTTTCTTCTTTCCCCCCTTTAGGGGAGAACCACTTTCCGCCTCCTCCTCCTCTTCATCTTCATCCCCCTCGTGGGAGGAGTGGGCTTTGGTTTCTCCAGACACTGCGTCCGAAGTACCTTTACGGCGGAGGCCGCCTTTGGCCTCCTTGCCCTTCTTCTTGGTCTTCTTCTCCGGCGCCTGATACGGCGCCGGAACCAGCATCCTCGTCAGCAGAGGATTGGCTGGGTCTTCAGGTAGTGGAGCCGGACACTTGATCCGCTCCGCCTTCACTGTCCAGCCCTGAATGAAAGAATGAAAATCTCAGTATAAACTTTGATTTATTTACCGAAAATTGTGTTTGGAACTAAAATACTTACCGGTGTGGCCGGATTCTCGATGTCAAGACCGATGTCTTCGGTCTTCTTCGGCCACGTCTTCTGGGCCTTGAAGAGCAGCTTCCAGATCTCTTCGTGCGTTGTACCGAAGAAGCGCTGCAGGGTCCGGGGACCTTCCAGATTGAACTCCCACATATGGAGAGGCCGGAGTTGGTAGGGGAGGATCCGGCGGGAAAGCATCACCTGAATCACGTCAGTGAGACTGGTATTCTTGCTTATCATATTTTTGATGCGCTTCTACAGCATCATCACTTCGCGGTCGACCCCCAGTCCAGACCCTTGTTGGTCCACGACGCGAGCCGCATTGGGGGTCCAGATCTAAACTTAGGAATGGCCGCCCACCTAGCGCCGCGAGGTTCGGTGATATAGAACTACTCCTGCTGCCACACCTTGACGGTCTCCACGAAGGCCCCTTTAGGCCAGGTGGTGTTGGGGAGCTTGCTCACCATGGCGCTGCTACACTCCGCATGTTGCCCATCGACCACCTTCGGCTTCACATTGAAGACTTTTAGCCATAGGCTGAAGTGTGGGGCGATGCGGAGTAGCGCCTCGCACACGACGATAAACGCCGAGATGTGGAGGAAAGAATTTGGGGCTAGATCATGGAAATCTAGCCCATAGTAGAACATGAGGCCACGGACAAAGGGGTGGAGGGGGAACCCTAGTCCGCGGAGGAAATGGGGGATGAATACAACCCTTTTGCCGGGCTCCGGAGTGGGTGTGACTTGATCTTTGACAGGGAGCCTGTGCGCGATCTCCGCGGACAAATATCCCGCCCCCCGGAGCTCCTTGATATCCTTCTCCGTGACGGAGGAGGCCTCCCACTTGCCCTTCGAGCTAGATCCGGACATGACTGTAGAGGTTGGCGGCGGTGGGAAAGATTGAAACTTGGGCGCTGGAGCTTGAAGATGGGAAAACGGGAGAAGGAAGAAGGCGTGGGGAGAAAAGATCGATCTTTATACACTTATATAGGCAGTAAATATCAGGCGCCCCCCTCAAGCCTTAAAACTCACCTGTTCCCAAGGGGTCGTGCGAATGGCACAGTTGGATTACCCAAACCTGTATTGATGAGGATCCCGCAATAAGTGGGCACGATCTCCGCTTTGACGAGACGTGTCGATAGAGGCCGTATCTCGAAATGTGAAGCGGGAGGCCAAAAAACGGTTTGGAATGATAAAGAGGCTAGATGTGACGTTTCGCCGAAAAAGCTGTCAGTTGATGGACATTACTTTGACTAAGCATTTTACCTCTGTGGTTGAGGGTTGTGACTGACATGCCAAGCCGGATATAGTTCTTTTATTCGGAAGATTGCTTTGAAGTATTCAGAGGAGGAACCCGCCTTGCAATGACAATCTACGTGCCGGATACATCATCATTGAAGACTGGTTCAGGGGCTACTGAGGGAGTCCTGGATTAAGGGGTCCTCGGATGGTCGGGCTATGTAACATGGGCCGGACTGATGGGCCATGAAGATACAAGGCAGAAGACCTTTCCTCGTGTCCGGGTGGGACTCTCCTTTGCGTGGATGGCAAGTTTGGCGTCCAGATGTATATTTTCCTTCCTCTGTAAACCGACTCTGTACAACCCTAGCCCCCTCCGGTGTCTATATAAACTGGAGGGTTTAGTCCGTAGAGGCTATCATAACTCCCATAGGCTAGACATCTAGGGTTTAGCCATCACGATCTCGAGGTAGATCAACTCTTGTAACCCCCATACTCATCAAATACAATCAAGCAGGACATAGGGTTTTACCTCCATTAAGAGGGCCCGAACCTGGGTAAACATCATGTTCCCTTTGTCCCTTATTACCTTTGATCCTCAGGCGCATAGTTCGGGACCCCCTACCCGAGATCAGCCGGTTTTGACACCGACAGTCGTAGCAAGCTACAAGGACATAAAGGAATAATGCGTGACATTTCCCCGAAGGAACCGACACCGGAATAAAGAA
The DNA here is from genome assembly GCA_011799875.1 of Thinopyrum elongatum. NCBI lineage: Eukaryota > Viridiplantae > Streptophyta > Magnoliopsida > Poales > Poaceae > Thinopyrum > Thinopyrum elongatum. Next base: position 396,734,832 of record CM022302.1, on the reverse strand, counting down.
GGATACATGCCGGCCAATCCAAGTGTTCTGGAGCAGTAGTGAACTACTATGGCTCAGTGGAAGCACTAGGGAGCATTCCCCCATAAGAAAGGCTACCAAAGGCAAACAACTAAGTGTGGAACCCCACACATAGCAATACACATTACACGCATGCATAACATGCAAGAATGTGTTGTACAACATGGCATCACAACATGACTCAACAACTCATATATAGATAAAGGCTCAGAAGATCCAACATATCATTTATTACAAGCAGTGAGACTCATGACCCTTCATACAAAGCATACAAGCAACGTAAGCATAACATGTCTAAGTACAAACATCTAAAAACGAAAAAGGCTGTGAAGCCTGACTATCTACAGGACCCTCCCAAGGGTACAAGACCGTAGCTGAGGTAACAAACTACTCGTCGAAGTCCACAGGGAACTACTAATGAGACCGAAGTCTCCTCTGCAAAAAACATAAATTAAGCAAACATGAGTGCAAAGGTACTCAGCAAGACTTACATCAGATCCTATCATACATGCATTAGTATCAAAAGGGGTACTGTGGGGTTTAGCTGCAGCAAGCCATCTTTGACTCGGTGGATACCCTGTTCTACGACTACCAGTAGTTTCTTTGAGGTGAGAAAGCGCACACGAGTCCAGTAATCACCACAACAATACACTACTATGGATTCTATCCCGTCTCCCTATGAGAAGGCCATCCATAGCACTCACACTTCTCTTGAGCATTTTAGAGTATCCACTTCAAGTTTTCTATGTACCACATAAGTTCCCAAGTAGTCCATATCCGAGGACGTGATTATTCGAATAGATCATTAACCTGCAGGGGTGTACTTCTTCACACACGCTCTCAACAGATACCACCATATACACATCATGTATCTCAGCAACCTTCAAGCAGAAGCCTGGCGAGGGTGTCGGCCACAACCTTACTAACCACACAAAACTCTAGTCCAGGTTTATCGCCTATTTGAGGATGTACCCGCAAGGGAAGTCTGGCCAAGGTTTCTATCACGACCTCAAATGATGTGTGCAGGGTTCCCGAGCCCACCATCCAGGTGCCACTCGGTACACCGGGCCACGATGCCTAGTCTAGCCCAAGTCCACCCTGTCGGGTGCCACTTGGTAGACCAATAGCACGACCTACAAACACTAGAAACTAGTTGCAACTCCTTGACAGAGATCAAGGCAGTTAATAAGTCGAGAGAGCTTGGAGCGCCTGGAGCCCAGCGTGTGGTACTAGCTAGTCTTGGATAACATACACATAACTCAGTTCTTAAGGACGGTCCAAATGAGACAACCCACCATGTACTCCTACATGGCCTCTCACTGATACCTTTACCAAATCGTGTTCACACACTTAACTCTCAGCATGAGAATATAACATAACACTCCAATCCATTCCTAATGAATCCGAACTGACACAACTCTAAGCAATAGCTGGCATGGCATGGATAAGTCACAACATGGCTCAACCAACTCATAATCATGCTAGGAGGTTTTCGCTATTTACTATGACAATGGCAGGTCATGCAGAGGAATGGGTTAAACTACCGCAACATAAAGTAATAGTTGAATCATTGTTGTCCTAATGCAGTAAAAGAGAGCAGGAGCATGAGGGTGGGGTTGTATCAGAATGAACAAGGGGGTTTGCTTGCCTGGAAGATCAACAGGGGGCACTGCTCCTCCAACAGGACTCTGGAACACTCTCCAGAGCAGGTCCTATCAAGAAGGGCGGTACCGACAATCAATACACAAACAAATGCCACAATATGATGCATGATCATGACATGTTGATACGTCTCCAACGTATCTATAATTTTTGATTGTTCCATGCTATTATATTATCTGTTTTGGATGTTTTATATGCATTAATATGCTATTTTATATTATTTTTGGGACTAACCTATTAACCTAGAGCCCAGTGTCAGTTTCTGTTTTTCCTTGTTTTTGAGTTTCGCAGAAAAGGAATACCAAACGGAGTCCAAACGGAATAAAACTTTCGCGATGATTTTTCTTGGACCAGAAGGAAACCAGGAGACTTGGAGATGAAGTCGGAGGAGCCACGAGGCGGCCACAAGGACGGAGGGTGCGCCCAGGGGGGTAGGGCACGCCCCCACCCTTGTGGGCCCCTCGTGCACCTCCTGACCTAATTCTTTCACCTATATATACTCATATATCCCCAAACCAACAAAGGCATCCACGAAAAGACTTTTCCACTGCCACAACCTTCTGTACCCGTGAGATCCCATCTAGGGACCTTTTCCGGCACCCTGCCGGAGGGGGATTCGATCACGGAGGGCTTCTACATCAACACCATTGCCCTTCCAATGAAGCGTGATTAGTTTATCACAAACCTACGGGTCCATAGCTAGTAGCTAGATGGCTTCTTCTCTCTCTTTGATTCTCAATACCATGTTATCCTCGATGTTCTTGGCGATCTATTCGATGTAATACTTTTTTGCGGTGTGTTTGCCGAGATCCGATGAATTGTGGATTTATGATTAGCTTATCTATGAATATTATTTGAATCTTCTCTGAATTCTTATATGTATGATTTGATATCTTTGTAATCTCTTCGAACTATCGGTTTGGTTTGGCCAACTAGATTGGTTTTTCTTGCAATGGGAGAAGTGCTTAGCATTGGGTTCAATCTTGCAGTGTCCTTTCCCAGTGACAGTAGGGGCAGCAAGGCACGTATTGTATTGTTGCCATCGAGGATAAAAAGATGGGGTTTTCATCATATTGCTTGAGTTAATTCCTCTACATCATGTCATCTTACTTAATGCATTACTCAATTCTTTATGAACTTAATACTCTAGATGCATGCTGGATAGCGGTCGATGTGTGGAGTAATAGTAGTAGATGCAGAATCGTTTTGGTCTACTTGACACGGACGTGATGCCTATATTCATGATCATTGCCTTAGATATTGTCATAACTCTGCACTTTTCTATCAATTGCTCGGCAGTAATTTGTTCACCCACCGTATTATTTTCTATCTTGAGAGAAGCCTCTAGTGAAACCTATGGCCCCCGGGTCTATTTTCCATCATATAATCTTCTACTTTTCATCATACAAATTTCTGATCTACTATTTTGCAATCTTTTACTTTCCGATCTATAAAACAAAAATACTAAAAGTATTTACTTTATCGTTTATCTATCTCTATCAGATCTCACTTTTGCAAATAACCGTGAAGGGATTGACAACCCCTTTATCACGTTGGGTGCAAGTTGTTTGATTGTTTGTGCAGGTATTCGGTGATTTGTGCGTTGTCTCCTACTGGATTGATACCTTGGTTCTCAAACTGAGGGAAATACTTATCTCTACTTTGCTGCATCACCCTTTCCTCTTCAAGGGAAAAACCAACGCAAGCTCAAGAAGTAGCAGGAAGAATTTCGGGCGCCGTTGCCGGGGAGATCTACGCCAAGTCAAGACATACCAAGTACCCATCATAAACTCTCATCTCTTGCATTACATTATTCGCCATTAGCCTCTCATTTTCCTCTCCCCCACTTCTACAATGATTTTCGAAAAGATTTGCCTTTTTCTTCGCCCCTCTCTTTGCCTTTTCTTCGCCCCTCTTCCGTTCGTCTTCTTCGTTCGTTTTCGGTTTGCTCGTTTTCCTTCTGTGTGCTCGCACGTTTGATCGCTTGTTTCGCTCTTATGGCTAGTCCTCCCATTATTGTGAGCACTCCTGATAATGAAGTCCTCAATTTTAAACAAAGGGAAGGAGAAAATTTAAAAGATGCTTGGTATAGAATTTGCAATGCTCAAAATAGATCTACTCGAAAGCAATCTACTGCCGTTCTTCTTCACAATTTTTACGTGGGCATTACTCCTTGGAATAGATATGTTTTAGATACCATTACCGGGGGAAATTTCTTGGGGATCCATACTTTTGATTCTTACAATGCTATGATATATTTGTTAGGCCCGCCACCTCTTTTGATCAATGGAACTGTTTTAACCTTGGAACATGTGATGCAAAGGCTTGATATTATTGAGAATAAAATTGCTACCGTTGAGTTGATTGAAAATTTGGATAAAAAGATTCATAATCAGATTACTCAATATGGATCTAAAGTAGGATCTACTTTAAAGAATTTTAGAGAAAAGGAACCCATAGTTAATGAAAAGATAGATCAAGATTCTACTAGAATTGGCAAACTAGAGGATATTATTACCAACTTGGGTTCCGCTTTTGCCTCCGTTAAAACTACTCAAAATCTTCCTCCTACTAAGACTGCCAAGTTTATTTACGTTCCTAAGAATAAGGGTGAATCTTCTAGTAAAGAAAATAAAGATCTTAAAACAATAAGTGTTCACCCCAATTTTTTCGATATTATTAAGGAACCAATTGCCACGAGTGAATTTCTTGATTTCTTGTCTAGGAGTTTGATCAATGATAAAACCAAAGAATCTCCTAAGAATTATAAGTGTGCAATTGAATAATTGCATACCAAAGATGACAATACCTAGATCTATTCGTGTTTTTATGCCTAGCTAAGGGCATGAAACAATAGCGCTTGTTGGGAGGCAACCCAATTTTATTTTTGTTTTTGCTTTTTTGGTTCTGTTTTGCAATAAATAATTCATCTATCCTATGGTTAGATGTGGTTTTATGTTTTAATTAGTGTTTTTACCAAGTAAGACCTTTGGGATGGCTTACGGTGATAGTTGATTTGATCTTGCTGAAAAACAGAAAATTTTGTGTCCAGTCTCAGAATTTTAATAATTCACCGGAGCATTGAAAAACCCTGATTTTTTAATACTAGATTGATATACAAATTTCCTATGTTGTACTAATTTTTCAGAATTGTTGGAGTTACATAAGTATTAGAACAATTCGGATGTTCGTAGACTGTTCTGTTTTTGACAGATTTTGTTTTCTTTGTGTTTTTGCTTATTTTGATGAATCTATGGGTAGTATCGGGGGGTATGAACCATGGAAAAGTTGGAATACAGTAGATATTACACCAATATAAATAAAGAATGGGTTCACAACAGTACCAAAGTGGTGATTTATTTTCTTATACTAACGGAGCTTATGAGATTTTCTGTTGAGTTTTGTGTTGTGAATTTTTCAAGTTTTTGGGTAAGGATTTGATGGACTATGGAATAAGGAGTGCCAAGAGCCTAAGATTGGGGATGCCCAAGGCACCCCAAGGTAATATTCAAGTACAACCAAGAGCCTAAGCTTGGGGATGCCCCGGAAGGCATCCCCTCTTTCGTCTTCGTCTATCGGTAACTTTACTTGAGGCTATATTTTTATTCACCACATGATATGTGTTTTGCTTGGAGCGTCTTGTATAATTTGAGTCTTTGCTTTTTAGTTTACCACAATCATCCTTTCTGTACACACCTTTTGAGAGGGACACGCATGAATCGTGATTTATTAGAATACTCTATGTGCTTCACTTATATCTTTTGAGCTAGGCAATTTTGCTCTAGTGCTTCACTTATATCTTTTTAGAGCACGGCGGTGGCTTTATTTTATAGAAATTATTGAACTCTCATGCTTCACTTATATTATTTTGAGAGTCTTTAAACAGCATGGTAATTTGCTTTGGTTATGAATTTAGTCCTAATATGATAGGCATCCAAGAGGGATATAATAAAAACTTTCATATAAAGTGCATTGAATACTATGAGAAGTTTGATTCCTTATGATTGTTTTGAGATATAAAGATGGTGATATTAGAGTCATGCTAGTGAGTAATTGTGAATTTGATAAATACTTGTGTTGAGGTTTGTGATTCCCGTAGCATGCATGTATGGTGAACCGTTATGTGATGAAGTCGGAGCATGATTTATTTATTGATTGTCTTCCTTATGAGTGGCGGTCGGGTACGAGCGATGGTATTTTCCTACCAATCTATCCCCCTAGGAACATGTGCGTAGTACTTGTTTCGATAACTAATAGATTTTGGCAATAAGTATGTGAGTTCTTTATGACTAATGTTGAGTCCATGGATTATACGCACTCTCACCCTTCCACCATTGGTAGCCTCTCTTGTACCGCATAACTTTCGCCGGTACCATACACCCACCATATACCTTCCTCAAAACAGCCACCATACCTATCTATTATGGCATTTCCATAGCCATTCTGAGATATATTGCCATGCAACTTTCCACCGTTCTGTTTATTATGACACGCTTCATCATTGTCATATTGCTTTGCATGATCATGTAGTTGACATCGTATCTCTGGCAAAGCCACCATTCATAATTCTTTCATACATGTCACTCTTGATTCATTGCACATCCCGGTACACCGCCGGAGGCATTCATATAGAGTCATATTTTGTTCTAAGAATCGAGTTGTAATTCTTGAGTTGTAAGTAAATAAAAGTGTGATGATCTTCATTATTAGAGCATTGTCCCATGTGAGGAAAGGATGATGGAGACTATGATTCCCCCACAAGTTGGGATGAGACTCCGGACGAAAAAAAAGAGGCCAAAAAAATGAGAGAAGGCCCAAATAAAAAAATGAGAGAAAAGAGAGAAGGGGCAATGTTACTATCCTTTTACCACACTTGTGCTTCAAAGTAGCACCGTGATCTTCATGATAGAGAGTCTCCTATATTGTCACTTTCATTTACTAGTGGGAATTTTTCATTATAGAACTTGGCTTGTATATTCCAATGATGGGCTTCCTCAAATTGCCCTAGGTCTTCGTGAGCAAGCAAGTTGGATGCACACCCACTTAGTTTCTTTTTGAGCTTTCATAAACTTATAGCTCTAGTGCATCCGTTGCATGGCAATCCCTACTCACTCACATTGATATCTATTGATGGGCATCTCCATAGCCCGTTGATACACCTAGTTGATGTGAGACTATCTCCCTCTTTTTGTCTTCTCCACAACCACCTTCTATTCCACCTATAGTGTTATGTCCATGGCTCACGCTCATGTATTGCCTGAAAGTTGAAAAAGCTTGAGAACGTTAAAAGTATGAAACAATTGCTTGGCTTGTCATCGGGGTTGTGCATGATTTGAATATTTTGTGTGATGAAGATGGAGCAAAGCCAGACTATATGATTTTGTAGGGATAAGCTTTCTTTGGCCATGTTATTTTGAGAAGACATAATTGCCTTGTTAGTATGCTTGAAGTATTATTGTTTCTATGTCAATATTAAACTTTTGTTTTGAATCTTACGGATCTGAACATTCATGCCACAATAAAGAAAATTACATGGATAAATATGTTAGGTAGCATTCCACATCAAAAATTCTATTTTTATCATTTACCTACTCGAGGACGAGCAGGAATTAAGCTTGGGGGTGCTTGATATGTCTCCAACGTATCTATAATTTTTGATTGTTCCATGCTATTATATTATCTGTTTTGGATGTTTTATATGCATTAATATGCTATTTTATATTATTTTTGGGACTAACCTATTAACCTAGAGCCCAGTGCCAGTTTCTGTTTTTTCCTTGTTTTTGAGTTTCACAGAAAAGGAATACCAAACGGAATAAAACTTTCGCGATAATTTTTCTTGGACCAGAAGGAAACCAGGAGACTTGCAGATGAAGTCGGAGGAGCCACGAGGCGGCCACAAGGACGGAGGGGGCGCGCCCCCACCCTTGTGGGCCCCTCGTGCACCTCCTGACCTAATTCTTTCGCCTATATATACTCATATATCCCCAAACCAACAGAGGCATCCACCAAAAGACTTTTCCACTGCCACAACCTTCTGTACCCGTGAGATCCCATCTAGGGACCTTTTCTGGCACCCTGTCGGAGGGGGATTCAATCACGGAGGGCTTCTACATCAACACCATTGCCCTTCCGATCAAGCGTGAGTAGTTTACCACAGACCTACGGGTCCATTGCTAGTAGCTAGATGGCTTCTTCTCTCTCTTTGATTCTCAATACCATGTTCTCCTCGATGTTCTTGGAGATCTATTTGATGTAATACTTTTTTGTGGTGTGTTTGCCGAGATCCGATGAATTGTGGATTTATGATCAGCTTATCTATGAATATTATTTGAATCTTCTCTGAATTCTTATATGCATGATTTGATATCTTTGTAATTCTCTTCAAACTATCGGTTTGGTTTGGCCAACTAGATTGGTTTTCTTGCAATGGGAGAAGTGCTTAGCTTTAGGTTCAATCTTGCGGTGTCCTTTTCCAGTGACAGTAGGGGCAGCAAGGCACGTATTGTATTGTTGCCACCAAGGATAAAAAGATGGGGTTTTCATCATATTGCTTGAGTTAATTCCTCTACATCATGTCATCTTACTTAATGCATTACTCCGTTCTTTATGAACTTAATACTCTAGATGCATGCTGGATAGCGGTCGATGTGTGGAGTAATAGTAGTAGATGCAGAATCGTTTTGGTCTACTTGACACGGACGTGATGCCTATATCCATGATCATTGCCTTAGATATCGTCATAACTTTGCGCTTTTCTATCAATTGCTTGGCAGTAATTTGTTCACCCATCATATTATTTTCTATCTTGAGAGAAGCCTCTAGTGAAACCTATGGCCCCCGGGTCTATTTTCCATCATTTAATCTTCTACTTTTCATCATACAAGTTTCCGATCTACTATTTTGCAATCTTTTACTTTCCGATCTATAAAACAAAAATACCAAAAATATTTACTTTATCGTTTATCTATCTCTATCAGATCTTCCTTTTGCAAATAACCGTGAAGGGATTGACAACCCCTTTATCGCGTTGGGTGCAAGTTGTTTGATTGTTTGTGCAAGTATTCTGTGATTTGTGTGTTGTCTCCTACTGGATTGATAACTTGGTTCTCAAACTGAGGGAAATACTTATCTCTACTTTGCTGCATCACCCTTTCCTCTTCAAGGGAAAAACCAAGCAAGCTCAAGAAGTAGCACATGTCAAGAATGCTATGATTTGCACTAATGCATCTAGAAACAATTTAGATGAAGCTCATATGGATCAAGGGTTCATATGCAAGCTCCACACTTCGCATTTAAAATGCCATTATCATGTTTTCACTTATAAAGTAGGTATAAGTTAGTTTATCATGCATGAAAATGGTATGGATAGATTGAATTTTTCTGATAATTTTTCATATATAAATTATTTCAATCTAAGCTACGGTTGATTTTCTATGATTTTTGGAAGTTTAAAACAATTTTTTGGAATTTCAAAATATTTCTAGAATAGAAATATTCCAAAAAAGGGTTTATTACATCAGCACTGCGTCGGTGTGACGTCAGCAGTCAACTGGGTCGCCTAGAGTCAAACCTGACCAGTGGGTCCCACTGGTCAGTGACTCATGCTATTAACAGTATTAACTAGTGTTAAATTTGTCACTAATCCAAAATTAGTCTGGGCCAGGCCCACACGTCAGTGACTCACTGGGAGTCAAAACATGGTCAAACCCGGTCAAAACAGTCGGCGTTTAGCCGCCGGCGAGGGCCGAGATGGCGGCGCGGCTTGGAAAACGGCCACAGGCGACCAAACACGCGGCGGAGAGGCTCTACGCATAGCTGGTGCACGCGCGCATCCATTGGTGCCCTTGGTTGCACTGGAGGTGGCCTAAATAGACGGCAGCGACGACAAAGGTGGCGGTTGGAGTTCGGCCGAGCTCGGGGACGAGGCTACGGTGTACGGGAGGACACACGGGTGGTGGCGTTGGTTTGTTGGGGAGCTCCTAAGCACCATTATGCAGTCGGACGCGAGCTTCGGTGGCTGGAACGATGGTGGCAACATGGTCGTGCTGCGGCGAGCTTCGGGCACGGCGGCACTAGCGCTAGAGGACAGGCGGGCGACGGGGATAGGGACGAAACAAAGAGGGGCTCACAGCGCATCGATTGGAGTACTCAACAGGCTCGGGGAAGGCTTGCAGTCTACGGAGCAACGACGGCGATCTTCGGTGCTAGAGGTTGAAGACGATGGCGATGGCGGCGTTACAGGGGCTCCCGCGATGCGTGGCTCGGCGGAGAGGCGTAGGGAGGTGCTGCGAAGCTACTGGACAGCACGGGGGGTACGGTGGCTACAACTACGGTGAGCAGCAGCGATGGTGGCATTCGGCCATGACGACGAGAGAGCGAGAGAGAGAGAGAGAGAGAGAGAGGGAGAGGGCAAGTGAGCAGGTCGGCTCAATCGGGACAGCAGCGGAGGGGTATATGCGGCATCGACGTGCGGGGCAGGCAGGCAAGCAACCAGGAGGTGGCGCGCGGTGAGCTTGCGCGCGTCGGGCACACGCGTCCTGTCCACTGGCGAGGGGAGGGAGATGAGTGGTGAAAGCCAGTGGGCTGGGCCTGGCTGCTGGTCTGCTGCTACAGGTAAGTGGCCCAGGTTAGTTTTCCCTATTTCTATTCTGTTTTTCTTTTCTGTAATTGGTTTTGCTTTAGTTTTAGCACTAAACCATTTTATGAAATTCTGAAACTTTGTATGGGCACTAACTGAATTATTTCAGGTACCCTCACCAAGTTTCAAAATATTTGGAGCTGTAAAATTATTTATAGTTTTTATTTGCTCCAAATCAAATACATATTGGATTAACTCAAAGCCCAATTATGTCCTAGAAAAATTTGCACCATTCTTGGATTAGGTTTTCACCTTGTGCCATAAATCATGAACATTTTTAAGGGCATTTTGGTTTCAATGAAAAGATTTTACTTGAACCTGTTTGATTTAATTTGGTGCTAGGGTTTGGATCATCCCCCATTTCAAATTCAGTTGCAATTTAAACATGATGCAAACATGACGAGCTAGCCTAGAGCATACCAGAACTAGGGATGTGACATAAAACCACAAAAACACAACCATAACAGTAGCATAATTGTGTGAACACTCAAAAACATAAATGAAAAAGGGAAAATAAAGATAACTATTGGGTTGCCTCCCAACAAGCGCTATTGTTTTACGCCCCTAGCTAGGCATAAGGCAATGTTTCAAGTGTTGTCATCTATCTAATGAATTCCATAGGCAGCCCTCATAATAGATTCATATGGTGGCTTAATTATCTTTCTAGGGAAGTGTTCCATTCCTTTCTTTAATGGAAATTGAAATGTTATGTTACCTTCTTTCATATCAATAATAGCACCTATGGTACATAGAAAAGGTCTACCAAGTATTATAGGACAAGATGGATTGCAATCGATAGCAAGCACAATGAAATCAACATGCACAGAATTTCAATTTGGAAGAATAAGCACATTATTTATTCTACCCAAAGGTTTCTTAATAGTGTAATCCGCTAAGTGCAAATTAAGGGAACATTCATCCATATCGGTAAGGCCTAGCACACCACATAATGATTTTGGCATAGTGGAAACGCTAGCACCCAAATCACATAAAGCACTACACTCCTAATTTTTTATCTTGACTTTAATAGTAGGTTCCCATTCATCATATAATTTCCTAGGTATTGAAACCTCCAACTCTAGCTTTTCTTCATGAGCTTTCATCATAGCTTCTACAATATGTTTAATGAAAGCTTTATTTTGTTCATAAGCATTGGGTGAGTTTATCATGGATTGGAATAAGGAAATACATTCAACTAAAGAGAAATTATCATAATTAAAGTCATTCTAATCCAAAGTAGTGGGCACATCACTATTTAAAGTTTTGCCCTCTCCAAGCCCACTTTTATCAATTTTTTCATTAAGATCATCACCCTCCAAAAAAATGGGACACCTTCTAGCTAAAGTTGACTCATCTCTCATTCCTTTTTCATCAAGTGTTATATCACTAAACAAAGATTTAATAGGTGAGACCAATCATTTTAGTATCTTCATCGTGATTACGATAAAAACCGGGCGGAATCACTTTTTCTAGGAATTCTCGCTTAGCTCTTAACCTAGCGGTCCTCTCTCTACTTTCATTAATGGATACATGGATAGCTTTAATAGACTCACTAATATCAAGCTTGGGTGGCAAAGTTTTAATTTTGAGAGTAACCACATCATGAGTAATTCTATCCATGTTTCTAGCCATATCATCAACTTTACTCAATTTTTCTTCTCCCATAGCATTGATTTGTTTTTTGAGAATTAATAAATTGTTTCATATTATTCTCAAGATCAGAGGGTATCCTATTATTATTATTGTAGGAATTACCATAGGAATTGCCATAATTATTAGAGGAATTTTTGGAAAACGGTCTAGGATTGAAATTACCCCTATAAGCGTTGTTGTTGAAATTATTTCTAGAGACAAAATTCACATCAATAGCATCATTATTTTGCTCAATCAAAGCAGACAATGGAACATCATTGGGATCAACTTGAGCACTTTTACTAGCAACCAATTTCATAATAGCATCCATTTTATCACTCAAAGTATTAATTTCTTCAATAGAATTTACTTTCTTACCAGTTGGGGTTCTTTCAGTGTGCCAATGTGAATAATTTATCATAATATTATCAAGAAAGTTTGTAGCTTCCTCTAATGTAATTTCCATAAAGGTACCACCTGTGGCGGAGTCTAAAAGATTTCTAGAAACAAAGTTTAGTTTCGAATAAATTTTTTGTATGATCATCCATAAGCTTAAACCATGAGTGGGACGATTTCTAATCATTCATTTCATTCTCTCCAACGATTGTGCAACATGTTCATGCTCAAGTTTCTTAAAATTCATGATTTGATTTCTAAGAGAAATAATTGTTGCGGGAGGAAAATACTTGGCAATAAAAGCATCCTTACACTTATCCCAAGAATCAATACTATTTTGTGGCAAGGATGAAAACCAAGTTTTAGCACGATCTCGTAGTGAGAACGAAAATAATTTCAATTTGAAAATATCATTATCCACATATTCCTTTTCAATATTGAAGGAAATATGCCCTAGAGGCAATAATAAAGTTGTTATTTTATATTTCCTTATATCATGATAAATGTTTATTATTCATGCTAGAATTGTATTAACCGGAAACTTGATACATGTGTGAATACATAGACAAAATACCAAGTCCCTAGTAAGCCTCTACTAGACTAGCTCGTTAATCAAAGATGGTTAAGTTTCCTAACCATAGACATGTGTTGTCATTTGATGAACGGGATCACATCATTAGGAGAATGATGTGATGGACAAGACCCATCCGTTAGCTTAGCATAATGATCGTTAAGTTTTATTGCTATTGCTTTCTTCATGACTTATACATATTCCTCTGACTATGAGATTATGCAACTCCCGAATACCGGAGGAACACCTTGTGTGCTATCAAACATCACAACGTAACTGGGTGATTATAAAGATGCTCTACAGGTGTCTCCGAAGGTGTTTGTTGGGTTGGCATAGATCGAGATTAGGATTTGTCACTCCGAGTATCGGAGAGGTATCTCTGGGCCCTCTCGGTAATGCACATCATGATAAGCCTTGCAAGCAATCTGACTAATAGTTAGTTACGGGATGATGCATTACAGAACAAGTAAAGAGACTTGCCGGTAACGAGATTGAACTAGGTATGATGATACCGATGATTGAATCTCGGGCAAGTAACATACCGATGACAAAGGGAATGACGTATGTTGTCGTGCGGTTTGACCGATAAAGATCTTCGTAGAATATGTAGGAACCAATATGAGCATCCAGGTTCCGCTATTGGTTATTGACCAGAGATGTGTCTTGGTCATGTCTACATAGTTCTCGAACCTGTAGGGTCCGCACACTTAACGTTCGATGACGATTTGTATTATGAGTTATGTGTTTTGGTGACCGAAGATTGTTCGGAGTCCCGGATGAGATCACGGACATGACGAGGAGTCTCGAACTGGTTTAGAGGTAAAGATTGATATATTGGAAGGTTATATACGGACACCGGAATTGTTTCGGAGAGATTCGGGAATTTTTCAGAGTACCGGGAGGTTACCGGAACCCCCCGGGGAAGTTATGGGCCTTCATGGGCCATAAGGGAGAAGAGAGAGGGCAGCACACAAGGTGGCACGCGCCCCCCCCCCCAAGGGATCCGAATTGGACAAGGGGTGGGGGGCGTGGCCCCCTTCCTCTTTCCCTCTCCCTCTCCTACTCCTTCCCCCTTTCCCCCCTTTGAGAAGGAAGGGCGAATCCTACTAGGACTGGGAGTCCTAGTAGGACTCCCCCCTTTTGGCGCTCTCCTCCCTGGCCGGCCACCTCCTCCTCCCCTCCTTTATATACGTGGGCAGGGGGCACCCCAAAGACACATCAGATATTCTCTTAGCCGTGTGCGGTGCCCCCCTCCACAGTTTACTCCTCCGGTCATAGCGTCGTAGTGCTTAGGCGAAGCCCTGCGCGGATCACATCACCAACACCGTCACCACGCCGTCGTGCTGACGAAACTCATCGACTCCTTAGTACCTCTGCTGGATCAAGAGTTCGAGGGACGTCATCGAGCTGAACGTGTGCAGAACTCAGAGGTGCCGTACGTTCGGTGCTTGATCGGTTGGATCGCGAAGACGTTCGACTACATCAACCGCGTTAAGCTAACGCTTCCGCTTTCGGTCTACGAGGGTATGTGGACACACACTCCCCCTCATTGCTATGCATCTCCTAGATAGATCTTGCATGAGCGTAGAATTTTTTTGAAATTGCATGTTACGTTCCCCAATAGTGGCATCCGAGCCAAGTCTATGCGTAGATGATATGCACGAGTAGAACACAAAGAGTTGTGGGCGATAATAGTCATACTGCTTACCACCAACGTCTTACTTTGATTCAGCGGTATTGTTGGATGAAGCGGCCCGGACCGACATTACATGACCGCGTTCATGAGACTGGTTCTACCGATGTGCTTTGCACACAGGTGGCTGGCGGGTGTCTGTTTCTCCAACTTTAGTTGAATTGAGTTTGACTACGGCCGGTCCTTGTTGAAGGTTAAAACAACACACTTGACAAAAAATCATTGTGGTTTTGATGCGTAGGTAAAAACGGTTCTTGCTAGAAGCCCGTAGCAGCCACGTAAAACTTGCAACAACAAAGTAGAGGACGTCTAACTTGTTTTTGCAGGGCATGCTGTGATGTGATATGGTCAAGACATGATGTGATATACGTTATTGTATGAGATGATCATGTTTTGTAAAAGTTATCGGCAACTGGCAGGAGCCTTATGGTTGTCGCTTTATTGTATGAAATGCAATCGCCATGTAATTGCTTTACTTTATCACTATGCGGTAGTGATAGTCGTAGAAGCAATAGTTGGCGAGACGACAACGACGCTACGATGGAGATCAAGGTGTCAAGCCGGTGACGATAGAGATCATGACGGTGCTTGGAGATGGAGATCAAAAGGCACAAGATGATGATGGCCATATCATGTCACATATTTTGATTGCATGTGATGTTTATCTTTTATGCATCTTATTTTGCTTAGTACGGTGGTAGCATTATAAGATGATCCCTCACTAAATTTCAAGGTATAAGTGTTCTCCCTGAGTATGCACCGTTGCGACAGTTCGTCGTGCCGAGACACCACGTGATGATCGGGTGTGATAAGCTCTACGTTCACATACAACGGGTGCAAGCCAGTTTTGCACGTGCAGAATACTCAGGTTAAACTTGACGAGCCTAGCATATGCAGATATGGCCTCGGAACACTGAGACCAAAAGGTCGAACGTGAATCATATAGTAGATATGATCAACATAGAGATGTTCACCATTGAAAACTACTCCATCTCACGTGATGATCGGACATGGTTTAGTTGATATGGATCACGTGATCATTTAGATGACTAGAGGGATGTCTATCTAAGTGGGAGTTCTTAAGTAATATGATTAATTGAACTTAATTTATCATGAACTTAGTCCTGGTAGTATTTGCAAATTATGTTGTAGATCAATAGCTCGCGCATAGCTCCCTTGTTTTATTTTTGATATGTTCCTAGAGAAAACTAAGTTGAAAGATGATAGTAGCAATGATGCGGACTGGGTCCGTGATCTGAGGAATATCCTCGTTGTTGCACAGAAGAATTATGTCCTTGATGCACCGCTAGGTGACAGACCTATTGCAGGAGTAGATGCAGATGTTATGAACGTTTGGCAAGCTCGATATGATGACTACTTGATAGTTTAGTGCACCATGCTTTACGGCTTAGAACCGGGAATTCAAAAACATTTTGAACGCCATGGAGCATATGAGATGTTCCAAAGAGATGAAATTGGTATTTCAGACTCATGCCCGTGTCGAGAGGTATGAGACCTCTGACAAGTACTTTGCCTACAAGATGGAGGAGAATAGCTCAGCTAGTGAGCATGTGCTTAGAATGTCTTGGTACTACAATCGCTTGAATCAAGTGGGAGTTAATCTTCCAGATAAGATAGTGATTGACAGATTTCTCTAGTCACTATCACCAAGTTACTAGAACTTCGTGATGAACTATAATATGCAAGGGATGGCGAAAATGATTCCCAAGCTCTTCGCAATGGTGAAATCGGCAAAGGTAGAAATCAAGAAATTGCATCAAGTGTTGATGGTGAACAAGACCACTAGTTTCAAGAAAAAGGGCAAAGGGAAGAAGGGGAACTTCAAGAAGAATAGCAAGCAAGTTGCTACTCCCGGGAAGAAGCCCAAGTCTGGACCTAAGCCTGAAACTGAGTGCTTCTACTGCAAAGGGCCCTGGTCACTGGAAGCGGAACTGCCCCAAGTATTTGGCGGATAAGAAGGATGGCAAAGTAAACAAAGGTATATTTGATATACATGTTATTGATGTGCATTTTACTAGTGTTCATAGTAGCCCCTGGGTATTTGATACCGGTTCAGTTGCTAACATTAGTAAGTCAAAACAAGAGTTGCAAAATGAACAGAGACTAGTTAATGACGAGGTGACGATGTGTGTTGGAAGTGATTCCAAGGTTGATAAGATCACCATTGCACACTCCCTCTACCTTCGGGATTAGTGTTGGACCTAAATAAATGTTATTTGGTGTTTGTGTTGGTTGAGCATGAATAAGATTGGATCATGTTTATTGCAATACGGTTATTCATTTAAGTCAGAGAATAATTGTTGTTCTGTTTACATGAATAAAACCTTCTATGGTCATACACTCAATATAAATGGTTTATTGAATCTCGATCGTAGTGATATACATATTCATAATATTGATGCCAAAAGATGCAAAGTTGATAATGATAGTGCAACATATTTGTGGCACTACCGTTTAGGTCATATTGGTGTAAAGCGCATGAAGAAACTCCATGCAGATGGGCTTTTGGAATCACTTGATTATGAATCATTTGATACTTGCAAACCATGCCTCATGGGCAAGATGACTAAAACTCCGTTCTCCGGAACAATGGAGCAAGCCAATGACTTATTGGAAATAATACATACCGATGTATGCAGTCCGATGAGCGTTGAGGCTCGTGGCGGGTATCGTTATTTTCTGACCTTCACAGATGATTTGAGTAGATATGGGTATATCTACTTAATGAAACACAGTCTGAAACATTTGAAAAGTTCAAAGAATTTCAGAGTGAAGTGGAGAATCATCGTAACAAGAAAATAAAGTTTCTACGATCTGATCGCGGAGGCGAATATTTGAGTTACGAGTTTGGCCTTCATTTAAAACAATGTGGAATAGTTTTGCAAACTCACGCCACCTGGAACACCACAGCGTAATGGTGTGTCCGAACGTCGTAACCATACTTTATTAGATATGGTGCGATCTATGATGTCTCTTACCGATTTACCACTATCGTTTTGGGGTTATGCATTAGAGACAACTGCATTCACGTTAAATAGGGCACCATTAAAATCCGTTGAGACGACACCATATGAACTGTGGTTTGGCACGAAACCTAAGCTGTCGTTCCTTAAAGTTTGGGGCTGCGATGCTTATGTGATATAGCTTCAACCTGATAAGCTCGAACCCAAATCGGAGAAATGCGTCTTCATAGGATACCCAAAGGAGATTGTTGGGTACACCTTCTATCACAGATCCGAAGGCAAGATATTCGTTGCTAAGAATGGATCATTTCTAGAGAAGGAGTTTCTCTCGAACTAAGTGAGTGGGAGGAAAGTAGAACTTGATGAGGTAATTGTACCTTCTCCTGAATTAGAAAGTAATTCATCACAGAAATCAGTTCCAGTGATGCCTACACCAATTAGTGAGGAAGCTAATGATGATGATCATGAAACTTTGGATCAAGTTACTACCGAACCTTGTAGGTCAACCAGAGTACGTTCCGCACCAGAGTGGTACGGTAATCCTGTTCTGGAAGTCATGTTGCTAGACCATGATGAACCTACGAACTATGAGGAAGCGATGATGAGCCCAGATTCCGCGAAATGGCTTGAGGCCATGAAATCTGAGATGGGATCCATGTATGAGAACAAAGTGTGGACTTTGGTTGACTTGCCTGATGATCGGCAAGCCATTGAGAATAAATGGATCTTCAAGAAGAAGACTGACGATGACGGTAATGTTACTGTCTACAAAGCTTGACTTATTGTGAAAGGTTTTCGACAAGTTCAAGGAGTTGACTACGATGAGACCTTCTCACCCGTAGCGATGCTTAAGTCTGTCTGAATCATGTTAGCAATTGCCGCATTTTATGATTATGAAATCTGGCAAATGGATGTCAAAACTGCATTCCTTAATGGATTTCTCAAAGAAGAGTTGTATATGATGCAACCAGAAGGTTTTGTCGATCCTAAGGGTGCTAACAAAGTGTGCAAGCTCTAGCGATCCATTTATGGACTGGTGCAAGCCTCTCGGAGTTGGAATATACGCTTTGATAGTGTGATCAAAGCATATGGTTTTATACAGACTTTTGGAGAAGCCTGTATTTACAAGAAAGTGAGTGGGAGCTCTGTAGCATTTCTGATATTATATGTGGATGACATATTGTTGATTGGAAATGATACGGAATTTCTGGATAGCATAAAAGGATACTTGAATAAGAATTTTTCATAAAAAGACCTCGGTGAAGCTGCTTAAGTATTGAGCATCAAGATCTATAGGGATAGATCGAGATGCTTAATAGGACTTTCACAAAGCATATACCTTGACAAAATTTTGAAGGAGTTCAAAATGGATCAGTCAAAGAAGAAGTTCTTGCCTGAGTTATAAGGTATAAAGTTGAGTAAGACTCAAAACCCGACCACGGCAGAAGATAGAGAGAGAATGAAAGTCATTCCCTATGCCTCAGCCATAGGTTCTATAAAGTATGCCATGCTGTGTACCAAACCTGTTGTGTACCTTGCCATGAGTTTGTCAAGGGGGTACAATAGTGATCCAGGAGTAGATCACTAGACAACGGTCAAAATTATCCTTAGAGGCCTAAGGAAATGTTTCTCGGTTATGGAGGTGATGAAGAGTTCGTCGTAAAGAGTTACGTCGATGCAAGCTTTGACACTGATCTAGATGACTCTAAGTCTCAATCTAGATACGTATTGAACATGGGAGCAATTAGCTGGAGTAGCTCCATGTAGAGCATTATAGACATAGAAATTTGCAAAATACATACGGATCTGAATGTGGCAGACCCATTGACTAAACTTCTCTCACAAGCAAAACATGATGACACCTTAGTACTCTTTGAGTGTTAATCACATAAGCGATGTGAACTAGATTATTGACTCTAGTAAACCCTTTGGGTGTTGGTCACATGGCGATGTGAACTATGGGTGTTAATCACATAAAGATGTGAACTATTGGTGTTAAATCACATGGCGATGTGAACTAGATTATTGACTCTAGTGCAAGTGGGAGACTGAAGGAAATATGCCCTAGAGGCAATAATAAAGTTGTTATTTTATATTTCCTTATATCATGATAAATGTTTATTATTCATGCTAGAATTGTATTAACCGGAAACTTGATACATGTGTGAATACATAGACAAAATACCGAGTCCCTAGTAAGCCTCTACTAGACTAGCTCGTTAATCAAAGATGGTTAAGTTTCCTAACCATAGACATGTGTTGTCATTTGATGAACGGGATCACATCATTAGGAGAATGATGTGATGGACAAGACCCATCCATTAGCTTAGCATAATGATCGTTAAGTTTTATTGCTATTGCTTTCTTCATGACTTATACATATTCCTCTGACTATGAGATTATGCAACTCCCGAATACCGGAGGAACACCTTGTGTGCTATCAAACGTCACAACGTAACTGGGTGATTATAAAGATGCTCTACAACTGTCTCTGAAGGTGTTTGTTGGGTTGGCATAGATCGAGATTAGGATTTGTCACTCCGAGTATCGGAGAGGTATCTCTGGGCCCTCTCGGTAATGCACATCATGATAAGCCTTGCAAGCAATGTGACTAATGAGTTAGTTACGAGATGATGCATTATGGAACGAGTAAAGAGACTTGCCGATAATGAGATTGAACTAGGTATGATGATACCGACGATCGAATCTCGGGCAAGTAACATACCGATGACAAAGGGAATGACGTATGTTGTCGTGCGGTTTGACCGATAAAGATCTTCGTAGAATATGTAGGAACCAATATGAGCATCCAGGTTCCGCTATTGGTTATAGATCGGAGATGTGTCTCGGTCATGTCTACATAGTTCTCGAACCCGTAGGGTCCGCACGCTTAACGTTCGATGACGATTTGTATTATGAGTTATGTGTTTTGGTGACCGAAGATTGTTTGGAGTCCCGGATGAGATCACGGACATGACGAGGAGTCTCGAAATGGTCGAGAGGTAAAGATTGATATATTGGAAGGTTATATACGGACACCGGAATGGTTCCGGAGAGATTCGGGAATTTTTCGGAGTACCGGGAGGTTACCAGAACCCCCCGGGGAAGTTATGGGCCTTCATGGGCCATAAGGGAGAAGAGAGAGGGCAGCACACAAGGTGGCACGCGCCCCCCCAAGGGATCCAAATTGGATAAGGGGTGGGGGGCGTGGCCCCCTTCCTCTTTCCCTCTCCCTCTCCTACTCCTTTCCCCTTTCCCCCCTTTGAGAAGGAAGGGGGAATCCTACTAGGACTGGGAGTCCTAGTAGGACTCCCCCCTTTTGGCGCGCCCCTCCCTGGCCGGCCACCTCCTCCTCCCCTCCTTTATATACGTGGGCAGGGGGCACCCCAAAGACACATCAGATATTCTCTTAGCCGTGTGCGGTGCCCCCCTCCACAGTTTACTCCTCCGGTCATAGCGTCGTAGTGCTTAGGCAAAGCCCTGCGCGGATCACATCACCAACACCGTCACCACACCGTCGTGCTGACGGAACTCATCGACTCCTTCGTACCTCTGCTGGATCAAGAGTTCGAGGGACGTCATCGAGCTGAACGTGTGCAGAACTCGGAGGTGCCGTACGTTCGGTGCTTGATCGGTTGGATCGCGAAGACGTTCGACTACATCAACCGCGTTAAGCTAACGCTTTCGCTTTCGGTCTATGAGGGTACATGGACACACTCTCCCCCTCGTTGCTATGCATCTCCTATATAGATCTTGCGTGAGCATAGAAATTTTTTGAAATTGCATGTTACGTTCCCCAACAAATATCACATAATTCAACAAAAATATTAAGGTGGGATGCAACTTCTTCATTAGGACTACCAGAAAATTGTTCGTTCATAACAAGATTTAGCAAAGCAGCATTAATATCACACGACTCCGCACTAGTGGCGGGAGGATCAATTGGAGTACTAATAAAATCATTATTATTAGTATTGCAAAAATCACACAACTTAGTGTTTTCTTGAGACATAGCAATAAAGCAAGCAAACAAAAATATTTTTGTGTTTTTTGTAAAACTGTTTTAGAAGTGGGGGAGATGAAAATGAGAGGCAAATGGCAAATGAAAGTAAGAACAAGTAGATGATAATTTATGTGAAGGTACTTGCTAGATTTTTGTGATGTCTCCCGGGCAACGGCGCCAGAAATTCTTCCTGCTACTTGTGAGCTGCGTTGGGATTTCCTTGAAGGGGAGAGGATGATGTAGTACAATAGAGATAAGTATTTCCCTCAGTTAAGAACCAAGGTTATCAATCCAGTAAGAGAACCGCAGAACCTCGTTAGTAGTACCTGCACACACAAAAGCAAATACTTGCACCCAACACGATCAAGGGGGTTGTCAATACCCTCAGCGGTTATTTGCAAAGATCAAACCTCGTAGTGATAGATAAATAAAATTAAAAATTAAAATAAAATAATGGTAATAAAATTGCAGCAAGGTATTTTTGGATTTTATATATAATAAAAGTAGACCCGGGGCATAGTTTTCATTAGAGGCTTCTCTCTCAAACAAAAAGCATACGGTGGGTAAACAAATTACTGTTGGGCAATTGATAGAAAAGCGCATAGTTATAATGATATTCAAGGCAATGATCATGTATATAGTCATCAGGTCCGAGACAAGTAGACCGACTCCTGCCTGCATTTACTACTATTACTCCACCCATCGACCATAAGCAAGATGACATGATGTAGACAAAGTAAATCAAAGCAATATGAATAAACCATACCGTTTTCCCCTTAATTGCAACAATACAAATACGTGTCCTTTCCCCTAATTTGTCACTGGGATGGAGCACCGCAAGATTGAACCCATCACAAAGCACCTCTCCCGTTGCAAGATAAATCTCCAAGAACATCGAGGAGAACATTGTATTGAAGATAAAAGAGAGAGAAGAATCCATCTAGCTACTAGCTATGGACCCGTAGGTCTGTGGTAAACTACTCACGCATCATCGGAAGGGTGACAAGGTTGATGTAGAAGCCCTCTGTGATCGATTCCCCCTCCAGCAGAGTACCAAAAAAAGGCCTCTAGATGGGATCGCGAAAGAACAGGGACTTACGACAGCGAAAAAAGTGTTTTGGGTGGCTCTCTGAAGTATTGGGAATATTTGAGAATTTATAGAGGTGGAATTATGTCAAGATGTGCCACGAGGGGCCCACAAGCCTGGGGGGCGCCCCTCTGGGCGCGCCTGGTGAGCTTGTCGCTCCCTCGTGGCTCGTCTGTTCTTCTCCCGAACCTTTTAGGGTCTCTCTGGGTCCGGAAAAAATCATCAAAAAGTTTCGTAGCGTTTGAACTTCGTTTGTACTGATTTCCTGAAAAGCCAAAAATAAGCAAAAAACAGCAACTGGCACTGGGCACTAGGTTAATAGGTTAGTCCCAAGAAATGATATATAATTGCATATAAAACATCCAAGATTGGTACTATAATAGCATGGAACAATAAAAAGTTATAGATATGTTGGAGACGTATCAGTCCCAGATGGACGAGGGCGCAATGCCGGACGTCGCCGGGGTAGGCCCGGTGGTCGCGACAGCACTGGTGAGCACTGCACCCGAGGCAGTACCGGCGATCACCGATGTCGAGGCTGCCCCAGCCTTCATCGATCAAGGTGTAGGTCATCGACTTGGCGACCTTCTCTCCTCCTGAGCCCAGGATTGACACGATGATGGACGATGGCAGTTCTGCGTCTTGGGTCGGCTTCAGGAGCAGTAGCTCTTTTGTGCATGCGCAGTTCATTACACACACACACACATATATATATATACATACATACATATATATATATATATATATATAAACACTATTCTGATCACGGGATGAGAATAATATTCCGATAACTACCTGACCCGTCCCAGCAGTAGTAGTTCAACTTCCCCCAGTGCTAGGTTGAACTTCTGCCAACATTGTCCAAATAGGGCTTGCGATATACCATTGGAAAGTTGTGGACACGAGTATCATGATCTAATTTAAATTTTTGGCAAAATGTAAACGGTTGAAGAGCAGTTTTGAAAACCGTTTTTTCTTGATACAAAAAACGTGAATCATATTTTTGAGCCCATTTCTAAATTGTTTATCGGAATGAGGCAAATAATATGGCATTGGAAAGCTGCTGCAAATCCGCTCATTCCACATGTATAAAGTTTTCCCTAATTCCCTATGGTTAAAGAGTAACTTAAAAAATCGTAGAATTCGCAAACCGAACAGCCGAGTTCGTATTTTCGCGGCCATCTCTAAACAGCTAATCCGATTGAGACAAACTATATGGCGTTGGAAAGCTTATGAAAATGCGGTTCTTTTTCATATAGAAAGTTTTTTCTAATTTTGAACAGTTTAAGAGTAATTTAGAAAACGGTCGAAGTTCCTCCGAGTTCATATTTTTGAGTTAATCTTTCAACGGTTTGTCGGAATGCAGCAAATTATATGGTCTTGGAAAGCTTAGACAAATACGAAACTTTTATGTATAGATTATTTCTCCCAATTCTTTACGGTTTTACGTCAATTTTGAAAATGGCAGAAATCGTATTTTGGCTGTAATTGGTGCAAACTTTATTGGAATGGGGCAAATAATATACCCCTGGATAGCTATATAAAATGCGAAACTTTTTCATGCAGAAACTTTTCTCTGATTCCCAGCCATTTTTACGTAATTTTGAGAACGGCGAGATCATGCGTTCTGCCTTCATCACAAAAACAGAATCTCCGAAAATGCACTGCGTGAAGAGGGTGAACTTCTGGAGCAGTTCTGTTTGAACTTCACTCTATTTTTCACGTGCTGTTTCTGCTCGTAACTTTACAACGACTTACCGAAATTGAGCAAATGATATACCGATGAAAAGATGTTGACAACACGCAACTTTCCCGCGTTGATCATTTTTTCGTACTCGCGACGGTTCAAAAGAATTTTTTCAATACGTAAAAATGTCTTTTTAACGGTATACATGAAACTTTTAAACCGTTTACCGGAATGTAGCATATAATATACCGTTGGAAAGCTTATGAATAGGAGCTACTTTTTCATGTAGACAGTTGTTACAAATTCGTTGTCGTTTGAGAGCAGTTTTTAAAATGGCAAAACCAATGTTGTTTTTGCCTTTTTCTAACATGTAAATGAACGACGGATGTCTTGCACTAGAAATTTTGAACCGTGCAGGGACAAGAACGTGAACTTCTTGCAACAACCCTTTTAGGCTTCTATTTTTTATTCTTTTGTTCTCTTCTGAAACGTATTGCGTGTAGTAGTTGAACTGCTCATTGTTTTCACTTTGAACTTCTGTCACATATTTTTTGCTCGTGATTCCTCACCCGTTCGTATTGGAAAAATCCTAGATTTTTTAATAAACATTGGACCACTTCGTTATTTTAGTTTGAACTTCTAGTTTTCTATTTTTTTGGAAAATTCCTTTTAAACTATTTTGAGTTGTTCCTTTTATTCTAATTTGAAATTCTTCATTTTATTCTTCAGTAACGAGAAAAAATCCGACTTGTGTATGAACTTTGAACTTCTCCGTTATTCTAATTTGAACTTCACATTTTTATTTCGAATAAAGAGTTATTTTTTGATTTTCATAAACTTCAAACTTCTATGTTATTTTAATATGAACTTCTTAGTTTTATTCCTAAAATAATATGGTTTTTAAATAAGCATCAAACATTTTTTTTAAATTGAACTTCATACTTTTATTTTTCCTTGGAACGAAAAGAATTTGAGTTTC
Source organism: Thinopyrum elongatum (assembly GCA_011799875.1). Taxonomy (NCBI): domain Eukaryota; kingdom Viridiplantae; phylum Streptophyta; class Magnoliopsida; order Poales; family Poaceae; genus Thinopyrum; species Thinopyrum elongatum. The sequence goes on along the minus strand of CM022302.1, from coordinate 396,709,479 downwards.
CCATACACATCGAACGACTCCATTTTTTTTATTTTGAACTTCTTTATTTCATTTCTTTAGTAAAAAGGAAAATATGAGTTTTTTTATAAATATTGAACTGCACTATTTTTTTAATTTGGACTTCTTGGTTCATTTCTTATAAAAGAAAAACATATCAAACTTCCGACAACTTAAAAAAAATAGAACTTCATATTTGTATTTTGCCTAGAAATAGGGAGAATATGAGTTTTGTTATGCATCAAACTTCTCTGCTATTTCAATTTCAACTTCTTGCTTGTATTCTTTGGTAAAGAGAAAAATCTGAGTTTTTTATAAATATCGAATGGCTCTATTTTCTTAATTTGGACTTCTTGGTTTTATGTTTTATTAGGAACAAGGAAATCCATGGGCAAAAAATCTGTACAAACATCTGGGTGTCTCTTTTTTGCTTTTTACATTATTCTTGAACTCTAGGGTTCATTGAATTTGAACTTCTAGAGTTAATATTTTTATGGGTGACCCTTTGATAACATTTTTTTATGAACTTCTTTATATTAAATTTGAACTTCAGTCAACTTTTTTTTAATTTGAGTTTTTCGTATACATCGAACTACTCCTTTTATTTTAATTTGAACTTCTTCCTTTGTTTTTCTTTAGCAAGAAGGAAAATCTGAGTTTTTTTATAAATATCGAACTTCTCTATTTTTGTAATTTGGACTTCTTGGTTCATTAATTAAACTTTAACTTCTAGATTTTTTAATTCAGAAACGGTGAAAATCCTTTTTTATGGATTTTGAATAGCTCTATTTAAAATTTTAACTTCTAATTTTTTAATTTTTGAACTTCTAATTATTCATTCAGTAATAATATGGAAAATATGAATTTTGACTAAACATCGAGCTGCTCCTTTTTTTAATTTGGACTTCTTGGGCCTTTTTCAATTATTTATTTTAACATAGAACAACTCATATTTATTTATTTGAGTTTCAGCGAAAACTCAATTCTTGTTTTGACATCACAACAAACAGTATCAATTGCAAACGTTTTCAGTTCTGGTTACATGTGAATTTTTTTGTTTTGTATCATTGTAGTTTCGAAAAACATACACATACAGGCGAGAGAATTATGTGTGCACAAATTGGATAGCAATACACAAACTCTCTAGGGAGTAATACAGAACTCTCATGGAAGTGAGACACGAACTTTTGTACATATTCTTCTTTTTCTTGTATTACTCCCTAGAGAATACGACGTCCGTCCTTCAGTTAACATACTTGACCTTTCCTGAACACAACATTTTTGACCTTTGCATAAAAAAAAATTAAAAGTCAATTTTTTTGCACAGTAATATAGTATTTTTCTATATCCATTTTTTGGAGATGCTATCTGCATTCACTTTTTGCTGTTGACACTGAAGAACACAACAAACAGAGAGTAGGACGGGAGAGATGGAGATCGGGACTTGTGTTCTACCTGAACTTGTATTATTGTTCTATCTGAACTTCTAAAGATTTTTGAACTCATTTGATGTTCCTAACAAACGTCGTTTTGTTTTTGTTTTTTTGTGAGACCGAGCTGCTGAACTTCCTCATTTTTACAACATACACCGGAACAGGAGCACACAAACACAACCCTGGGCACATTGTGCTTGAGAATTTCCATCCCTGGGCACATGGTGCTTTAGAAGGACACTGTAGAGGCGAGGAGAAATTTTCCAACCCGCGTCCCTCTACCCCCAAGTTGATATTTTTTTTGCAAACTATGTGTTCTTTTTACCACTCATTACTTACTAGTTTTATCTCAAAAAGTAGCTGGTCAATTATGCACATGCTTGCGAATTCGCATACATGCCGACTAGAGCAACAACAAAATTACACCAAAATGACCACTTTTCACTATGAAAAAAGCTCCATTTGTTCATATCGAAGTCTTCACATGTATTACAGAAAAAACAACTTGGGAAAAGCTCCATTTTCTCATGGCACTAGCACAACAACAGCTCTTACAGAAATACACAAACAATTTGTACGCAAACTTTTTGTACCCTGTTGAACACTATGTAAGAGAAGCAATGAATTCACCTAAAAGCTGAGACAAAATGCACCATACAAGTGCAGAATCAACAGTTAAGAAGAAACTGCTCCTCCTTTGTTCACACGAGCGGAATTGCACAGCCTGACGCGGCGAAGTTGAACAGCCTGGGCGTTGCTCACCTCTTCTTTCGTGGTGAGTGATTGTTGAACTCCTTGGGTAGTCGTACATGAACTTCACCCAAACCAATATGTTCATAACATGAAAAACATCACACATGTACCAATAAACCAAATGGAGAACAAAATTCCTATGCATATATATTGTACAAATAATAGCTGAAGTCTTTGTGAATCAAAGGCCTACCAGAGATTTCCAAACAAAAAAATGGAAGAGGGAAAAGGGGAGGCAAAAGAGATACTAGAAGATTTCTGCACGTATCACCGTCGACGTCCGACGTGAACCAAATATCTGAAGATAGAAGGCATTCACCCACCATTTCCTTGATGTAAGGAGTAGCTTCAGCATACATTTTTAACTGGTGAAGATTCATCCACTGTTTCCTTGCTGTAAGGAGTAGCTTCAGCATATTATTGGAGGAAAGAGGTGTGCTGACAAAGAAAGATAAGCAGTGCAAATAACCTGCAAATTAGGCCTTAAACAATATGTCTTCCAGTTTGATGATTGCAGATATGGTGGATCATTCGAAAGTGCATAAGTAAATAAGGATATATATATATATATATATATATATGCGTCAAAATAGCAAATAGGTATACATATTTCCTTTTTCATGTGGCTATAAACTCATAGTATAGGAAAATAATTGTAAGAATATCCTCGCTTTTGCTAGTTGGACCTTTCTTGCCTATTCACACAAGTCTTGTAACCATGTTGGTATAATGCAATGGTATATAATTCTTTCATTACTTCAGTTCTTAAAAATGCATGGGACAAACGAGAAAACAATGGAATATCAAGGTATGATCTTGCTAAAGGATGGCTACGAACTAATTGAAGCCGCACTGTTACTGAATCATGCCTATCGTGCATTATGAAACTGAGCTGACGCATCAGGCGAAGCTGACCTACATAGTATAGGAAAAGAAGTCAGCGGAGTAGGCAACAAGGTATAATGCTCTTATTTTTTGCAACTGAACTGATGCATCAGGCGAAACTGACCTGCAACAATAGCATTTTTCAGAGAATAACGACAAACAAATGTGATACACTGGGGTTTTCTACAGACAAACAAGAAAACTTCAGTTATTCAAAAATCAAAAAACACAAGTACGAAGCAAGTGGCCTACTGTTTTTACTATACAAAATTGATTCATCAACATTTGTCCTACTATTTTTTGGACGCACAAAACTAGTGAATGAACAGATTGGCCTACTGAAAATCGACACTTTGGACTGCAGCCATTTTTTTACTACACAGAATGGTGCTCTGCAAAATCTAAGGAAGCAGTCGGCCTAGGTGAAGAAGAACAACCGACCTACGGAGCCTAACACCGGGCGGAGGCAATTAGATCTAGCAGAGACAGAGGTGCTCGCTGGAGCTGTGATGTGGAGGCGATGGCGGCGGAAGAAGCGGGGCCAGGTTGGGGAGCAGGGACGGGGATCTCCATTTTGGGGAGGATCTTGAGGTAAGGGAAGAAGCCGTACCGGAGTTGGAAGAGGATATGTGGCCATCATCGGTGTTGGGGCGGCGGCGGCGGACAGGGGCCGCGGCTGCACGTGGTGGCAGGGGCCGGCGGCGGCATCGCGGGAGGAGGTCGGCATCGCGTCGCGTCGGCAGCGTCACAGCAGGAGGCCAGCGGGGCCTGGGATTGCCAGGGTTGCGGCGGCACCTGGGGTTGGCGGGGACGGCGTTACCTGGTGTTGACGGGGGCGGCAGCGAGCAGGGCACTGGCGGCGGGGGCTCTGGGCCGAGGCGGGAGAAGTGGGGCGGGGCACCGATGGCGGGGAGGTTTGGGGCGGGGCTCGGCACCAACGGCGGGGGGTCTGGGGTGGGGCACCGGAGGAGAGTTTGGGAGGACCTCGTCGGTCCCTGTATAGGGCGCGCTGCATCACAATAGTTATTCTGATCCTGGGATCATAACAGTGCCACTCTCTCTCTCTATATAGAGTAACACTATTTTAATCCCATGATTAGAATGGTTATTTGGATCACGGCGCGCCCTATATAGAGCCCGATGGATGTTCCTGAGATTAAGAAAGCCTGAAAAGAAGAAAACCTCGCCGGTCCATCTCTGCCCCGACTCCTTTCCCACCTTCCGCATCCGGTAGGATCACCGGCCGCTGCGCCGCCCTCGCCATGGTAACCGGCCACCGTGCCGCCCTTCCCCGGGAACCGGCCGCCGCGCTGCCCCCGCCCCCGAATCCGACCGCCCCATCATCCCTCGCCCCGAGATCCGTCAGCCGCGCCACCGCCGCCCCGGGATCCGGCCGCCGCTGCATCGTCGTCCTCGGATTCGGCCGCCGCCGCCGCGTCTCCCGTCCACTAGCCCTGCCTTCCCCGGATCCCTGCCTCCCGATGAGCTCCGCCGCCGCCTCAACGTCGCCTACCTTCTATCACGCTACCGTCATCCTCACCTCCGGCCACCACGGGCGCCGCCGCGCCCTGCCTTCTCCCACTGCGGCTGCTCCACATCGCATCCACCCACCGACGTGGAGCCCCCAACCCATGAACCTTCACCTGCTGGTTGACCTTCTCGCAAAGGCCACCTCGACCTTCCTGGGATCTGGCTCGCAGGTTGGACGCAATCTCGTCCTGGCCAGCTGCTGCTGGGTGAAGCTCCACCGGCCTGAAGACGCAAGAGGTAGCCTTTCTTGCTAATGCTACTGCTACGCTTTCTGCCAATGCTAGTTTTGTTTTTCTCCTAATGAAGTCGACGCCTTGATTTTGATGGATAAGCAAGAACATATGGAGATACAGAGCATGCATAGTATATTGGCTGCTCGCACGCGCTGCCACGGAGTGCTCTGCCCAGTGCCCCCACACCCCGCGTGTCGCCTGCGTGCCACACCGTAGCCACCTCTCCCACACGTTGATGAAGAGGTAAGCCGTCGTTTGTACTCCAGCTTCACAGTGACACACAAGGAGCAGCAGCTACTGCTAGCGCAGTCCCGCCACCTCCCTTTCCAATCTACTCTTGCCCGCCTCCTTCCCTCTGTTTCTTGCGCCAAACCAAAAGGTGCACAAGACATGTTTGATGAAATGGCAAGCTGAAGATAGAACTGTTGTGTAATCGTGTTTCCCTTTGGTTTAATTTTTCTTTGTTCGTGTTCTATGATTTGCCCAATTATTTACTGCGCAAAATACCTCCATCCCAAGCAATTTTGTCGTGGAGTGGGGAAAAGTTATAATTTTGCTATAAGCACTTTATAATTGGCTAGAAAATAGGAAAAGAAAAAGAGAAGAAACGAGATGTAGCAGTGCATTGAAACACAACATCTACTAGTGCTTCTCTTTTGATTGAGATATTCCCAGCATTTCTTTGCCCAGGATGTGTTTGCGTTCATACATGTAAGGAAACTGTTGTAGCTAAGTGTTCACTTTAGTTTTCCTTTGCTTCATGCTGTGACGTACATAGTCTGATGTGCTTATATATTTTTCCTGAACTTATAAGTATATGGTTCGCTGTATTCATCATCTTATAGTGCTTGCTGCCAGGTCTGTCTCTCTTTCCTCCCCTGCTCACAGTCCTGTGCGGCAGTGGACGCGACTACTTGAGGGAACGAAGCCCGGCCTCCCAACACTGGCAGTCTCCCTGCACCCTGCAAAAAATTAAATAAATCGCAAGTTCAGAATCAAGAAACCATGAAGTTCAAAGACAAAAAATGTACTGCCCGATGTTGTTTGCCAACGATCTTTAGTTTCTTTAGTAACTCGTACACATTTTGCCAAATCTAGTATGTTCGGAACCGTAAGTTGATAGCTGACCGGCCGGGACAACAATGTTGATGGCGATTGAAGAAGGATCCCGAAAATATTATTATTGGGACCGAAGGCCAAGTTTTATGCACGGTGTGAGAGGATTCCAGGAATTGTTCTGAAGCGGTCGATGGCTTTCGAGAGATGCGATCATATCTCACAAGTTTCCAGGGGGTTCAAGATCATCTATATAAGAAGGAAATGTCAAAGGTTCAGATGGCAGCACACTTAAAAACACTGGTGAAAAATCTGAACATGTGTAGTGCAATCATGGGAAAAAGCTTGAATTTTATCGCTTAACCTCTTCTGATCTCTCCTATAGTTTTTGTTATGCATTCTTCACTGAGTGTTACCACTGAACATATCCACGGGAGATCCATGCTATGGTACAGATTTGTGAAATTACTTTCTACTCATTAGTACTATTTCATTGTGGGTAATGGGCGCATGACTTCATGTGTTCACAATTTATTTTTTTTGCTTGATTTGAATCCAAATTATTTATTAATATTGTGATTCGAGTGCCTCGTGCATGGATGTCATTTGTAGCACACAAAGGTGCTTGTGTTAATACCTACGAGAGGAACATTCTGCTAGTGATGAAACAAAGGATCGAATGCTAAAATAATTTGTTTTCCGTGTTTCTAAAAAATTCAAGAAGTTCAAATTAAAATAACAGGGTTGTTCAACATTCTTAAATAATCCGATTATTCCAGTTTCTAAGAAACCTGGAAGTTCAAATAAAAAATAGAGTACAAAAGAAAATAGTTTTTTTTGTTACTACAATAAATGAATCCAAGAAGATCAAATTAAAATAACTAACTAGCTCAAAAAATGAATTTTCCCCATTTTTATAAAAAACTAGAAGTTCAAATTTAGAAAACAGAACGGTTCGATGTTTATTACAAAACTCGGATTCCTTCAGTTACTAAAAAATAGAGCAAGAAATTCAAATTAAAATAACAGATTAGTGTGATGTTTATATTACCATGAAGAAAAAAAAGCATCACCTAGAAAATATTAACTTAGAAGTTCAAATTTAATAAATTGGAGAGTTTAAAGAAAACCTAAAATTCTTTCTGTATGTAGGAAAAATAAAAGTATGAAGTTCAATATTAAAAAGATGTTTGATTCTTATTTAAAATTTATATATTTTCTAAGAATAAAACCAAGAAGTCCAAATTACAAAAATAGAGAAGTTTGCTATTTATAAAAAACTTACATTTTCTTGGTACTAAAAGAAATAAAATCAAGAACTTTAAATTTTCACATTTCTAAAAAACTCACAAAGAAGTTCAAATCAAAAAGTTAGAGCGGTTCGATGTCTATAAAAAAATCAGATTTTTTCCGTTACTAAAGTAAAATAGAGAGAAGTTCAAAGTGATAACACCAGAAGTTCACGTACTGCATGGTGTGTGTTTCATATGAGAAAAATACAATAAAAAGGCAAAGTCTAAAAATTTTGTTGCTAGAAGTTCAAGTGCTCGGCCCAGGAAAGTTCAAAAATTCTTCTGAGAGAGGTTCACCGTGTACTTAGATGTACAAAACGACATAAAAATATGTTGTTATTGGTGTTTTAAAATAATTCTCTCAAACCAGAGAGAAGTTCAAAGTGATAACAATCGGAAGTTCACGTACTGCATGGTGTGTGTTTCGTATGAGAAAAATACAATAAAAAGGTAAAAAAATTGTTGCTAAAAGAAGTGCTCGACCCTGGAAAGTTCAAATGCTGACATGGTGTGTGCTTCAATGTTTATTACAAACCTATAGTTTCCCATGTTACCATAGAATAAACCAAGAAGTTCAAAAATTAAAAATGGAGCAGGTCGAAAAGTTTATAAAAAATGGTCTTTCTACATTTTACTAAAAAAATGGCGAAGTTCAAATTTAAAAAACCGAGCAGTTTAAAAAGTTTGTAAACATGGATTTGCCCCTGTTTTTTTAAGATCTGGAAGTTCAAATTTAAAGAAGTGAGCGGTTCATTGTTTATTACATAACTAGGACTTTTCCCTAAACTAATGAATAACACCAAGAAGTCCTAATTAAAAAAATGGAGTTGTTTGATGTTTATAAAAATCTTAGATTTTCCCCGATACTACAGATTAAAACCACGAAGTTCAATTTTAAAAAACAGAGTAGTTCAATGCATATTAAAAACTCAGTTTTTTCTCGTTAATAAATAATAAAACCAAGAAGTTCAATTTTTAAAAGCAGAACAGTTCGATATTTATTTGAAAACTCAATTTTTTCTGGTTACTAAAGAATAAGACCAATAAGTTCTATTTGAAATAACGAAGAAGTTCGATGTTTCTAACAAAACTCCAATTTTCACATTTCTAAAACAACACACAAAGAAGTTCAAAAAAAAGTTAGAGCGGTTCGATGTCTATAAAAAACTCAGATTTTTTCGTTACTAAAGTGGAACATAGAGAAGTTCAAGGTGATAATAGCCAGAAGTTCACATACTGCATGGTGTGTGTTTATATGAGAAAAAAGAGTAAAAAGGCAAAGTCTAAATTTTTTTTTGGCTAGAAGTTCAAGTGATCTTCCCTCGGAAGTTCAAAAAATCTTGTTAGAGAGGTTCGTCGTGTGTTTACATGTTCAAAAAACACAAAAAGATGTTGTGTCTCATGTTTAAAAATAATTCTCTCAATCCATTACAAGTTTAGAACAAAAAAACTCTACATGAAAAAAGTTCTTTTCTGTTCAACAACTTTCCAAGGGGTATATTGTATGCTCTATTCGAAAAATAAATGGTTAAAATAAAATGGTGTATGTTGTTCGAAAAGAAAAGTTTAACATTATTAAAAAAAGTTGTGTCTTTTCAACAAAGTTTCTAATGATTTATCATTTGTGGAACTCCGAGGAACGGGTGAGGTATTACAAACAATAAATACGTGGACGACGTTCAATATGAAAACAGCGAGCAGTTCAACTACTATACGGAATGCGTTTCAGATGATAATAAAAAAATACAAAACTAAAAGCCTAAAAGTTTGTTCCGAGAAGTTCACGTGCTCCAGCCTGCACAGTTCAAAAAATATATTACGAGACTCCGACCTTCAATTACATGTTAAAAAAAAAGAGGAAAAAACAACATCGTGTTTGCCATTTTTAAAACTACTCTCAAACGGCAACGAATTTGTAACACCTATCTACAAAAAAAGTTGCTCCTATTCATAAGCTTTCCATCCATATATTATATGCTACATTCCGATGAACGGTTTAAAATTTTCATGTATACCGTTTAAAACACGTTTTTATGTATTCAAAAAATTCGTTGTAACCGTCGCGAGCATGAAAACTGACCAACACAGGAAAGTTGTGTGTTTTCAACAGCTTTCCATTGGTATATCATTTGCTCAATTCCGGTAAGTGGTTTGGGAGTTACGGACAAAAAACAACACGTCAAAAACAGAGTGAAGTTCAAACAGACATTCCCCAGAAGTTCAACTACTTCACGCAGTGCATTTCCATTCGCGATGAAGGCAGAAATCATGATCTCGTCATTTTCTATTTTACTTCAAAACGGCAGGAATATCATATGTGTAAGTTCAAGTCCTCGGTCAGAGAAAGTTAAAAAATTTATTGTGAGAGAGGTTTGTACAAAAGGAATATCATTTGTGCAACACTGACGAATGGATTAGAAAATTACAAACGAAAATACGTCACAGAAGTTCAACGTGAAAACAGCAGGATGTTCAACTACTACACTGAATGAATTTCAGATGAAAAACTTTTAAAACCGTCGCGAGTATGAAAAAATGATCAACACGGGAAAGTTGCGTGTTTACAGCAGCTTTCTATCGGTATATCAATTGCTCAATTCCGGTGAGTGGATGGAGAGCTACGAGCAAAAAAAGCACGTGAAAAATAGAGTGAAGTTCAAGTAGACATGCCGAGAAGTTCAAGTTCTTCACGCGGTGCATTTTCGAATAATCTGTTTCGCGATAAAGGCAGAACGCATGATCTCGCTGTTTTCGAAATTACTTGAAAACGGCTAGGAATCAGAGAAAACCATCAACATGAAAAAGTTTTCCATTTTCTGTAGCTTTTCAACGGTATATTATTTGCCCCATTCCGATAAAGTTTGTATAAATTACGGTGAAAATACGTTTTTAGCCATTTTCAAATTTTACTTAAAACCATAAAGAATTGGGAGAAACAATATATATCAAAAAGTTTCGCATTTGTTCAAGCTTTCCAACGCCATATCATTTGCTGCCTTCGGACGTACGGTTAAAAAATTAACTCAAAAATACAAACTCGGTGGAACTTGTACCGTTTTCTAAATTACTCTTAAACCGCTCAAAATTAGAAAAAACTTTCAACATGAAAAAGTAGCGCATTTTCATAAGCTTTCCAACGTCATATCATTTGCCTCAATTGGATTAGCCGTTTAGAAATGGCATCGAAAATACGAACTCGGCTGTTCGGTTTGCGAAATTTTACGATTTTCCAAATTACTCTTTAACAATAGGGAATTAGAGAAAACTATCAACATGTGGAAGGAGCGGTTTTGCAGCTGCTTTCCAACGCCATATTATTTGCTCATTCCGATAAATGGTTTAGAAATGCGATCAAAAATACGATTCACGTTTTTTGTATGAAGAAAAACGGTTTTCAAAACTGCTCTTAAACCGCTTTCATTTTGCCAAAATTTTAACTTGGGTCATGATACTCGTGTCCATAGCTTTCCAACGGTATATCGCAATCCCCATTTGGGCAATGTTTGTGGAAGTTCAACCTAGCACTGGGGGAAGTTCAGGTCGAACAACTCAGGTAGTAAAATTGCAACAGACGCATGTTCATCACGACCCGAGAGCAAAATCCGCCAATGAGCGAGGTTCCTATTTAAAACAGGCATTTAGTTGCTAAAAATCGTTTGCAGATTACACTTACATCACATAGAACACGACTGACCAGAATAATTCGCGCGGGGAGACACGGTTGCGAAGATAGCCCGAAGGTCTGGTTCGTACAGAGAGAAGTTCAGGTTATGTAACTCAGGAAGTTCAGGTTGTGATCAGAATAATATTCTTATCACGTGATCAGAATAGTGTTTATATATATATATATATATATATATATATATATATATATATATATATATATATATATATATGCTCGATTGATTTTTCATGCATGTCAAATATGACAATTAATTGTATGGGCTGGCCTATCTATATATTATCTCAATTTGCAATATCGGCAAGTAATATGCAAATGCCTCTGGACATCGGCGCTAATCGCCACGACAAAAACATGGACATTCTCTACTCTATCGGGCACGCGCTTAAACTGAATGAACTCTGTGTGATACTAATACTTTCCATGAAAATTTAAGAACCTCGCATGCATCATTTGAGTAACTTGTAGTGGTGACACTATTCAGAAAAAGGCGGATCTAGGTAACAAGGTACTTAACAATTCCGAACCTAACAATTTTGACAACCATATGGTCCAAAACTACATACTTAACATAGTAAGAACTAGCACATTTTAAGAGGCAGAGGGCCAACAACCACAACTATCCACTGGAAGTAACTTGATCACGGTGACTCAGTCTCGTCAATGAAAAGGAACAACCCTCATGTGCCTTGGTAGAGTAAGAGTAGAACAGTGTCTCCAATTTTCAAATGTCGATGCATTGCAGGACAAGCGAGAGCCTATTAATTTGAATGGTCCCACTTTTGCGGGAAATGAAGTACCTTGCAATCACTTTGGCTTATTAGCAGGCACAAGTGTAATTCGACCACACTGGGAAATCGATTCAGGAACAGTTGCAGTGGGGAATTTCTGTTACAATGAAGAATAAAACCAATTGCAACATATTGTTGAAGCTATACATAGTTTATGAACATCAACATTAAAATAAGACTTTGTACCAGCATTTTGTGCAGACAATTTGTCTTGTTCAATGTGTGCACCAGTGGTAGAATTAATCCCACCCCAAATCCAGCGTTCATACGCAGTGCTATGTCTGTCAGATTATCAACAAATTTTATGACATGCTCCAAATCTTTCCAGTGAAATTCGGTAAGCCGAGTAACATACAGATAATTAACTATGCATCCAACATATCCTGCTCAAAAAGGTGGAAAGGGATTATTTAGTCGGAACATGGCAGAAGAATAGTAGGCATAAATTGGTAACTAGAATTTGTCACTTGCTAGGGACAGAGTCCGAAAATGAAATCCCAATTGGTTGCTTAAATAGTTATCAATTAGTCAGAACAAATACCCCAATTTTTCTAAGTAATATGCCAACATGGAGAAAGTTGAAAGAACATTAACCTCGATCAGACTATGATCAGCCGATGACGCTGGGGAAGTAAACATCCATGTTAATTAGACTAGGATGTGGTGCTCGCACTAGAATTTTATTGCTAGCTTTCAGTTCATAAAATCTAGAAAATTTTCTTCAAAGGTCCGCATCAAAATAGGAGTGACCATCTTTATCAATTTTTACCCTAACTGTCATTCTAAATCCACGTTGCATGGTCAATATGACATCCATGGAGTCATCAACAAAGTAAAGGCCAAGATTTCCTTCTACATTATTTCTTGAAAAGCAAGGGATGTACTGTGGGAAATGATAATTACAGAACAACATGCAAATATGGGAGTAATTGAGAGAATAGAACAATATATAGTAGAAAGCATAGTACAAAAATATATAATTAAACAGATAATGTAACAAAGATTTCATGCAAATATGAGAGTAATTGAAAGAATAATACATCATTAATTTGCCTAATTTAGAAAAAAATGTCTTCGACATCCAGGCTGCATGTGGCACATTTTATCCAAATGTAGCAATATATATGGTATATGTTCATAAATTTAGGCCATGCCAACCGCGGTAGGGTGAGATTGAACATACCGTGCGGTTGCTGAAGTCATCTGGTATGGTGAGATAGAACTTAGTGGCTGACTGGCCTCGACCACACTGGCCTGATTTGTGCTTGCACTATGGATACTTGAATCAAAACCCTAGAATCGGCTAGAAGAAAAATGAATCCACGGCGGTTTCCGCCGGTGGATTAATAGGGACAGACGGACTGCGATAATAGATGAGCGAATATTTTGCTAAATTAATTAACTTTTCCATGAGAAAAATTCCCGGCCCAAGCCCGCGAAAAATCCCGCATGTCGGTTGGCATCTTGGCATGGAGGCGGCTGAAGAGGTCTTTGAGTGTATGGAAAGTCTTTGGTAGATGTAGTCTGGATCTCCTCCCCAGCGTGTGGCCCTCGGAGTTCATCTCGCAAAGAATGAGGGTCCTTCGGCCCAGCCTGAAGTGCGTGGACAGGCTAGGTTGGTACCCCCTAGCCCATGACACCGTCAGTATCCCCCGAACCAGTCTTCTATGCCGAGGATGATTCCTTTTCATAAAGATAACCTCGGATCTGAAGTCCTTGGCTTGATAGACGAGTTCCTGCTCTCGATCTCCCGAGCTACTTTTTGAAGGAGTAATGTTTCACACATAGGGTTTCACCAAGCTCAATCTTTATCCTGAGAGTTGAGATAACTTAGCCTCGAAGGCCACCCACATAGGTGTGAACAATGACACCTAGTCTAACAGCTTTATCAAAGCGGCGCACCCATGATAGGTTAGGCAGTTATTGCTTATCCCCAATCGCGGTTCGAGGCAGCCTTTCTACTGGCGCGTCCCATCGAGGGGAGATCGTGCCCGTTTTATCAGGGATATCATCAAGATTTTGATTCCCCCCATACCTGAATCGACATTTTTTATGGGAGTGGCATTTTTATAGGCGCGGCAAGGGGGACATTTGGCCTTTCAACATCCTATAAGGGCCCAGAAAGGAGCATACCATAGGCCCTCACACTCTTGTTTCCCCCACTGATACGTCTCCAACGTATCTATAATTTATGAAGTATTCATGGCATGTTTGCAACAATTTTATATGGTTTTGGTATGATTTGATTAGAACTAACCAGGACTGATGATGTTTTCAGCAGAACTACCGTGGTGTTGTTCTTTGTGCAGAAATAAAAGTTCTCGGAATGGGCTGAAAATTTCGGTGTTTTTTTGTGGACCAAAAGAGACCCCCAAAGCTTCGTGGCAGGACCAGAAGACCCACGAGGGCACGACAAGCTCGCTAGGCGCGCCCTACCCCACAGGGTGCTTGGAGCGAGCTTGTCGCTGCCTCGCGGACCCCCTTGATGTGAGACTGACGCCAAAAAATCCTATAAATACCCAAACCCCCAGAAAGAACCCTAGATGAGAAGTTCCGTCACTGCAAGCCTCTGTATCCACGAAAACTCAATCGGGACCCCGTTCCGGCACCCTGCTGGAGGGGGAAATCATCACCGGAGGGCATCTTCATCATCCCGGTGGCCACCATGACGAGGAGGGAGTAGTTCACCCTCGGGGCTGAGGGTATGTACTTGTAGCTATGTGTTTGATCTCTCTCTCTCTCTCTCTCTCTCTCTCTTGTGTTCTTGATTTGGCACGATCTTGATGTACCGAGAGCTTTGTTAATATAGTTGGATCTTATGGTGTTCTTCCCTCTTTACCTTCTTGTGATGAATTGAGTTTTACCTTTGAGATTTTGTTATTATCGGATTGAATACTTTTATGGATTTGAGAACACTTGATGTATGTCTTGCATATGAATACCCGTGGTGACAATGGGGTATCATATTGATTCACTTGATGTATGTTTTGGCACTAAAATCGCATATTCCTGAGGTGACTGATACGTCTCCAATGTATCTATAACTTTTGATTGTTCCATGCTATTATATTATCATTCTTGGATGTTTTACAATCATTTTATAATCATTTTACATCATTTTTTGGTACTAACCTATTGACATAGTGCCCAGTGCCAGTTGTTGTTTTCTGCATGTTTTTTACATCGCAAGAAATCAATACCAAATGGAGCCCAAACACAGCGAAACTTTTTGGAGATTTTTTTTGGACCAGAAGACATCCAGTGGGCCAAAGAAGTACCGAAGAGGGGGCCCGAGGTGAGCACAAGACACCGGGGCGCACCTGGGCCCCCGGGCGCGCCCTGGTGGGTTGTGCCCATCTCGGAGACCTCCCGCGCCGCCTCTTTGCTCTATAAATACCCCAATATTCCAGATACCCTAGGGGAGTCAACGAAAATCAATTCCAGTCGCCGCAAGTTCCAGAAACCACAGATCCAATCTAGACACCATCACGGAGGGGTTCATCATCCTCATTGGTGCCTCGATGCGTGAGTAGTTCATTGTAGACCTACGGGTCCGTAGTTAGTAGCTAGATGGCTTTCTCTCTCTCGTTTGATTCTCAATACAATAGTCTCTTGGAGATCCATATGATGTAACTCTTTTTGCGGTGTGTTTGTTGGGATCCGATGAACTTTGAGTTTATGATCAGATCTATGTTTTTATCCATGAAAGTTATTTGAGTCTTCTTTGATCTCTTATATGCATGATTGCTTATAGCCTCGTATTTCTTCTCTGATATTTGGGTTTTGTTTGGCCAACTTGATCTATTTATCTTGCAATGGGAAGAGGTGCTTTGTGATGGGTTCAATCTTACGGTGCTTGATCCCAATGACAGAAGGGGAAACGACACATATGTATCGTTGCTATTAAGGATAACAAGATGGGGTCTATTTCTACATAAATAGATCTTGTCTACATCATGTCATCGTTCTTATTGCATTACTCCTTTTTCCATGAACTTAATACACTAGATGCATGCTGGATAGCGGTCGATGTGTGGAGTAATAGTAGTAGATGCATGCAGGAGTCGGTCTACTAATCTTGGACGTGATGCCTATATAATGATCATTGCCTGGATATCGTCATGAGTATTTGAAGTCCTATCTATTGCCCAACAGTAATTTGTTTACCACCCGTTTGCTATTTTTCTCGAGAGAAGCCACTAGTGAAACCTACGGCCCCCGGGTCTCTTCTTTAATATATTTGCCTTCAAGATCTATTTTGCTATTCGCTCTTTTATTTATTTGCAACTTTTATTTTCAGATCTATTAATCCAAAAACCCAAAAATACCTCACTGAATTTTATTTGCTTTTATTCGCATCTTTTAATCTACTACAATTTTATCCCGTCAACTTGGCAATTTCTGGCAGCGTTACCCAAAAGGGATTGACAACCCCTTTTACACATCGGGTTGCAAGTATTTGTTCTTTATGTGCAGGAGCTGTTTATGTGGTGTTGTGTGGTTCTCCTACTGGTTCGATAACCTTGGTCTCATCATTGAGGGAAATACCTACCGTTGCTGTGCTGCATCATCCCTTCCTCTTTGGGGAAATACCGACGTAGTTCAAGCAAGCATCAAAAGGAATTTCTGGCGCCGTTGCCGGGGAGACATCATCAACATCAACCAGGTTCCTAATCACAAATCTCATTTCCTTTCAATTTACATTATTTTCCATTTGCCTCTCGTTTCCCTCTCCCCCACTTCACAAAAATTTGCCATTTTATTCGCCCTCTTTTTCGTTTGCCGTTTTCTCGTCAGATCTGTTTTTGTGTGCGATCTTGTTGACCACTTTTTGTCATTATGGATAGTTCTTCCTCTATTGCGTACACCCCTGAGAACGAGGTTCTTAACTTTAAACAAAGGGGAGGGGAGAATTTAAAAGATGCTTGGTATAGGATTTGCAATGCTCATAATAGATCTATCCATAAGCAATCTACCGTAGTTCTTCTTCGCTGTTTTTATGTGGGCATCACCACTTGGTATAGATTCATCCTTGATACGATTACCGGTGGAAATTTCTTGATGTGCCCCTCTCTTGATGCTTTTAATGCTATGGGAAATTTAGTGGGTACACCACCGCTTATGATCAATGAAACAACTTTGACTCTCGAGCATGTTATTGAAAGACTAAATGCTATTGAAAAGAAAATGCTTACCGAAGAACATATTGAAAACTTGGATAAAAAGACGCATAATTTTGCTACTAAATTTGGGTCAAAAGCGGGAGAAGTTTTTAAGTTGTTAAAAGTAAAGGGGACTGTAACTCATGAAAGAATTGAAGAAAGCCCGTCTAGGATCGATAAACTGGAAGAAATCTTTAGTAATTTAAGTACAGCTTTTGCTTCCGCCAAAACTCCCATAAAAATTGGCAAGACTACTCAAGTTACTAAAAACAAGGGTGCAACTTCTAGCAATGATAAAGGAGAACTTAAGATGATTAGTATCCATCCCAATTTTATTGAAGTGATAAGAGACCCTGTTTGCAAGAATGAATTTTTCAATCTCGTGCCTAGAAGTTTTGTCATTGAGAATTTATATGCTAAATCCTTGAAGAATTCAATACTTAAAACGATAGCGCTCATTGGGAGGCAACCCAACTTGTATCTTTTTGCTTTTTGGTTTTCTTGCTGTTTTCAATAAAATACCCAATTATGCCTCTAGTTAGATGTGTTTTTGTGGTTTAAATTAGTGTTTGTGCCAAGCAAAGCCTTTGGGTTGATTTGGGTGATAGTTGATTTGATCTTGCTGAAAAACAGAAACTTTTATGCTCAGGAAAACAATTCTTATTTTTAACAGATGAGTGCTTTTGATTTGATTCTTTTTTCATAAGATTACTAAACAAATTTATCACGTTGTCCTAATTTTTCAGAATTTTGGAGTTAAAGAAGTATTCGAAGTTTTCAGATTGCTACATACTATTCTGTTTTTGATAGATTCTGTTTTCTTTGCGTTGTGTGCTTGTTTTGATGATTCTATGGTTTCCTTTGGAGAGTTTTTGCCATAGAAAAGTTGGAATACAGTGGTATAATGCAAGAATAAAATAAGAATGGGTTTGCAACAGTACTTATAGTAGTGATTTGCTTTCTTATACTAACGGATCTCACGAAGGTTTTGTTGAGTTTTGTGTGATTGAAGTTTTCAAGTTTTGGGTGATATTACGATGGATGAAGGAATAAGGATTAGCAAAAGCCTAAGCTTGGGGATGCCCGAGGCACCCCAAGATAATATTCAAGAAGTATCAAGCAACTAAGCTTGGGGATGCCCCCGAGTGGCATCCCCTCTTTCTTCTATCGACCATCGGTATTTTACTTGGAGCTATATTTTTATTCGTCACATATTATGAGTTTTGCTTGGAGCGTCTTGTATGATATGAGTCTTTGCTTGCGTTGCTTTTTATTTTAAGTATTGAATCCTTGCTGGACACACCTTTTTGGGAGAGCCAAAAATTATGCTATGCTTGCTCATATGCTTCACTTAAATCTTTAGAGCCTTGGAA
Source organism: Thinopyrum elongatum (assembly GCA_011799875.1). Classification (NCBI taxonomy): domain Eukaryota; kingdom Viridiplantae; phylum Streptophyta; class Magnoliopsida; order Poales; family Poaceae; genus Thinopyrum; species Thinopyrum elongatum. The sequence goes on along the minus strand of CM022302.1, from coordinate 396,691,292 downwards.
TTGCTCTAGTGCTTCACTTATATCTTTTTGAGCACGGTGTGCTTTGTTATTTTTGAAGAAATGATCTCATGCTTCACTTAGATTTATTTGGGAGTTAGTAAAATTTTAAAGAAATTCTCTCTTGCTTCACTTAGATTAATTTGAGGGAAAGAAATATTATGCTCATGTTCTTCACTTATATTTGTTGAGCTTATTAAAAGCAACATATGAAACTAGTCCCAAAGTGATAGATATCCAAGAAGGATATAATAAAAACTTTATGAAGATCATTGGACAAAATAAACTTGATCCTTAGTAATAGTTTTGAGATATGATGATAGTGATATGTGAGTCATGTTGATGAGTAATTATGGTTTAGTAAGAATATTGGTGTTAAGGTTCGTGATTCCCTATGCAAGCACGAAAGTCAATAGTTATGCAATGAAATTATATCCTACTTATGGTGCATTATTCGGTGTTAATTATGCTTAATGCTTGCTTACAAGATTTTTCGTTTCTTGGTTTGGCGCTTCTCAATCTTTTTGGTAGCCTTCATTTGCACTAAGTATGATCACTACTTGTGCATCCAAAACCCTTTAAACCAGTTTTGCCATATGAGTCCACTATACCTACCTATATGCGGTATTTCCATGCCGTTCTAAGCAAATTTGTACGTGTCATCTCTAATTTTCAAAATAAATTTCTCTTTTGTGTGCTCGTATCGCTCGCGAGGCGATGAGGGGTGGCCGATATTTTCCATGCTAGATGTGTTATTCTCATGATGAGTGTTTATTCACTTGTCATTGCACGAGAGTACGGCAAAGTTATTAGGGATGCCCAGTCCCGAAATAAAAAATGAATTTACTTTATGTTGTCAAATAATAAATTCCTTGGAAAGTGTTGGTATGGAGGGCACCCGTGGATACGGCTAGCCATGGAAAGTGAAAGAAATAGTGGAAAAAGGAATAAACTTCATTTTCTGTTTGGGAACCGCCTATGATATATCTAGCATGAAAAGTGTTGGGAACTCTAAGTCGTTTTCGTTGGTGAGAAAAGTATACCTCTCAAAATGTTTTTATCTCTCAATTTAAGCTTTGAGCTCTGGCACCTCTACAAATCCCTACTTCCCTCCGCGAAGGGCCTTTCTTTTACTTTATGCAATTTTTACTTTTACTTGAGTCTCCATCTTCTCTTATAAAGCACCAACTAAGGGGCACTATGATCGTACTTGAGCATTGGGTGTAGCTAATATTCGAGTGTGTTTCATGAATGGATCAATGATTGAGCATAATGGGCTAGGGATAGCTTGCTTTAGTGTTGATATTTTGAAAGACATGGTTGCTTGTTGATATGCTTGAGTATTAAAGTCCTCATGTCAAAACTAGACTATTGCTTTGAACCATATAAAAGTCCAAATGTCCATGCTACAAACAAAAGAATATGTGATGAACATGTTAGGCAGCATTCCACATCAAAAATTCTGTTTTTATCATTTACCTACTCGAGGACGAGCAGGAATTAAGCTTGGGGATGCTGATACGTCTCCAATGTATCTATAATTTTTGATTGTTCCATGCTGTTATATTATCATTCTTGGATGTTTTACAATCATTTTATAATCATTTTACATCATTTTTTGGTACTAACCTATTGACATAGTGCCCAGTGCCAGTTCTTGTTTTCTGCATGTTTTTTACATTGCAGGAAATCAATACCAAATGGAGTCCAAACACAGCGAAACTTTTTGGAGATTTTTTTTGGACCAGAAGACATCCAGTGGGCCAAAGAAGTACCGAAGAGGGGGCCCGAGGTGAGCACAAGACACCGGGGCGCGCCTGGGCCCCCAGGCGCGCCCTGGTGGGTTGTGCCCATCTCGGAGACCTCCCGCACCGCCTCTTTGCTCTATAAATACCCCAATATTCCAGAAACCCTAGGGGAGTCGACGAAAATCAATTCCAGCAGCCGCAAGTTCCAGAAACCACAGATCCAATCTAGACACCACACGGAGGGGTTCATCATCCTCATTGGTGCCTCTCCGATGATGCGTGAGTAGTTCATTGTAGACCTACGGGTCCGTAGTTAGTAGCTAGATGGCTTTCTCTCTCTTGTTTGATTCTCAATACAATGGTCTCTTGTAGATCCATATGATGTAACTCTTTTTGCGGTGTGTTTGTTGGGATCCGATGAACTTTGTGTTTATGATCAGATCTATGTTTTTATCCATGAAAGTTATTTGAGTCTTCTTTGATCTCTTATATGCATGATTGCTTATAGCCTCGTATTTCTTCTCCGATATTTAGGTTTTGTTTGGCCAACTTGATCTATTTATCTTGCAATGGGAAGAGGTGCTTTGTGATGGGTTTGATCTTACGGTGCTTGATCCCAGTGACAGAAGGGGAAACGACACGTACGTATCATTGCTATTAAGGATAACAAGATGGGGTCTATTTCTACATAAATAGATCTTGTCTACATCATGTCATCGTTCTTATTGCATTACTCCATTTTTCCATTAACTTAATACACTAGATGCATGCTGGATAGCGGTCGATATGTGGAGTAATAGTAGTAGATGCAGGCAGGAGTCGGTCTACTAATCTTGGACGTGATGCCTATATAATGATCATTGCCTGATATCGTCATGAGTATTTGATGTTCTATCAATTGCCCAACAGTAATTTGTTTACCATCCGTTTGCTATTTTTCTCGAGAGAAGCCACTAGTGAAACCTACGGCCCCCGGGTCTCTTCTTTAATATATTTGCCTTCAAGATCTATTTTGCTATTCGCTCTTTTATTTATTGCAACCTTTATTTTTAGATCTGTTAATCCAAAAACCCAAAAATACCTCGCTGAATTTTATTTGCTTTTATTCGCATCTTTCAATCTACTACAATTTTATCCCGTCAACTTGGCAATTTCTTGCACCGTTACCCGAAAGGGATTGACAACTCCATTAACACGTCGGGTTGCAAGTATTTGTTCTTTGTGTGCAGGAGCTGTTTACGTGGTGTTGCGTGGTTCTCCTACTGGTTCGATAACCTTGGTCTCATCACTGAGGGAAATACCTACCGTTGCTGTGCTGCATCATCCCTTCCTCTTTGGGGAAATACCGACGTAGTTCAAGCAAGCATCAGTGACATTGGGGTAATCTATGCATAGGGGTTGATAGAAGCAGGGTGCCCAATCTTTCGATGAGATGATAACCATCGATTTGGTGAAGACGACTTTGACGATCCGACTACAAACATGCAAGGCGTTGCGCCTTAGCAATCGCTAAACCAATCTCCTGAGGTTACTAACGATGCCGGAAGCATGATCAGCCTGACCACGAAGATCTATTCCTGCATGCAATCGAAGAACAAGCAAGAATATGATAATGCAATCTGAATATTGTGAATATATATGAAGTATTGAGATAGTGGGGATCCGTAAGTGGTGTTGGTCTGGTCGTTGGACACAAACGAAGTACACGAAGTTGCAATGACAAACTTTTAACTAAACAAATCCCAAGCAAAAAGGTACTTGATGGATCTACTTATATAGGAGCAAGGGGTGGCGGCCAAGAAGGTGGGAGGGTGTCCCAAGACAGCCTAAAACTAAATCTAGGTCGTACAAGGCTCATAGGCCCAAGTGGAGGTGATGCAACACCTTTGGACTTGTAGTTTGACTCGGATTCTGCTGCAGTGTCAGATTGTTTCATCATTATCTCAACGCTCCGGACGAATTTGAAGGTGAATCTAATTGGGTTGGAAATTGCACGAAATCTACTTTCCAACAAGAAAAGAATCACCCAATTCGGAGTACGGATGAAAGAGAAATTGTAGTTTTGAGTTAGGTATGTCTGTGCAGTCATAATCTGAGTGCAGAACATGAGAGACTTGGGCTCTATCTTCCCTTGTGCTAAAAGTGACGTGAAAGAACTTCTTGAACAGCACCTAAACGTCCCTTTCTCCCTTATCTTCATATGTGGATTGTACAAATGTCCCACGCACCTGCAATTAGACATGGCACAAAAGTCTGTGAAGTATTTTTGTTCTGGATAACAAAAATAAATTATTGAATAGTTTGCATTAGAAATCACCTCACAAATATGCATGTATGCAATATTTTTGGACGTATCCAAGGTAGTCATGTCCTCATCATCCTCCCCTTCTTGAAAACAAAGCCGTCCTCAGCGTTGCTTAATCTGAAATGTGGCTAACAACAGAGACAAGGTGTACATGTTGTATATGTATATGTCATCCATTTTTAGTTCCCTTAGTTTTTGCACATATGACACATGTATACATGAGTAACTTTCATTTGTCATAAAATAAAAAACCAAAATATTATCACAAGAAGTAGAAGGCATGAAAATATTGCAACTCAGTTTGCACATATAAGTGAAGCTCTTATTCATATCAAAAGATTGACAAAGTTCATCATTAAACCATCCCAACATTGGTGAATAAGCCTTACTTGGATCAAATTTACATGCTACAACATGCTTAAATAAGCAAACATGCAATAAGTCATTTGACACAGAATCATCACCAAGATTAGAGGTCATATCAAAATGATTAAACATTTGTTCTTTTGCATCAATAGTTAATTCAATGGGTGCACTCAAAATTGTTGGTATTTCAGTTGTTTGATCACATGACGCATTCATGATAGTAACACGATTCTCTAAAATAGGTGACGTGCTCAAATCAATAGGTAACTCAACACATGATGTATTCAATTTAACTAGGCATGCATCATTCTCATGTGAAGTTATATCATCAATACCTTTACTGTTACCTTGTCGCAAAGACGTAGCTGATGTAGGTACGGACGATGACAATGTACCATACACTTGAGATGATGCCGTGCTCACAATCTGAGGTGTGGCTGCTCTAGAAGGTGCAACGGTGGAGGAACCAACCGGTGGTGGTGCGCATGAACTAGAATAGTAGTTCTTGTAGTCACCCAATGCATCCTCCGGTATCTGTCTCTCAAAGGTACAAGTGCGAACATACATACCAGTAATGCAACGAGAAATATACTGAAATCTTGCGCGATTATCATGGTTCAAACCACCAAGAAATCTATTCATTGTATCATCCTCAGATTCTTCTATGTCACAATAATGCATATAAGATTTGAACTCTTGGTAGTAAGCATGAACAGTGTTACCGCCTTGTCTTAATTGTCCCAATTTGCGAAGCAATTCACGACGATAGTAAGGAGGAAAAATTATTGTCTCATTACAGCTTTCAAATCTTTCTAAGTTGTGGATTGGTTATCAATGTTTTTCTTACAATGTACACTCCATCAAACAAAAGAAAAACCAGTAAATGCTCGAGTGGCTGCTCGTACTCTCTCAAGTTCAGAAAAATCATGGTGACTAAAAACTTGTTCTACTTCAAGATCCCAAGCTAGATAAATAGCAGGATTAAATCTACCCTCAAATGACAGTAAAGAGATAACCTGACCATGTGCTTGTGTGTGTTGTCCCACCTCTCGTGATGGTGAAGATGTATCCGTCATCCAAGAACTTCTATCTCTGGAACCTGTCATGATTAGTAGAAACAAGAAACAAAATTCGAGAATAATGTTCTTATGAACTACTAGGATGTGGTGGTAAAGCGCTCATAGTAAAGCAAATATCAATATCTTAGAAGTTCTTACCATGCGACAGGTGGTGACAGGCAACCAGCGGTGTCAAATAACTCCGAAGATTGAGTAAAGCGATTGCCAGGGGAATGTACGTATACACGGTGTAGAAATATGTGGAGCTTGGAAGGCTTAAATATATGGTAGCAAAAGATTAGCAATAATCAATTCAGAGATGCAATATTGAATAAACATTCAACGACGGTACTGTGCTGGTCCTAGGCTAGACCGGACTAGAGACGCGAGCCTAGAACACTAATGAGGTCATAGCATAGCACAACTAGCATCAATAAAGGATATGAAGTTGCTCTGAACAACAAGATATAAGTGAAGATCACAATGGCAGTAAAGATAATGATGAGAAAAAACTGCCAAGCAGGATCGACCAACAACTCTCTCTCCAACTTTCCTCCAAAAAAGTTTGTGCCAATTTTCTGATAATTTTTCTCAAGAATGGCACTGACTCAAGCTTTCAAACGCAAAAAGAATCACTCAATTCCGAGTAGATATGAGGAGTCAAAAAAAATTCTAAAACTGGCCTGAAAAACTGCAACAAGCTGTGTTCGCGAACTTCGGAGGGCAAAAAAACCTATTTAGAAGCCAATTTTGAGGTGTCAAATATTGGATTATCTTTTGCAACTATTTAGATGCGGCTCGTCGCTAGCTTTAATTTGAGTACTCACAGAGTCAAAATGGACTTCGTATGAGGAAGATATGCATGTTTTATTGAACAGTGCACAAAACAGATTCCAATCTGAATTCAGCTACGAGATTGAGTCTAGATAGATCCGAATTTTGTTTTTTTCTTCTCTCTTTTTTTCTCACACTTTTTTCTTTTTTTTCTTGACTTTATTTTAACTTCTTTTCTCTTTTTTTTCACTGTCTTTTTTCTCTCTCTCCCTCTTTCAAAAACAAACTAGATAAGATGCAGATTGGATCTAGCGAAGATGTGAACGACCTCAACTATGATTATGACAATGAACGATGGGTAGCATGTGGTGAAAATTGATGGATGGGGTGGTGGACAACGGAAGGGATAACGGTGCAGCGGCGGCGTGACTAATGTGAATAGAACTCGAAACTATAATGGAACTAGACACTAAGACCAGCAGCTCGACACGACGATGCAACCGGTAATTCAACTATCCAAGCAATGAAAAGAAAATTGCAAAGGCTTAGACTGGCTTGGACAAAGGATGAACAGATCTAACTTTTTTATGGCTTTTCTTTGATAATAGGTAAGAAAATAAATCTAATGTAGGGATAACTAGAAATTCTCACCGAGCAACCTAAAAATTGATACCACTTGATAGCGGCGAGGGTGTCCCGATTTTTGATGAGATGATAACTATCGATTTGGTGGAGCCGACTTTGACGATTCGACTACAAACATGCACGACGTTGTGCCTTAGCAATCGCAAAACCAATTTCCTGAGGTTACTGACGATGCTGGAAGCAGGATCAGCCTGACCACGAAGGTCTATTCCTGCACGCAATCGAAGAACAAGCAAGAATATGATAATGTAATCTGAATATTGCGAATATAGATGAAGTATTGATAAAGGTGGGGATCTGAAAGCGGTCTTGGTCTGGTCGTTGGACACAAACGAAGTACACGAAGTTGCAATGGCTAACTTTTAACTAAACAAATCCCTAGGAAAAAGCTACTAGATGGATCTACTTATATAGGAGCAAGGGGTGGTGGCCAAGGAGGTGGGAGGATGTCCCAAGGCATCCTAAAACTAAATCTAGGGCGTACAAGGCTCAAGGGCCCAAGTGGAGGTGATGCAACACCTTTGGACTTGTAGTTTGACTCGGATTCTGCCGCAGCATCATATTGTTTCCTCATTATCTCAATGCTCTGGACGAATTTGAAGGTGAATCCAATTGGGTTGGAAAGTGCACGAAATCTACTTTCCAACAAAAAAAGAATCTCCCAATTCAAAGTCCGGATGAAAGAGAAATTGGCATTTTGAGTCAGGTATGTTTGTGTAGTCTGAATCTGAGTGCAGAACGTGAGAGACTTGGACTCTATCTTCTCTTGTGCTAAAAGTGACTTGAGAGAACTTCTTGAACAGCACCTAGACGTCCCTTTCTCCCTTATCTTCATATGTGGATTATACAAATGTCTCATACACCTGCAATTAGACATGGCACAAAAGTCTGTGAAGTATTTTTGTTCTGGAAAACATAAATAAATTATTGAATAGTTTGCATTAGAAATCACCTCACAAATATGCAAGTATGCAATATTTTTGGTCGTATCCAAGGTAGTCATGTCCTCATCAGGGGTTGATGCATGTTTTCGTCCTTGTTTCTCCAGTAGAAATCTTGGGGCACTCTTTGAGGTTCTTTGTGTTGGCTGAATATTATGAAGCTGAAGTTGTTTGATGCATATCGTATAATTGACCCACGGATACTTGTGGTGACATTGGAGTATCTAGGTGACATTAGAATCGATTGATGTGTTTTAATATGGTGTTATTTTAGTACGAACTCTAGGGCTGTTTGTGACACTTATAGGGACGACTCAATAGATTGACTGGAAAGGATAACTTTGAGGTGGTTTGCTACCTGCAACAATTTCATCTTATGTTCTCCGTGATAGGAACTTTGGAGTGATTCTTTGTTGCACCTTGAGGGATTGTTATATGATCTAATTATGTTATCATTGTTGAGAGATTTTGCACTAGTGAAAGTATGAACCCTAGGTCTTGTTTTCAAGCATTGCAATACCGTTTTTGCTCACTTTTGTTACTAGTTACCTTGCTTTTTTTATATTTTCAGATTACAAAAAACGTATATCTACTATCCATAGTACACTTGTATCACCATCTCTTCGCCGAACTAGTGCACCTATACAAGTTACCATTGTATTGGATGTGTTGGGGACACAAGAGACTCTTTGTTATTTGGTTGCAGGGTTGTTTGAGAGAGACCATCTTTATCCTATGCCTCCCATGGATTGCTAAACCTTAGGTCATCCACTTGAGGGAAAATTTCTACTGTCCTACAAAACTCTGCGCTTGGAGGCCCAACATGAGTCTACAAGAATAAGTTGAGTAGTAGACATCAAGCTCTCTTCTGGCGCCGTTGCCGGGGAGGTGAGTGCTTGAAGGTATATCTTTAGATATTGCAATTGAATCATTTAGTTTCTTGTTTTATCACTAGTTTGGTTTATAAAAAAAAACTACAAAAAAATGGAATTGAGGTTGCCTCATATACTTCATCTTTGTAATGTCTTTCTTGAAAATGATGGAGCGGAAAATTATGCTCAATTGATAGAAGAAGAATTCAATAAAATGTTTGGCATAAAAATCCTTGAATGATGAGCATGATTGAAATGTTGCTAGTATGAATACTTTGAATATCCATGATGTTAATGACATGCAAAGCCATAAGCTTGGGGATGCTATGTTTGATTAAGATAATATTTTTAGTCCCCCAAGTTTTGACGTGCAAATTTGTTATGATGATTGCATGCCTCCTATTTATGATGATTATATTGATGAAAGTGGGTTTGGAAGAGTGTCAACTCTAGGTAATGATCCCACTATTTTGGAGGGTGTTGAATCTTATTACAATATTGATAAAAGTGGATTTGGAGAGGTCTTGACTTTATTTAATGATGAATTCACTACTTTGGAAGAGGTTTTAATTGACTATGATAAAAAAGTTGCTATCTATGATGATTATTGTGATGATATGTATGATATAAAGAGTAATGATATTCATGAAACTTGTCACCATGATTTTAATGTTCAATTTGATTATGCCAATCAAGTATCACATCATAGTTATTTTGTTGAGTTTGCTCCCACTATTATGGATGAGATGAAATTTGCTTATGTGGAGAGTAATAAATTTTTTATGCCTGTGGATCATGAAAAGAATGCTTTATGTGATAGCTATATTGTTAAATTCATTCATGATGCTACTAAAAATTATTATGATAGAGGAACATATGCTTTTACATATCTCACTAATATCAAGTTTCCTCTCTATGTGTTGAAAGTTTTGAAGTCATGCTTGTTTTGCCTTCCTATGTTAGTCGATTCTTGTTCCCATAAATTGTTTGCTCACAAACTCCCTATGCATAGGGAGTGGGTTAGAATTAAATGTGCTTGCCATGTGATTCATGATGCTCCTGGTATGTTTCAATTTTTACTTTTATATGAGCATCATTAAAATCATCATGCCTAGCTAAAAGGCATTAAAGAAAAGCGCTTGTTGTGAGATAACCCAATATTTATACCTACTGTTTTTGTGTGTTCACATGATTAAGCTACTGTAGTAATCATTTTTATATCTTTTGTTTCAATAAAGTGCCAAGTAATGCCTTTGGGATAGTGTGGATGATAGTTGACTTGATTCTGTGCAAAAACAGAAACTTTTGCGTCCAGTAACAGAATTGTTTAAAATCACTGGAGCATTGAAAAATTCTAATTTTTTACATATTATTTATATATAAATATCCTATTTTCTTATAATTTTTCATAAGTTTTGGAGGTACAGAAGTATAGTCATTATTCAGATCTTTACAGACTGTTCTGTTTTTGACAGATTCTGTTTGCAATGCATAGTTTGCTTGTTTTATGGTTTCTATGGCTTATATTGCTTAATAGAAATTGTGAAAATTATAGAGTACAATAGGCATTATGTGGAAACAATTATGAATCTTGTCTTTGACAGTACCCAAGTGAATGATTTGTTTTACTATACTAACCCATCTCACGAAGTTCTGTTAAGTTTTGTGTGATTGAAGTTTTCAAGTTTTGGGTGAAATATCGACATGAGGAGATTAAGAAGTGGCAAGACCCTAATCTTGGCGATGCCCAAGGCACCCCCAAGGTAATATTCATGGAATACCCACGCAACTAAGCTTGGAGATGCCCCGGAAGACATCCCCTCTTTCGTCTCCAGCATTATCGGTAACCTCACTAGGAGCTGTATTTTTATTCATCAGATGATATGAGTTTTGCTTGGAGCGTCATTTTTTTATTAGTATTTGCTTTCTGTTATTTATAGTAATGTTTTGCATCTTTTATTTCAATAAAAGTGTCAAGTATAGCCTTTACCATGCTTATTTTGCAAGTCTATATGTTGCTGTCTGAAAACACAAAGTTTGTTGTTATGTTTTGAATATTTGTGAATAGTCAGGACATGATAAAATCTTGAATTTTTATACAATAATCTACAAAAAAAATTCTACAGTGTGGTAATTTTTCAGAATTTTTGGGGTTATAGAAGTATGGATCTTCCTTAATCCTTTACAGACTGTTCTGTTTAGACAGATTGCTGTTATGATTGCATTATTTGCATATGTTTACTTGTTTAATGATTCTATTTGAGGATAGGAGTAGTAAATATGCAAATAAATTTAGTATGCAATGTCAAATTATAATTTTAGTGATTTTCCACAGTAGATAATGATAAGGTTTTGCATTGATTTATACTAACTTATCTCACGAGTTCTTGTTGAGTTTTGTGTGGATGAAGTTTTTAGGAATTAGGGAAACCGTGATATGAGAGGTGTCGAGGATATACCCCGCGGTATGACCCGGCCGGATATATGACCCGGCCGGGACTTGGCGTTTCATTGGTAACCCGTCCGAAGACTGACGACTCACTGGTATGGCGACTCACTAATGACCCCGACGGCGGGTTAGATGGATGACAAGGCCCAAGGCCCAGTAGGCCGGCTCATGTTATGGTAGGCCGGCTTAAGAGGAAAGGCATAAGGTATATTCCCTTACAAAGGAAGCAAGACTAGGATTCCACTTGTAATAGAATAGTCCTAATCCTACTAGGACTCTATATGTAACCCGCCCCTTCAACTTATATAAGGAGGGGCAGGGCACCCCAAGTTGGAGAGGTTAGACAGACAAACAAATAGCTCTCGAGGTAGAGGTAGCGAAAGAGCACCCTTGTAATCGTGAGCATCATCATTATCAATATCAATGAAGCAGGATGTAGGCTTTTACCTCCACCATGAGGGGCCGAACCTGGGTAAAACCTCGCATCTTTCGATTCCAACCAACCCTTCTCAAGCTACCACGTAGATGCGTTGGCCTCACGACTAAGTCCCTTTCACGAGGACATCTGCTGTGACAAATCCAGGACAGTTGACGCCCACCGTGAGGCTTACGGACGGTGGTTTGAGTTCTAGGAGGGATCTCTCCTGGGATCGAGAAGCTCGCGATTGGCTGGGCAAAGAAGAGTCGGCGTGGAACGATTTGCAAGATGACCCGGCAAGGAAAAATCTGATAAGGACCGGCAAATTCATCTTGTGTTCAGAATCACGATTAAGTTTGGAGCTGGCAGGACAAGGTTAAGAAAACATCAGCACTGAGGCCTGCAATCCGTTGAGACCGAGAGGAGATCAATTTTGTATTTACCCCTCCGACCTGTCAAAAGCTCACGCGTTTCGTCGATCGAAGGAGACGCGTCAAGTCAATCCGTATCTGAATCAATCCAAGTCAGTACAATCCATGAGTCATCATCGATGGTTCATGCACAGCCGTTCAAAGCCTGAGGGGATTAGAAACAACAAATACAACTCGGGAGTCAACGATCACAACCCGGAATCGAGATCCATCTTGGACTCTGCCTCGCGCCACCGCCGGCCGCGCCCAGAGCCGCCGTCGCGGACACATGCCAAGTCGCCGCTACCATAACTCGCCCTGATCAACCAGCTTCTGTGGAGTCAGCTGCCGCCCAACTCCGCTTCAATCCGCCGCCGAGTCGCTGTCGCCTGCAGGTCGTTTCGCCGCCTTAAACGCGGCGATGCCATGGCGTCGAGCCGCCTACGCCCGTTTCTGTGCTGTTGAACCGCTGCTGCGGGCCGTCTCTGAGTCGCCGTCGCCGGCACTTCCGTTGTGGCTTAGTCAAGCTGCGCCTCTGCCTCACCTCCGAGCCGCCATCGCATCTCGTCGAGTCGCCACCCACGAGCCGCTATTGCTGGTTCACCTCCGTCACCAAGTCGCCTTCATCGACTCGCTGGCCGCCTTGCCGTCGCCCGCACCAGGCTGTTTCAGTCCGTCTTGGCCGGCCTCGCTCCGCCTTGGCCACAAGCCGCCGTCTCCGCCGCTTGCCTCTGCCGCCTCGCGCCGGCCTCACCTCACCCCACTTCAAGCCGCCATCTACCGCGGCCTACCTCGAGTCACCGGCCAGCAGCCGCCGCCATTGACGCCGTGGCCCTCCAGCTCCGTCAGGCCGCGCCGGCCTCTGCTCTGGGCCGCATCCGCACCCCCGTCGCCTCACCTCAGCCCACCGTTGCGGAGTAAGCCGTCGTGCACCTCGCTGCGAGCCGCCGCCGCCGACACGCGCTGAGCCGCCGCCGCTGTGACCCGCCAGACTCCACCTCGCCGAGGGCCTTTTCAACCACTGCCGCCTCGCGCCGTGATGAGAGCCGCCTTGCCGCGGGCATCCCCGAGCCACCTCTTCCATTGCCGCGGCTGCGGTTCTTCGTCGCTTCCCCGCGCCAGCTCAATCACGCCCGGTCGCGCTGCTCCGACCCGGCGACCCGCCAGCATGCTCTGCCTGTTTTCTCAAACTGCTGCGGCCGGGTGCCTGAAGGAAGGAAAAATTCCACGACCCGGAAAACTGGCCACGACTTAGTGGTGGAGGGTCAACCAAGTCTGTGACAACCCGCGCGGCCGTGTTCTGAGACGCCGGCCACCACTGCCAAGCCGCCTCGGCCTTGTGCTGCTTCCAAGCTGTGGCCGGCCTCGAGCCGCATTTCCGCATCGCTCCTGTGCCGCGAGCCGCCTGCTCGCTGGTTCGACTCTGCATTGCTGTCCCGCCGGTTCCATCTGGCCGCCCTGCCCAAGGCCGGGTGCTCCGCCTGGGCATTACTCACTGAAAGCTGGACACGCACCCGTCAAGTGTGCATCGCTTAGTGTAGATGGCCGCTGCCGCCAGCATCGATGGCTGGAACTAGAGTATCTTGTAGTTGACAAGGCTGAGTTCGGTTAGAAAGAAGGAGAGCAGCTCCAGCTGATTTACAAAGACAATAGCACATGCGTACGATGAGTGATCAAACCAGCTGCAGCCCCAACAGTGGAGTTGATTACAAAGGAGTACAGTACATGGACATCTCACAGGAGGTCCAGATGTACAATTCATCTAGTGAACTAGCACAGGTCCCAAGGTTCTCTTAACTAACGAGGATATAATGTCAAAGGACCATCAGTGCTACGTACATCTAAGAGTTTGTCACGACGGAAGAGGAGAAGCGACCGCCAACGCCCGCACAAAAACAATTCCAAAAAAAAATATACTGCACGAGGCCGACAGCGCTGTTCAAGGAAAAAACACAGGCGTCTCCAACATGGTACTATTTCTCTGGTTATCTTAACTAGAAGACTGCTGCGTCTGCACGTGAAAATCAACGCAGCAGTGGGCAGAGGCAAGTTGGATCGATTACTCCTGCTAGTGCTCACATAATCAACTAGTACAAGTGTTGCAACCGGTTTGTCATCGTATAAAAGAGCATGAGCTACGGTGCTAGGGCCACATCATACATTTGATATGTTTTCGATCCCCAGTATCCACGTTCATCCGACAAAAAATGCCAGGTGCTGTCTTTTCTATTTTTTTAGTACATATTGTTTTCATCAAAGAACAGTTACTTTGATCTGTATATTTTTATGTGCAGGAAAATTATTCAAATACAAAAGTGGGTTATACCACGCGTACGGAGCACGCGCTAGCAATTTTTCGCACCAGCTTTCGTCCGTGCCATATTACCCGGTGAATGGACATGTGCAAGCCGCCGCCTCTGCGTTTTGGTTAAACAAACAGCTGGGATGAACCACTGACCGGATTACTGACACAAATCATACAGGGTCATTTATAACCCGCCACGGTCGACCTCAAGTTTCCGTGGATTCGCATCACGTCATCAACGCCAAGGATATATAATGAGTGTTGTGAAGATCATCAACTCACCACCTTACTTCCAGCTTCCACATATTCCGACGTTCTGCTGTTCAACTATATGACGGTTTATATCACGGTCAAGTATGGAGAATCTCAAGACAACTCCTTGAGTCGTCTTAAGACTCGGGGGCTACGATGACATGACTTAGCAAATTCTGCCAGATTCAAGAACCCCGAGTCATTGGAGGGAAAATAACCCGGTCCCGGAGGCTACTGCTACATTGGTGAAAATTCAAAAGGCTGTCAGACAATTTTCGGCTTAAAAAGGGCATGGCAATCAAAAAGCTCCGGCTCAATGGAAGAGTTCCGGGTTATCAAAAGAAATTTCGGCTCAGAATCCGGTCCAACGTCCGGATCAAGAAGAATACATCTCTCGCAAGTTCGAGGTGCCAGAAAAATTAAAGGTTGCCAAAGAGAACTTGCTGCCATGATGCGCGGTTCAAATATGGGTATCCTGCCTTATGGGCTTATCTTATTATGGTCACTTGGGGGCTTCCAACCCACCGGGTTTAGCTTTCATACCCTCTTGACCAGCCGTAAATCACCGAATTCCGGGTTATCCTGCCTGTATGTCGATGCTACTCCGTCAGGTAATCCTGAATGACCCGCCGTACTCTTAACAGCCAATCTTTTAAATAAGACCCTGAACTCGTTAAGATTAAAATGGCGGTTTGTCATGTGAGGGCCGGCTTACGGATAGCAAGGATTAACTCAGTGGCTGTGCGGCCCATGAAAGCACTCGGGTTTTAGGCTTGGCGGCCTATGAAAGCCTTAATTTTTCTGCATTTCTCTTCTCCTGAATGTTTTGGATTTGTATCCTCTAAAAAGTCTTTCTGCTAAATTGCAGTTTTTTACTGTTCGAGCCATGCAGCCCTGATTATATGACTCATATTTGAGCATTTTTGGGTTTGGTAACCCGCCCTGGCTATGGACTTTAAGTCGCCAGCAGGCTTTATTGGAGTCAGGCGCTTGCAAATCTTTGGGTTGTCACCCTCACTGGATATGGCGATGTAAGCCGGCAGTATGAGCCAATTTTACAGGTATGTTTTTAATTGTTATAAGAATATGCGAGGTTTGATAACCCGCCCTGGCTTTTGACTTTAAGTCGCCAGTATATTTTGGCTTCGATAGCCTTAATTCTAGTATTTTCCATAATTGCATAAGACTATGTTATGTTTGGGTTATTACCCGCCCTGGTTTTTGACGTTAAGTCGCCAGGTCATATGTTGTTTAAACTTTGTGCAGGACATGCAGAGCTATGGCTTACATAAATGATTAAGTTTAAGCCCATTATCAAAGATTAAAGTTGGTGTTTCAAAAGGGTTATCAGTTCTTGATTTTTACAAAAGCTATAAGCCGGCGGGTTACAAAAATCCCGGATTACAATGAATGCGTATTAAGTCGCCATCGGCCAAGAGCCACTGAATATTTAACTCTGGATTTACTTGTCAACAGACAAGATCTTGTGATTGAGGTTTTCATACCGGATTATATTATTCAAATCTTTAATAGCCAAATATGGTTGGATTTTTCATTATGGTTGTCATAACCAGTATTGAATGATTGATGTTTTCCAACCGGGTTATATTATTCAAATCTTTAATAGCCAACATGGCTGGATTTTTATTATGGTTATCAATAACCAGTATTATGATTGAGGTTTTCAAAGCCACTTCAGAGCAATGGCTATTATTTCTTCATCCAAGAATACCAGTTCACAAGAGAGAGCATGGTTCAATATTGATATGCAAGGCATTCAGCAACATCATCCAGACAGTGAATATGATTTATTCTACAATGGAAGGAATAGTCCCGAGTCGCTGCAGGCATACGACCCAGCACTTGGGGGCTACATTATTCAAATTAAGATTACATCAAGTATGCAAGTCCCATGTCGCTGCAAGCATGCACCATGGCACTTGGGGGCTAATGCAAAGTTATTTTAACTCGCCTCATTGAAGACCCGACCCATCACATAGTGATGAGCCAGCCCTTGGGGGCTACACAATGCTGCTCAAAGTCCACATAATCAGATCTACAAAGTCCCTGCTCATTATTACATAATGACCCGGCACTTGGGGGCTACACATGGGAAGTTCAAAATGTGCAGTTTATGATTGGCGATTTAGATGAACAACCCGGATTTCTCCAAAGTTGCAGCATTTATATTAAAACAAGTCTTAATCTATCACTACGTTCTCCTATTAAGACTTGGGGGCTACAAGTGATATGCATATAAGGGAGGAACATCTTCAAATTCTCAGTTTTGAGCAAACCAGGTATTATATTATTATTGGAGAAATTTGCAAAGTTTATTTCCTCTAAGCTATTCATAGAAAGGTTTAGAGAGCTGACTCAACGATTGAAAGCTATATTTACATAAGCAAGCACCAAGTCGCCATAAGATTGACCCGATGTCAGCAACAATAATGACCCGGTATCATCAGTTTTTAACCCGGCAATTTTGGGAATCATAACTCGCCAAGATCTACATCTTCAAGCTGGCTGAAAATCAGATGAGTATTTCAAGACCAATATTTTTGTCAAACTAGAGAATTGGAAGCCGAATCAAATGGATTATTCTTTATAATATTTTTCTGCAAGAAACCAATGTCAGCAAATTGATTTTTAAGCTGGCCTATTGACCCGGACTTTCTAGGAGAAGGAAATGACAAGGACTTAAGGATGATCAAGTGCCGGTTCAGAAAAACCTTTAACCCAGAGCACAACCTGTCAAATTTGTTCTTGTGTTTATTTTGCAGGATCAGTTTAACATGGATAAATCCAAATTAAACCGGGGGCTAATGTCGGGGATATACCCTGCGGTATGACCCGGCAGGATATATGACCCGGCCGAGACTTGGCGTTTTATCGGTAACACGCCCGAAGACTGGCGACTCACTAATGACCCCGACGGCGGGTTAGATGGATGACAAGGTCCAAGGCCCAGTAGGCCGGCTCATGTTATGGTAGGCGGCTTAAGAGGAAAGGCATAAGGAATATTCCCTTACAAAGGAAGCAAGACTAGGATTCCACTTGTAATAGAATAGTCCTAATCCTACTAGGACTCTACATGTAACCCGCCCCTTCAACTTATATAAGGAGGGGCAGGGCACCCCAAGTTGGAGAGGTTAGACAGACAAACAAATAGCTCTCGAGGTAGAGGTAGCGAAAGAGCACCCTTGTAATCGTGAGCATCATCATCATCAATATCAATGAAGCAGGATGTAGGCTTTTACCTCCACCGTGAGGGGCCGAACCTGGGTAAAACCTCGCGTCTTTTGATTCCAACCAACCCCTCTCAAGCTACCACGTAGATGCGCTGGCCTCACGACTAAGTCCTTTTCATGAGGACATCTGCCGTGACAAATCCACGACAAGAGGAATTAAGGAGACACAAGAGCTCAAGCTTGGGGATGCCCAAGGCATCCCTAGTTAATATTTCAAGAAATCTTAAGCATCTAATCTTGGGGATGCCCCGGTTGGCATCCCACCTTTCTTCATCAACAATTATCGGTTAGTTTTGGTTGAGCCTAAGTTTTTGCTTCTTCACATGATATGTGATATCCTTGGAATGTCATTTTATTTTGTTTTGCTTTATGTTTGAATAAAATACTTAAGATCTATTTTTTTATGAGAGAAAGTCTTCACATAGCTACTTAATTATTTGACTACTCATTGATCTTCACTTATATCTTTTTGGAGTAGTTTGTCATTTACTCTCGTGCTTCACTTATATCCTATGAGTAAATGGTTGAATGAATTGAATATCAAAAATCAAAAATTATATATGTTTCATATGCTTATCCCATGGGGAGTAATGACTTCACATATAAGAAGTATAGGTGGTAAAATTTATTGAAAGTTAGCAAACATAGCATTGGTCACTTGAAAAAATCATGAAAGAATATTGAAGGAAGAGAGATTTCACATATAAATATAATTTCTTGGACATCTTCTATGATTGTGAGCCCCATTAATTATTTTCAAACTTGAGCAAATTAGTTGAAGTTGGACAAGGAAGACAACGTAATAAGTTATGTTTGGGTATATTTGTATAGAAGTTACATTGTTATGGATCCTCCAACATGTGGTGCTTGCTTAGGATCTTTTGCTAGCCAAAATCATACTAAGTAGAGATACTACTTGTGCATCCAAAAACCCTTAAACCCAGTTTCTTGCCATAAGTGTCCACCATATCTACCTATGGATTGAATAAGATCCTTCAAGTAAGTTGTCATCGGTGCAAAAAGCAATAAAAAATTGCTCCTAAATATGTATGATCTTTTATTGTAATGGAAAATAAGCTTTGTACGAACTTGTGGTGGTGAAGAAATAAAAGCGACGGACTGCATAATAAAGGTTGCTATCACAAGGGGCAATATAAAGTGACGTTCCTTTGCATTAAGAGTTTGCACATCCAAAAATAAAAAGCGCATGACAACCTCTGCTTCCCTATGCGAAGGGCCTATCTTTTACTTTTATGTAAGAGTCAATAGTATTCCTTCTCATTTCAACCTCAATTATTCTCTAGTTGGCAAGTATCATGTGGTGGGGAAAGATTCAAGCATATATGGCCATTCAAATATATCTGATCATGAATTATTATTGTTGACAATTATCTATATGATAAATAATTTGGGAGGCGAAACATTAAGACCCTATCTTTCTCTGTGTTTGATGGATGCTATTTGTTCTAAAAATATGCTTCGAGTGTTAGCAATCATGGAAGACTATATGATAGTTGAGTATGTGGAATTTTCTAAATCAAAGCTCTTACATAGACCCTTCATGAAAATAAGATGATTTGCAATTGTTTGATGAGTGAAAAATTAGTTTGTTAGTTTTCAAGAAAGTTTATGGTCTATACTTTAACATGTGAATAGCTTGCTACTTGATCATGAGAAGTTTTATGAGATGAGCTACTTTTTATGATATATAATGATGCTAGAAAAAGTGTTTGGAACTATCATTGATCAAACTTATGCACTATGCTAGCATTCACACTTCATAAATTATTTCTTTTATCATTTACCTACTCGAGGACGAGCAGGAATTAAGCTTAGGGATGCAGATATGTCTCCAACGTATCTATAATTTATGAAGTATTCATGCCATGTTTGCAACAATTTTATATGGTTTTGGTATGATTTGATTAGAACTAACCCGGACTGGCGCGGTTTTCAACAGAACTACCGTGGTGTCAATTTTTGTGCAGAAATAAAAGTTCTCAGAATGGGCTGAAAATTAACGGTGATTTTTTGTGGACAAAAAGAGACCCCCGAAGCTTCGTGGGAGGACCAGAAGACCCACGAGGGCACGGCAAGCTCGCTAGGCGCGCCCTACCCCCAGGGTGCTTGGAGCGAGCTTGTCGCTGCCTCGTGGACCCCCTTGACGTGAGACCGACGCCAAAAATTCCTATAAATACCCAAACTCCCAGAAAGAACCCTAGATGAGAAGTTCCACCGCCGCAAGCATCTGTATCCATGAAAACTCAATCGGGACCCCATTCCGGCACCCTGCCGGAGGGGAAATCATCACCGGAGGCCATCTTCATTATCCCGACGGCCACCACGATGAGGAGGGAGTAGTTCATCCTCGGGGTTGAGGGTATGTACTAGTAGCTATGTGTTTGATCTCTCTCTCTCTCTCTCGTGTTCTTGATTTGGCACGATCTTGATGTACTGCGAGCTTTGTTATAATAGTTGGATCTTATGGTGTTCTTCCCTCTCTACCTTCTTGTGATGAATTGAGTTTTACCTTTGAGATTTCGTTATTATTGGATTGAATACTTTTATGGATTTGAGAACACTTGATGTATGTATTGCGTATGAATACCCGTGGTGACAATGGGGTATCATATTGATTCACTTGATGTATGTTTTGGCACTCAACACACGGATTCCCGAGGTGACATTGGGGTAATCTATGCATAGGGGTTGATGCACGTTTTCGTCCTTGTTTCTTTGGTAGAAATCTTGGGGCACTCTTTGAGCTTGTTTGTGTTGGATTGAATATTATGAAGCTGAAGTTGTTTGATGCATATCGTATAATTGACCCACATATACTTGTGGTGACATTGGAGTATCTAGGAAACATTAGGGTTGATTGATGTATTTTCATATGGTGTTATTTTAGTACCAACTCTAGGGCTATTTGTGACACTTATAGGGATGGCTCAATAGATTGACCGGAAAGGATAACTTTGAGGTGGTTTGCTACCTACAACAATTTCTTATTATGTTCTCCGCAATAGGAACTTTGGAGTGATTCTTTGTTCCACGTTGAGGGATTGTTATATGATCCAATTATGTTATCATTGTTGAGAGATTTTGCACTAGTGAAAGTATGAACCCTAGGCCTTGTTTTCAAGCATTGCAATACCAGTTTTGCTCACTTTTGTTACTAGTTACCTTGCTGTTTTTATATTTTTAGATTACAAAAATCTATATCTACTATCCATATTACACTTGTATCACCATCTCTTCGCCGAACTAGTGCACCTATACAATTTACCATTGTATTGGATGTGTTGGGGACACAAGTGACTCTTTGTTATTTGGTTGCAGGGTTGTTTGAGAGAGACCATCTTCATCCTACGCCTCCCACAGATTGATAAACCTTAGGTCATCCACTTGAGGGAAAATTGCTACTGTCCTACAAAACTCTGCGCTTGGAGGCCCAACACGAGTCTACAACAAGTTCTAAAGTAGATATCACCCGCCTGCCTCCTCATCGAGCTCTAGCACCCAGATCTAGTCTCACTTCTTCCTCAGCAAATCCCACCCCCTCTTCCCGAGCTCCCTCGTCCAGCCATGGCCGATACCCTCAAGGGGCATTGGGGAGGTTCCATCGTAACTGATGGCACCATCCTAGAGCTATGCAGCGCGGGGTACCTTTCCACCAACACCGCCACCCGCGCTCCGGGCGAGAATGAGCAAACGCCCGCTCCCAACCAAGGGGAGCGGGTAGTATTCGTTCCCCACCTCACCCGAGCCTTGGGGTTCCCGCTGCATCCATTTGTGCGCAAGATGATGTTTTATTATGGGCTTGACTTCCACCACATGGCCCCAAACTCCATCCTCCACCTCGCCCCATTCATCACGGTGTGCGAGGTGTTCCTTCATGTTGAGCAGCACTTTGGCCTCTGGCTGAAGATCTTCGGCATCAAGCCGAAGTCCAGTGGCACTGATCTGGTGGAGTGTGGAGGGGCCATGGTTAGCAAAAATTAGAATGCCGACTGGTCCAAGGACACCTTCATCGAAACAGTGAAGGAGTGGCAGTGCGAGTGGTTCTACATCACCGAGCCACTCACTCCGGGCTAGGCCGAGGTCCCAGCCTTCTCGGCCGGCCCCCCGAAGAAACTTAAATCCTGGAAGGAGAAGGGCGTCGTCTAGGGGAACCCCAAGGAGGTGGAGGCCTTGATCAAGAAGATCAAGTGGTCATCCTCCGAGAAGGATCTCCAGCTCCCCGAGGTGATCAATGTCATGCTCAATTGCCGCATCCTTCTACTCCAACTCCGGGCTACCCCGATGTGAGAGCACAAATCCGGGGATGTAGGGTCTGTCCTCCGCTTCTTCCGCTTCGACCTGGCCGTCATGTGGACTCGCCTCCTCAAGCTGGCCAAGGATAAGATCCCCTAGGAGGGGAAGGACCTCGGCTTCGAGGTCGGCTACGGAGCCCCTCTGGTAGGTATTTCATCATACATGTTTACATCCTTTCTTTCCTATGTAGCAAGATTGGCCTTTACGAACCACCTGGCTCTACAACTTGTAGAAGTGGTCAGCTGCAATGCAGAAAATACATTGCCCGGCCCCGTTGACAAAGGAGACGAGAACCCCCTGCTCACAATGCTCCTCGTGGAGGAGCCACACGTAGTGATCCCCAAGGGATCGAAGTCCCAAAAGGGCCAAGTGGGACTTCGGATCCGTGACACCTCGGCCACCCGGTCCGAGGAGACACACGCGCCCTCCACCCATGACGATGAGGAGGAGGAAGAGGAAGAGGGGAACCCAACTCCGAAAGGGAAGAGGACGGCGTCGAAGGGCGCCGAGGCCGACACCCGGCCGAAGAGGGCCTTGGCCGGGGCCACCGGCCAGACATCGGAGAAGATCGTGCTCTCCGATGATTCAGAGGGCGACCCCCTTGCCATGGGGAGGAAGAAACCGGCGCCTCGAGGGTACGTGTTTGCTGTTCTCTGTCTAACTTTCGTCAGGTTTATTTAACAGGAGTGAATTCATCTGAGCACTCTTATGGAGCCCGCCGAAGGCACGCCCAAGAGATTCTTTGAGAGGATTACCATCTGCTAGCGGGACCTCGGATCCCAGCACTCCTCCGCCAGCTCATGATGGGCTGGGGGCAACATCCATCCCGACCCCCAAGGCGACATGGCGAGGGCCGTGGAGTCGATCGTCATGGCCGAGGTTGAGACCTCGGTCATGCAGGACCAAGGGGACAAGGTCCCCGAGGTCGCCCAAGAGGAGCTGGGCCTATCCCTAGCCCAGCCAATGTCCGCTCCAGCTCCATCGACATTGCCAGAGACCACTCTGTCCGGAGCCCAAGCGCTCCTGTCCGAATTTGTTTTGCCACCCCCGCCTCCAGCTCAAGGGCGGGCTAGCGCGGGGTGGACCGAAGAAATGGAAGAGTCCTGTAAGGGCTCCTCCCTTAAAGAAGAGCATGCCTTAATAGGTGCGGCGCTTTAGGGCTTTCGGTCTGTGGGGGGTGGATTGCACGAGGTCTTCAAGGGCCTTGTGACGAGTTTCGAGGTATCCTTTATCCTTGTATAGGAGCAATTTGCCTTATTTTTCTTTTATAAATCCGCGTATCTATTCGAAAACATCTCACGCTGTAGTTAGTGAGTAGCCCTGAGCCCAAGGCTGGTTTTACAAAACCGGCGTTCGGGTCGAACAAAAGTAGGAGCACCATGTGGAGCCCCCAAGGCTGTGCTTGAGGTCATTTTAGATGTTTGCCCGAAGTCTCAAGTAAATTGATCATGGGGCTCATGGTGAAGTGTTTGCATACAGGTGTCGACCTCGGCTCTGGGCTTCGCCTCAGAGGAGATCGCGGAGATGAACTAGAAGCTCGAAAGATCTGAGAAGGACAGGGACCTGGTGAAGAAGCAGGTCCAGGAGTCTCAAGGTGGTTAACCAGCATTTACCTGTTCCTTTTATTGGATGGAGGACACCATATTGTTTTCCAGTTTTTGTGAGGGAAGCTGATGCCGAACTGTTTTAATTACAGTGTCCTTGGCCGAGCTTGAAAAGCCCAAGGCCGAGCTCAAGAAGGCTCGGCAGGAGGCAGAGCAGCAAAAGGCTGCGGCTGCCAAGGCGGAGAAAGCCCGAGTCATCGAGGAGGTGGCCCGGAAGAAGGACCAGGCGCGGGTCATGGAGGTCGAGGAGACTCTGAAGGGCGTGTTCGAGGCGCGCGATAGACTTCAGGTCGAGGAGCAGAAGGTGAGGGAAGAACTCGAGAAGCTTCACCTCGCGCACTCCGAGCTCCAGACCACTGCCCGGGCCGACCGCGAGGTCCTCTAGCAAGTGGAGGGGATAGTCGGGGTAAGCCATTTTTATTGAAGTGTGTGTTTGGCAGCAAAGGGTGCATCGAGCTCACCTAGCTATGGTGTTCTGCAGAGGTCTTCACGGATCTGCTGAAGAGCGTGGCGGATGTCGTTGCGCACTTTGGCCAATTGGAGGACCATGAGCAGGAGAAGGCTTTCTGGCGGCAGTTCCCAGAGTCATCATTGTCACAGCTGCTGAATCATCAGATGAAGCAGCTGGTGGAGGTGCTCCGTGTGGCGAGGCCTGCGCTCCAGGATCTCTACGTCAAGTTGTGGCCTGCCGAAGCCTTGCCGACCAGCCTCTTCGGCCTAGTAGATCATCTTTGAGTTGCGGCCCCGTAGGTGGATTGCTAGAAGCGATCGGTGTGCTTTGAAGGGGCACGTCGGGCCTATGCGTGCGTGAAGACACACTTCTGGAAGGTAGATGTGGCGATCATTGTTGTGGGGCCTCCGGAAACGAAGCCGCGTACCATGGAGCATTTCATTGACGCGGTGGAAGAGGGTGCCTGGGTGACCGAGGTCATGTGCCCGAAGGATACCTTGTATCAATTTTAGTGCCTCGGAGTGCCGAAATGAAATGGGGTGTAAAGAACTATCTTTTGTATTAATGAGTATGGCGTTAAATTCCCTTTATATGATTGTGTTGTTATTTTCTTAATAGTCCTCCCGTGCGGCCATTTTGAACTGAAAGTGGCTAGTCGTCCTCTTCAGCCCCCATGTAGAATATACTGGGGGTGTTCCTTGAGGCAGTGAGCGATCCTTAGCTGACGTCTCGGTGCCCAAAGGCGATCTCTGCTTATAGGAACTAGGCAATCGGACTGTAGTAGCTTTATAACTTTCACTTGGCCATAGGAGTTTAACAGTGGGGGCTGATGACGAGCCCCGGCGTGAAGTGGTCGGCCTAGGTGGCCAAGGCTAAGGTTATTGCACACTTCGGCTAGTTTTGGGAAGAAGCCCATTGTTTAACACGGGTGATCTCTAACGACACGTTGCTTAACACGGTCTATGGATTGTCGACCACTTTACGCAGACCCAGATAGTTAGTTTTCGGCTTTCTCCACTGATGCGCTCTGCCAATTAAGCTAGCGGCACTATCACAGTGGTTCTCCCGTTACACCCTTAGCCGAATTATCGGAAACGTAAGGAGTACACATAGGAGCGGGGCATCCCAACTATCGACCAAAATCTGGGTTCGAAACTGGTGCATATAATGCAACATCCGAGACGCCGAGTACCTCGGACTTGTATGTTGTAATGGAGAAAACAAATCCCTTTCAAAATTGCGACTTTGAAAGACGTGGTTAGCGGGCAATACTTGTACAGAAATACAGTAAGAACCTTAAAGGGCTTGGTTTCTTTATATTATAAATTCAAGCTTTACATGCCGAGCTGTAACAAAGGGAAACTGAGGGAATACAATGCAAAGTGTTAAAAGAAAAAGGAGCGAAAAAAAGGGCGGGTCTTTGACATAGGGTTTATGAGCCCAGGCCTCTTCCTGCCGCACGTCTGCGTCTTCGTGGTGCTTGGTAAGCTTGTCATCGTTTAAGGCGATGGAGGGCATGGTCTATATGCGATCTTGGCCTTGCGTGCACTTTATGCGCTTGTCGGCCGAATCCTTTTAAAAAGGTCCGCAGGTGTCCGTTGTGTGGTAAGGACCACACGGATATGTTGGCTCTTTGACAGAACCTTGTCATTGGGGAAGCTCGAGGCTTGGGTGCTCCTCGGTCTAACTGGTGCGGAGTTCCCTGTATTTGGCTCCTCGGAGGCCCAAGGGATTATTAGTGCAAAGTTGTGCACCCTGGGACGTAATGCCCTTCCCAAGGGGAGCGCGTGAGGATCCCGCACCCCTATTTAGGGCGGGGAGTCTCGTGTCCGAGGTCAACAGGCGCGACACATGTACGCTTCGAGGAGTTGGTTGTGTGTTTGTCATCGCGGACTGCCTCCCCGGACGCCTCCACTTCGGCTGCGAAAGACGCAGACTGCTCCTCCGAGCGGAGTGAGCATTTCGTGTTACCATTAACTGTGATAACCCCATTAGGTCCTGGCATCTTAAGCTTAAGGTAAGCATAATGTGGGACCGTGTTGAGGCGAGCAAATGATGTGCTCCCTAGGAGCGCGTGATATCCACTTAGAAAGGGGACTATGTCGAAGATTAACTCCTCGCTCCTAAAGTTTTCGGGTGACCCGAAGATTACCTCCAATGTCACCAATCCGGTGCAGCGGGCCTCGATGCCTGGGATGACACCCTTAAAGGTGGTGTTGCTCTGCTTGATCCGAGATGAGTCGATGCCCATCTTCCTGATTGTATCCTCGTAGATTAGGTTGAGACTACTTCCTCCGTCCATAAGGACGCGTGTCAGATGGAAACCATCAACAATTGGGTCCAGGACAAGGGCTCTAGTCCCCCCATGCCTGATGCTGGTCGGGTGGTCATGTTTATCGAATGTGGTCGGGTAAGCCGACTATGAAGCCCTCGATTCAATCGTGCACTAATCATACATGCAAATGTGCACGATCAAGATCAGGGACTCACTGGAAGATATCACAACACAACCTTAGACACAAATTAGAGTCATACAAGCTTTATATTACAAGCCAGGCGCCTCGAGGGCTCGAATACAAATGAGTCGGCGGAAGCAACAATATTTGAGTACAGACATAAGTAAACAAGTCTGTCTTAAGAAGGCTAGCACAAAAACAACAACGATCGAAAAGGCAAGGCCTCCTGCCTGGGAGCCTCCTAACTACCCCTGGTCGTCGGCGCTCTCCACGTAGTAGTAGGCACCGCCAGGGTAGTAGTAGTCGTCGGCGGTGGCATCTGGCTCCTGGGATCCGCCATCTGATTGCAACAAACAGGTAGGGGAAAAGAGGTAGCAAATCAACTGTGAGTAGTCATCCAAAGTACTCACAAGACCTACATCAAATCTACACTACATATGCATTGGTATCAATAAAGGGGTAGTATCTGTGGACTAAACTGCAGAATGCCAGAATAAGGGGGGATAAGCTAGTCCTATCGAAGACTACGTCTTCAGGCAGCCACCATCTTGAAGAAGTAGAAGAGAGTAGCTGGTATAGTAACAAGTATCATCATATAGCAATAATCCTAATAACTGATCCCGTGTGGCGGTTAGTGCGTATAGGTCAATAACCAACTCAGATCAAATACCCAATCTCATTAAGCGTGTTATTTTGAAGTAACCACGGACAACGACCAGGGGCCAGGCCCACCTCTCTCCTAGGTGTCTCAACCTGCCCTGTCGCTCCGCCACAAAGTATCACTCAGGGGGGCGTCGACCACCTGTCCCTTCAGCCCCCACGTCCATTTAATCACTCGTGGGTACACTTCGAGCCGACCCGACTTTAGTCATAACATGTATCATGTATATATATATATACCCGTGATCACCTCCCGGAGGGATCACGACCCGATAGTATAGCATGGCAGACGGACAAGAATGTAGGTCCACTTATGGAATACTAGCATACCGATACTAAGCATTTAGGATAACAGGTAAAAGTATCAACAACAGTAGCAAGGATAGGCTATGCAGCAGTATAGGATCAACAGATAAGACAATAACAGTAACACTACTCTAATGCAAGCAGTAGAGGGAAAGAGTAGGCGGTATCAGAATGATCAAGGGGGTTTTGCTTGCCTTGAAGCTCTGTCGAGAAGGAGGGGTCGTCGACACCGTAGTCGTACTGGGCAGCAACATTAGTCTCGGTGTCTATCGGAGAGAAGAGGGGGAGAAACAATAAATATAAAGCAAACAGATGCATCATGATGCATGACATGGCAATATGCAGAGCTAGGGGGTGACCTATCGCAGTGCTACACGATACTGACGAAGAGGGAAAACATCTGGGAATGTTTTCCCGGCGTTTGGCATTTTTCGGACAGATGAATCGGAGGGGAAGGATCCATGTTCATCGTGTTATAGGCATGTGGCAGATGAACACATTGCATATTCAGATTCGTTACATTTTTCTAAGCAACTTTCATATATAAACTATTTTCATCTGACTTATAGATTAATTTCTATGATTTTTCAATATTTTAAATATTTTCTAAAATTATTATTAATTCAAAAATAAAAGTGAAATTGCTATGGGTACACAGAAAATGTACCCACCAATGCACATGGGTGACTTACAGTGGGGCCGAGGGGACCTAGTTGACCTAGTCAAAGGGTTGACTGGTCAACTGATGGGGCCCACCTATCATAGGATGTTAGGCTAATTAACTAGCTAGATAGGTTAATTACCAAATTGATTATTTAACTAATTAATTAATTCACTAATTAATTTTATTATTTATTTATTTTCTTTTCTTGTCATTTTTTGTTTTAAAAAGGGGCGGGCCCACAGGGCTGTGGCCCAGGTCGGCCACTTTAGGGGGGTTAGCGGCGCGCGCGTACAGGCTCAGCGGCGTGGTCGCGGCCACGGCGGGGCACCGGCGGGGCCATGGCCTGCAGGCGGCGGCCGGGGTGCAGGACGGCAGGGGTGGCAGCGTTGGCCGAGTGGGAGCAGTAGGGTGCGGCGGCAGTGGGCGGCGGCGGCTGCTGCGATAGCAGGCAGCAGCGGGACCGAGCGGGCAAGCCGAGCGCGGGGCGCAGCGTGCGCGCGGGGGACGTAGGCGGCCGAAGCGGGGAACGGCGACCGAGGCGAGGCCGGCACAGAGGCAGGGGGAAGGCAACGGGCTACGGTGCAGCAACAGCTGGGAGCGACCAGCGCGGTGAGGAGCGGAGGCGGGGCGCGACAGCAGCAGTAGCGCTGCAGCACGAGGCGAGGCGGGCGCGCGGCGGCTGCGGGGGGGGGGGGGGGGGTGCGGACGAGCGACACGGCGGGGCACGGCCGGAGCGTGTCGGGACAGAGAGGAGAGGGGAGAAACGAGTACGGGGCCTCACCCCGTTGACGAGAAGAGGGGGCGGCGAGGCTCAGTGGAGTCCGTTGGGGCGGCAGGACGTCGTGGGCAATGAGGTGGCGTCGGCTTCGGCTTCGAGCGGCGGCGTTGGTCGCGGCAACGCGAGCGGGCAGAGGGGAAGGAGGTGCGAGGGAGGAGGCAGGGGGAGCGGGCTAGGGTTCCGGGGCGCGGCGAGGTCCTTATAGGCGATGGGGGCGACTGATGGCCGTGGCCGTGGTGATTATCGATGTTGTCCACGATCCCTTCCCCCCCCCCCCGTATAGCAAAGGAAGAGGACAAAGGGCAGGGGGCAGCTGGGCCACGTGGGCCGGCCTGGGGGGTTTGCCCCTTGTGGGCTAGGCCCAGGGGGAACAGGGTGATTTTCCTTTTTCTGTTCTTATTTATTATTTTTATTTATTTTTTGTTTTCCTTTTATTTTCTAATTATTTTAGTTTTATAAAATACAAAAATAGAACCTAAAATAGTGTCACAAAATATGCCACTGCCACAAAAAGTTTGGCACTTAAATAAAATAGTTTGCATTTTTATAATTTTTAAAAAGGCATTTAAATAATTCTTTTAGCCCCTGTTTTAATTATTTTAGGGCATTTAAACACTTCTAAAAATGTTGGTTTCTCCACCATAATTACCTTTGGATTATTTGCTACTTTTTGAACATTTCAGTTTTCATGTTTGAGAACTTAATTATTTCACTTTTAATTTCAATTGTGTTTGGATCAAAGTGGAGTTTAGCAACAGTAACTGTGATGACATGGCACCATTATTAGTGATCACTGTAGCTTAATTATCAGGGTGTTACACCGACCATGGGTTAAACTTCGGGGCCACTGGCTCTAACACGTAGATGTCCCGAAGTACGCGTTTCCTCTCGCTTTTAGGGATATCGGTGACATAGATCATATTGACTTCTGTCGCCTCGTTAGGAAACTTCTTTTGGCCCCCATTGTTGGGCCGTCGAGGTTCATCCTCGTCTTCACTGCGGTTTTGGGTTTTATTCTGACCCTCCGTCGCTATCTTACCAGCTTGCTTGAAGACCCAACAATTTCTATTGGTGTGGGTCGCTGGCTTGTCCCTGGTGCCATGAATTCCACAAGGTCTGTCAAGGATTTGTCGAGTTGGCTCGGTCCATCCTTGTTCCCTTTAAAGGGTTTTCGTTTTTGTCCGAATTTAGGTCTGGTGAACCCTGCGTTGATTGCGGCGTCCTCTGTATCGCTTCCGCCGTTTATGTGCCTGCGCTTAACTTTGTTGCGCTTGGGCTTACCGTTGGCGTCGCGTGTCTCCGAGGTACCTGCTTCACCGTTATGGGTGCTACGAGCCAGCCAGCTATCTTCTCCCGCACAAAAACAGGTCATTAGCGAGGTGAGGGCCGCCATGGTCCTCGGCTTATCCTGGCTGAGCTGACGAGCTAGCCATTCATCTCGGATGTTATTTTTAAATGCTGCGATGGCTTCGGCATCCAAGCAGTCTATGATTTGGTTTATTTTAGTGAGGAACCGATTCCAGAATTTTCAGGCTGACTCGCCGGGCTGTTGGGTGACGCGGCTAAGGTCATTGGCGTCCGGGGGTAGGACGTACGTTCCTTGGAAGTTAGCCCGAAAGGCGTCCTCAAGGGCCTCCCAGCTGCCGATGGAGTGCGGAGGCAGGCTGTTAAGCCAATGCCTTGCAGGCCCTTTTAGCTTGAGCGGCAAATATTTAATGGCGTGGAGGTCATCTCTGTTAGCCATGTGAATATGGAGAAGAAATTTTTCAATCCATACGGCTGAGTCCGTAGTGCCATCGTATGGTTCTATGTTGATGGGCTTAAAGCTTTCTCGGAATTGATGTTCCCTTACCCTATCTGTGAAACAGATCGGTGTGCTGGACCTCGGAACTGAGTGGTATCCCGTCAGAGGTTAGGCGAAAGCCGTGTGTAGGCTTGTTCTCGGGGTCGAACGTTCCTGTCTAACCAGGCGTTGTAACCATCCGGCCCGGCAGGTGCACGTCCTCGTGATCCATAGATGGACTGAGGAGGTGCTCGGTTTGCCTCAATATGTCTTCGAACGTCGTGGGGGTCTAAGTAATCCACTAGGTCCTTGCCGTAACGGCGTGGCTGAGTGTGGAAATCCTCCCGTGCTAGCCTTTCTCGTCCTCGAGGGGGACGGTCAGGTACATCAGTGGTTGGTTCATCGTCGAACTCAGGCAATAAGCATCTGCGTGGGTAGGATTTTGGTGCAGTACGGTGCCGTTTTTTGAAGTCTTGTTCGGCCGAAAGTATTTTGACCCACTTGTCGTTTAGTGCGTCTTCATTAGCCTGCATTTGTTGCTGCTTGCACTTCATGCTTTGGGCGGTGGCAACTAGGCCTCGCCGGAAGCGTTCCTGCTCGACAGGGTTTTCGAGAACTATGAAGTCTTCGGTTTCGTGGCTTACGTCCTCCTCGGATTCTGGCATGTAGTTATTATCGGCCCCTTCAAAGAGGTCAGCGGGATCCGAGTCCCTGGGGATTGCCTCGGGGTCGACGTGGCGATCTAGAGAGGCTTGAACGTCCTCCTCAGGACGCTCTACATTGTTGGCCGCCGTGTCGGTGGTAGCGTTGTTCCCGCTGGGTTCCCCATTGGTACCCCAAAGTCCTGGAAGGGATTTTGGGGTGTCGACCATGTAGACATCGCAGGTTGATGTTGCGTTCCATTTGCCGGTATTTCTCAATGGCGAGGTGTTTCCCAGGAGGCCTTCGACATCTTCATCCATGTCGGTAGCCTCATCATAGTCTAGTACATCAGTTAAATCATCGATGGTGGCGACTAGGTGGGTGGTAGGTGGGATATAAATTTCTTGGTCATCGGCTTTAAGTCCAATCTTATCGTAAACCAAAGTTTTCCCATCCGAGATTGTCATACTCTAGATGCGGTCAAGCATCTCGTTTAGGTAAGACATCTCTTCGGTGCTTATGGCCGGGCTATAGACAGGGCTGACTCGAAGTACGGCTGGCGTATAGCTCGGTGTGTTTTCAGCGCAGAGAAGACCCACAGGCGGCTCTAGGTCCAGCGCTAGCGTTGCCTTTGTATTTGATGTAGCTTCAGAGATAGGGGCAGGATTCCCATCTAAGGCAGGGGCCGAGGAGAGATCATCTGGGGTCGTAACCTCGGGGCCTTACAGCAACGCCAGAGACTGCGACCCGGGGTTCCCAACGGTGATCGGCCCCGAAGTTGGGGTTCCGTCGTCGGAAGTCTCCCCCTCCTGGATGGGGGTCCAGCTTGTCAAGATGAGCTCGCCGCGAGCATCCGCGGTGTACTCCAGGCCTCCAAAGGTCACGATCTGACCCGGGGCATAGTTTTCTACAGAGGGCAGATGACCAACCGAGTTGGCGCAGAAGGTCGTGTTGTCGAACATAAAAAGATGGTCGGGGCCGTAAACATTTTTGTAGCCTTTGTCCTAGTTGATCTGCAGATGAGCCATCGATCATTCCATCGATCTCATAGCAGAACTCTCAATGAAAGCACCAGTGTCGGTGTAAAAACCTTCAGACCTCGGGGTAGGGGTGCCGAGCTGTGGATCTTGGACAGATGGTAACTAGAACAGGGGATACGATGTTTACCCAGGTTCGGGCCCTCTTAATGGAGGTTAAACCCTACGTCCTGCTCTTGTTTATATTGATGAAGATGTTACAAGTACAGAGTTGATCTACCTCGAGATCTATAGGTGTGGTCTAACTCTAGGGCTAGGTGAATGAGATTGCATTGATCCCCACTATGGGCTAAACCCTTCGGCTTATATACATGCCGAGTAGGGTATCTAGGGTTACAAGGTTGGCATCTTGGCATGGAGGCGGCAGAAGAGGTCTTGGAGTGTACGACAAGTCTTCAGTAGATGCAGTCGTGATCTTCTCCCCAGCGTGTGGCCCCCGAAGTTCATCTCGCAAAGAATATGGGCCCTTTGTCCCAGCCCAAAGTGCGTGGACATGATAGGTTGGTACCCCCTAGCCCATGACACCGTCACCGCAGAAAACCCCAATCGACCAAAGTCGAGAAACTGGGTGCAAGTCGGCGCAGATGAGCGTCGGCAAGCGGTAGAGGTGAAATCCTGTGTTGTTTGGAGCGCGACCGCCACCCATCGGCGACAGCCGTCGAGCTTAGGGGTGGAGGCCATGATAGAAGTTGATGTGTAGAGTTGCGGAGGAGTGCAGTGTGAGTGAGGTGTGGGGACGAAGGTGGAAGGGTGAGGGTTTTCCTTTTCTTTTTTGACATGTGGATGAGGGTTTTCTCGTGCCAAAATAATGCCCTTTCTGAGGCAACGTTTCATAAACATAACCCGTGTGTGATTAATGTTACCAATATTGAACGTACAGTAATACAGATTTTCGTTGTCATTTGTCCTTCAATTTTTTGTTCCAGGACTCGTTTGCTATATTTCAGCATGTTATAGCATTTACCTGATATTTAGCACCTATACATCAAATCCCAGCTACAGCTACACGGGTGTGATGAGAGGGGTGTGGATTACCATTCGATCGTGGTGCATCCTACGATGCCCACGTGTGATCCGCCTGGCTGGGGTTATGGCCAGTCAAAACGCAACGCACAATAGGGTCAGCGCACATGGTTCCCAGGGCGACGGAAATGAACTATGTACAATACTAAATGACCAAGATTGAATGGGAATCCAAATTTCCTTTGCCGTTTGCCCTTGAATTTTTTTGTACGATCAACATACCCCCTCCAATGCATCGTGTTCAAATTTGGCACTTTTTCGGGATCATTTACTATATTTAGGTCATTAAGTTCATTTTCTATCATTAATGCACATAATTCAAATTCACACAATTGGTGCATGAAAAAGTGCACAAAAATAGTCTCAAAAATCATGCTTGTGGTATTTAGTAAATTTTCATGCCTTTTACAAGGAATGGGGAGAGATTTCAGTGATATTTGTGGCAATAGTTAACAACAAACGTGTTGTTTATTGGTTTTTCAACTCTGGAAAAATGAAAAACAGGCATGAAAACATGACACCTCGCATGGTGTCATGGTATGACCTCACCATGCTCTGGTAAATATTTGATAAGGTCTGGCTAATGTCGTTATACACGCTCTTCATAAATCGAACGATCACCGAGGAAGTTTCATGGTTTCGAGAGGGAAATCACCAGGATTGAATGCGAATCCAAATTTCCTTCATCGTCTATCCTTGAGTTGTTTTGTACGATGAACATACTCCTCCAATGCACCATGTTCAAATTTGGCACTTTTTCGGGCTCATTTACGATATTTAGGCCATTATGTTCATTTTCTAGGCATTAATGCACATAATTCAAATTCAGACAATTGGTGCATGAAAAAGTGCACAAAAGCAGTCTAGAAAATCATGGTTGTGGTATTTAGAAAATTTCCATGCCTTTTACAAGGAATGGGGAGAGATTTCAAGGATATGTGTGCCATGAATCAACCACAAATGTGTCGTTTATTGGTTTCTCAACTCTGGAAAAATGAAAAACATGACACATGGAATAGTGCCATGGTATGACCTCGCCATGCTCTGGTAAAAAATTGAGAAGGTTTGGCTAATGTTGCTATACACAATCTTCATAAATCGAACCATCAACGAGGAAGTCTCATGGTTTTGAGAGGGAAATTACCAAGATTAAATGGGAATCCAAATTTCCTTCGTCGTTTGTCCTTGAGTTTTTTTCTACGATCATCATACCCCCTCCAATGCACCCAGTTCAAATTTTGCACTTTTTCGGGCTCATTTACTATACTTAGGCCATTATGTTCATTCTTTAGGCATTAGTGCACACAATTCAAATTTAGACAATCGATGCATGAAAAAGTGCACAACAACGGTCTGGAAAATCATGCTTGTGGTATTTACTAAATTTTCATGCCTTTTTATAAGGAATGGGAAGAGATTTCAAGCATATGCGTGGCAAGACTCAACCACAAATGTGTCGTTTGTTGGTGTTTCAACTCTGGAAAAATGAAAAAACATGCATGAAAAACATGATACGTGGCATGGTGCCATGGTATGACCTCGCCATGCTCTGGTAATTTTTTTGAGAAGGTTTGGCTTATGTCGTTATACATGCTCTTCATAAATCGAATCATCACCAGGGAAGTTTCATGGTTTTGAGAGGGGAATCACCAAGATTGAAGGGGAATCCAAATTTCCTTCGTCGTTTGTCCTTGAGTTCTTTTATATGATCAACATCCCCCCTCCAATGCACCGTGTTCAAATTTGGCACTTTTCTGGGCTCATTTACCATATTTAGGTTATTATGTGCATTTTCTAGGCATTAATGGACATAATTCAAATTCAGACAATCGGTGCATGAAAAAGTGCACAAAAATGGTCTGGAAAATCATGCTTGTGGTATTTGGTAAATTTTCAAGCCCTTTACAAGGAATGGGGAGAGATTTCAAGGATATGTGTGGCAAGAGTCAACCGCAAACATGTCGTTTATTGGTTTTTTAACTCTAGAAAAATGAAAAACATGATACCTGGCATGGTGCCATGGTATGACCTAACCATGCTGTGGTAAAATTTTGAGATGGTTTGGCTAATGTCGTTATACACGCTCTTCATAAATTGAACCATCACCGAAGAAGTTTCGTGGTTTCGAGAGGGAAATCACCAAGATTGATGGGTGATAACCCATGAGTATAGGGGATCGTTTGTAGCCTTTTTTGATAAATAAGAGTGTCAAACCAACGAGGAGCTAAAGGTAGAACAAATATTCCCTCAAGTTCTATCGACCATCGATACAACTCTACGCACACTTACCGTTTGCTTTACCTAGAACAAGAACAAAACTAGAAGTACTTTGTAGGCGTGGATAGGTTTACAAGATAATAAAGAACATGAAAATAAAAGTTAGGTGCTGTTTAAATAAAGAAACAATTAAGTTTAGTAAAATGAGTGTGGAATAGTGGTGGTAGGATTTGCGGAATTGTCCCTTAGCAATTGACTACGTTGCTAGACCGATAGCAAGTTTTTATGTGGGAGAGGCCACTGCTAGCATGTCGTCCCTTACTTGGAAATCTATGCACTTATGATTGGAACTATTAGCAAGCATCTGCAACTGCTAATGTTCATTAAGGTAAAACCCAACCATAGCATTAAGATATATATTGGTCCCCTTCAATTCCGTATGCATCAATTTCTATGGTAGGCTGAAGCTGCTGTCACCCTTGCCCTCCAATGCATAGTCCTATCAACATACAACTAACCCTATGGTGTGATCCAGACGCGCGCTCATATGATGGGCACCAAAGTACAGCAGCATAACCACAAGCAAATTAAACCAACCATAGCAATTCACCAATTACCGGTAGGACAAAAAAATCTACTGAGACATCATAGGATGGCAACATATCATTGGATAATAGTATGAAGCATAAAGCACCATGTTCAAGTAGAGGGTACAGCGGGTTGCGGGAGAGTGGACCACTGAATATAGATGGGGGAAGGTGATGGAGTTGTTGGTGAAGATAACGGAGTTGTTGGAGTAGATCGCCATCACACGATGATTGCCCCGGAGGCGTTCCGGCGCCACCGGGAGAGAGGGGAGAGAGCCCCCTCCTTCTTCTTCTTCCTTGGCCTCCCACTAGATGGAAGGAGAGTTCCCCCTCTGGTCCATGGCGTCCATGGCGGCGGAGGGCCAGGAGCCCCTCCGAGATTGGATCTCCCTCTCTGTTCTCTTCTGTTCCGCGTTCATGTTTTCTGGCCGAAAACCATTTCTTATATTCCCGAAGATCTGTAACTCTGATTGCACTGAGATTTTAACACAATTTTTTTTTTCCGGATATAAGCTTCCTTGTGCCCGAAGTAGAGCTCCAACCGACTTACATGAAGGGCACAACCCACCACCACGCGCCTGGGCTGCCTGGCGTGCCCAGGTGTCTTGTGGTGGCTGTGGGCCCCCGTTTGCGATGATTCCACCTCCCAAAAATCACAAATATTCCAAAATAATTCTTCGTAAATTTTTATCGCGTTTGGACTTCGTTTGATATGGATATTCTGCAAAACAAAAAAACATGCAACAAACAGGAACTGGCACTAGGCACTGGATCAATAGGTTAGTCCAATAAATCATATAAAATGTTGCCAAAAATATGTGAAAGTTGTATAATATTGGCATGAAACAATCAAAAATTATAGATACAACGGAGACATATCAATGGGGAATCCAAATTTCCTTTGTCGTTTGTCCTTGAGTTTTTTTCTATGATCAACATACACCCTACAAAGCACCATGTTCAAATTTGGCAGTTTCCTTGGCTCATTTACCATATTTAGGCTATTAAGTGCATTTTCTGGACATTTAGCGCAGAAACATCAAATGCCAGCTACAACTACATGGGTGTGATGAGAGGGACATGGATTGCCGTTCGATTGCGGTGCATCCTACGGTGCACATGCGCGATCTGTGTGGCTGGGGTTCCGGCCAATCAGAAAGCAACCCACTATAGGTTTAGTGCACACAGTTTCCAGTGGCAACGTAAATGAACCATGTGCGATAATAAATGACCAGGATTGAAGGGGAATCCAAATTTCCTTCATTGTTTTTCCTTGAGCTCTAAAAAACCACCGCACTATACAGTTGTCTGGCCACTCCGCCGAGAGCTCTTCCCAAGCGTCGTTCATGCCATTGCGCCGCACACTAACTGGTAAGGAAGCGATGGCATCCCACCGCATCGAGTTTCTTGCCGCCCGTGACCGGACAACAAATGGTAAGGAAGCGATGGCATCTCCCTGCCCTATGTTCATCGTCGCCCGCCACCGCACACCTACATGGGCAGACTTTGAAGCTGCCAAGGCCGAATGGGCGGTGGAGCAAGAGGCAGCCAAAGCCGCACAGAGGGAGTGGAAAAGCTAGAAAGCACTCAAGAAAAGAGAGTCCCGCCACCGCAAGAAAGAAGAGGCCTCAGGTGCTACTGAGGAGAGATCACGGAGATCCAAGCACGGTGGGGTGCCGCCGACAAGGCTAGGATGGAGAACGACAATGTCTGTCCAGCATGCCCCGATGCCTCCACCTGCCAGGATCACAGCGGTAGCTACCGACACTAAGAAGAGCTGGGCAAAGATCCAAGCATGGTGGGCTACCGCCGAAAAGGTTGAAAAAGAAGATGATTACGTATGGCCAACATGTGAGAAGTAGTAGTTAGTGTGTGTGTCGCCCGTATGTTTCTTCAATTAATTACGAGCATCTACCAGTACTACTTAGTAGTTTTTAGAGCAAGTTACCACTATCTAGGAATTTAAGTTGGTACGGAGTATCTATTATTAACGTACAATGTCTATAAGCGACATCCTTTTAGGGCTTTGAGCGTTGCTTAGCATGTGTTCCCAGAAGTTTTAGAGATGGACCCCAGCCCTAGATCCTCCCTAATATCCGCCCAGTCAAAAAAAGTTGACCCAACCGGGTCATAACGGCCCGCCTGGGGCCACCCGAAGCTCCATCCTATCCCACCTCTCCATAGTGTGCCACTGCTCCGGCATGCACGCCGGAGATAAGCTGGCCGCAGCTAGTTTTTAGTCCCACCTCGCCACATGAATTGGTCGCAGACCGGCTTAAATAGCCACGCCGGTGGAAGGCAGCAAACTTCTCTTTTGTTGCATAGGTCGATCAATTCTCGCTGTGTGACCAAGGCGGGTTGACACTTGATTGCATTTCATAAACCGATGCTTGTCCATGGAGTGTCACCTTTGCCTCGTTCATGTACGTTGAATAACCCTGGTACAATGAAAGAGATTTTTAAATTTGGAGGTTGCGGCTGTAGATGCCGATAGATATAACAATTATTAGAAGATCACAAAACACATAGTTTCTATGGCGTACCATGTGCGTTAATGATCCATAAGTCAATTACCTATGAGATGTTTTCTAATATCACACACATACCATTACGACCACTCTTGACCGATTTAATCAACTACACGTGTCCATTTTTTTGGAGACGGGATCCACCAATTTCTCTTTTCTCGCACATGAATATTTTACACGCTTCGTCTGTGTTGTGTGTTCGCCTCGCCTAAGTTTTGAGTTTCACGGTGAAATTTTCAGTAGGCACGCGATTTCAGAATTTGTTCCTCCCACCCCATCCCCACCCATCACATTTCCGCAGTATCTCCCCACCTTTCCCCCTCCCAGCAGCTCAAACTGAGCCGCCGCAGCCACAACTTCAACCACATCTACCTTCTGCCCGAGCCTCTCTGATGTAGTCAGGAAACCCACCGATCTCTATCACAGCCCCGGCCTGACGGCCTAGATGGCGCCTAAGAAACACCCTCATGCTTCCAAATCCCTACCCCCTACTCCGGAGCATCGCCGTGTAAGCCCAACCAATATTACGTGGAGGTCGAGGAGGTGATGGCAGTCGATGGCGCGGTGGCCGTTGTGCATGTCAACCCAGAGGAGCACCTCACCTCCGACGCCGCTAACTTGGGGCGGGCTCTGGCCCACATGAAGTGCCCTACGACCCCTCAGGATTTATCAAGTATGAACTGACCAGTTCAATTTTACCAATACCAGTTGCATTGGTTATGTTTTACACGGTGATGTATTAAGCATGTTGTAGTAAACACACCTAACCCGTCTTAGCTATTTTCCCTACCTTTTTATTGACAACTAGGCCATTCTCTACTCTCACAGCACTTACCTTGCGATGTTTAACTCTGTGAATTTCAATTTCATCAGTACCAGTTTCAATGGCTATACTAGGTTGTCTGTAGTTAACACGTGCCTTGTTTATTTCAGTAATGCACACTGTGATGTTCAAGTATGAATTGTCCAGCTCAATTTCACCAATACCAGTTACAAACTTACAATACATGACTTAGGTTGCTATTAAGCCTGTTGTAGTAACGGTTCTATCCATTTTTTAATCTTTCCCTTTGCCACCATGCTAGTCTTCGCAATGAAGATATCAGTAGAGATGTTGTCGTTTATTACCATTTGCTATTTTTGGTGGATGTTAACCCCTATTATAGTTAACATGCCTTTCCATGTACTTACGCAGGGCCACAATGGGCGATGCTGTTATTTGTCGTCGAGGTTAGCTTATCCCATGTCTTATAGTTTTTTGCATCATTTGTGCGATTGCAGTTTAGCTTGTAACATTTACTTGCTTCTTGTAGGTACACATGTCAGCGGCACTGATCCACGCTTCGACCTGGAGGAGCACCTCGCCTATCGATACCGCCGACTTGGGGCGGGATTTGGTCCAAATTAGGTGTCCCAACAACTACCTCTCAGGATTTACCAAGTATGAACTGACTAGTTCGATTTTACCAATACAAGTTGCAATGGATATGTTTTGTACGGCTGATGTATTAAGCATGTTCTAGTAAACACGCCTAACCCGTCTTAGCTATTTTCCCTACTTTTCATGGACATCTGGGCCTTTCTCTCCTCTAGCAACACTTGCCTTGCGATGTTTAACTCTGTGAATTTCAATTTCATTAGTACCAGTTTCAAGGGCTAAACTAGGTTGTATGTAGTTAACATGTGCCTTGTTTATTTCAGTAATGCACACAGTGATGTTCAAATATGAACTGTCCAGCTCAATTTCACCAATACCAGCTACAAACTTACAATACATGACTTAGGTTGCTATTAAGCCTGTTGTAGTAAACAGTTCTATCCATTTTTTAATCTGTCCCTTTGCTACCATGCTACTCTTTGCAATGAAGATGTTAGTAGAGATGTTGTCATTTTATTACCATTTTCTATTTTTGGTGGATGTTAACCCTGTTGAAGTTAACATGCCTTTCCGTGTACTTACGCAGGGCCACAATGGGCGATGATGTTGTTTATCGTCGAGGTTAGCTGCATCCCATGTCTTATAGTATTTTACATAATTTGTGTGATTGCAGTTTAGCTTGTAAGATTTACATGCTTCTTGTAGGTACACATGTTAGCGGCACTGATCCACGCTTCGACCCGGAGGAGCACCTCGCCTCCGGCGCCGC
Organism: Thinopyrum elongatum; assembly: GCA_011799875.1. Classification (NCBI taxonomy): domain Eukaryota; kingdom Viridiplantae; phylum Streptophyta; class Magnoliopsida; order Poales; family Poaceae; genus Thinopyrum; species Thinopyrum elongatum. The sequence goes on along the minus strand of CM022302.1, from coordinate 396,650,304 downwards.
CAACTTGAGGCGAGCTATGGCCTAGATGAAGTGCCCCAGCAACTACCCCTCAGGATTTACCAAGTATGAACTGACCAATTCAATTTTACCAGTACCAGCTGCAATGGCTATGTTTTGTACGATTGATGTATTAAGCATGTTGTAGTAAACATGCCTAACATGTCTTAGCTATTTTCCCAACCTTTTTATGGACAACTGGGTCATTCTCTGCTCTAGTAGCACTTGTCTTGTGATGTTTAACTCTGTGAATTTCAATTTCATCAGTACCAGTTTCAATGGCTATACTAGGTTGTGTGTAGCTAACACGTGCCTTGTTTATTTCAGTAATGCACATTGTGATGTTCAAGTACGAACTGTCCATCTCAATTTCACCAATACAAGCTAGAAACTTACAATACATGACTTAGGTTGCTGTTAAGCCTGTTGTACTAAACGGTTCTATCCATTTTTAATCTGTATCTTTGCTATCGTGCTATTCTTTTCAATGAAGATATCAGTGGAGATGTTGCCATTTTATTACCATTTGCTATTTTTGGTGGATGTTAACCCTGCTGTAGTTAACATGCCTTTCCATGTCCTTACGCAGGGGCATAATGGGCGATGCTGTTGTTTGCTGTCGGGGTTAGCTGCATCTCATGTCTTATAGTTTTTTTACATCATTTGTGTGATTGCAGTTTAGCTTGTAACATTTACTTGCTTCTTGTAGGTACACATGTCAGTGGCACTGATCCACGCTTCGGCCCAGAGGAGCACCTCCCCTCCTATGCCGCTGACTTGGGGTGGGCTCTAGCCCACATGAAGTGCCCCAACAACTACCCCTCAGTATTTACCTAGTATGAACTGACCAGTTTAATTTTACTAATAACAGTTGCAATGGCTATGTTTTGTATGTTCGATGTATTAAGCCTGTTGTAGTAAACATGCCTAACCCGTCTTAGCTATTTTCCCTGCATTTCTATGGATAACCGGGCCATTCTCTACTCTAACAGCTAGCACTTGCCTTGTGATGTTTAACTCTGTGAATTTCAATTTCATCAGTAACAGTTTCAATGGCTATACTAGGTTGTCTATAGTTAACATGTGCCTTGTTTATTTCAGTAATGCACACTGTGATGTTCAAGTACGAACTGTCCAGCTCAATTTCACCAATACCAACTACAAACTTACAATACATGACTTAGGTTGCTATTAAGCCTGTTGTAGTAAACAATTCTATCTATTTTTTATTCTGTCCCTTTGCTATCGTGCTACTCTTCGCAATGAAGATATTAGTAGAGATGTTGTCGTTTTATTACCATTTGCTATTTTTGGTGGATGTTAACCATGTTGTTGTTAACATGTCTTTCCATGTACTTAGGCAGGGCCACAATGGGCGATGTTGTTGTTTGCCGTCGAGGTTAGCTGCATCCCATGTCTTATAGTATTTTACATCATTTGTGGGATTGCAATTTAGCTGGTAACGTTTACTTGCTTCTTATAGGTACACATGTCATCGACACTGATCCACGCTTCAACCCGGAGGATCACCATGCCTCCGACACCGCCGACTTGGGGCGGGCTCTATCCCAGATGAAGTGTCCCAACAACTACCCCTCGGGATTTACCAAGTATGAACTGACCAGTTCAATTTTAACAATACCAATTGCAATGGCTATGTTTTGTACGGTTGATGTATTAAGCATGTTGTAGTAAACAAGCCTAACCCCTCTTAGCTATTTTCCCTACCTTTTTATAGACAAATGGGCCATTCTCTGCTCTAGCAGCACTTGCCCTGCAATGTTTAACTCTGTGAATTTAAATTTCATCAGTACCAGTTTCAATGGATATACTAGGTTGTCTGTAGTTAACACGTGCCTTGTTTATTTCAGTAATGCACACTGTGATGTTCAAGTACGAACTGTCCAGCTCAATTTCACCAATACCAACTACAAACATACAATACATGACTTAGGTTGCTGTTAAGCCTTTTGTAGTAAATAGTTATATCCATTTTTTAATCTTTTCTTTTGCTACTGTGCTACTCTTCACAATGAAGATACCACTAGAGATGTTGTCGTTTTATTACCATTTGCTATTTTTGGTGGATGTTAACCCTGTTGCAGTTAACATGCCTTTCCATGTAGTTGCGCAGGGCCACAATGGGCGATGTTGTTGTTTGCCATCGAGGTTAGCGGCATCCCATGTCTTATAGTATTTTACATCATTTGTGCGATTGGAGTTTAGCTTCTATCATTTACTAGTTGCATGTAGGTACATATATCAGCGATACTGATCCATGCTTAGACCCTTTTTGCGTATGGGGCAACGAGATATTCATGAACAAGCGTCAAGTGAGGAAACTAAGAAAGATTGTTAGGCGAAAGAGACAGGTGATGGGAATTAAACTCTTTATTTACACTTTGTCGAGGATAGCAGTGAACTTTAGGATGGTAAGTAATCTATTGCCTTTCCCTGCTTCCCATAGTGAGGTACTCTATTAGACATGAATATCTAAAAGTTTTCTCTTTTCAGTGGTTTCTGAAGCAATTTACTGATGATTACCTTGCAAACTACATGATCGGAGTTGAGGAAACTAAGGTTAAAGTATATAATTCATACTACCATGATAATGGTCTAGAAGTCTTCCAGAAGGCGGTGAAGGATGGGCGGGCGATCGTCACAAGGGGTTGCACAAAAGTTGTGCGCGCCTTTGGCAAGCAGGAGAGCACATTATGGGCATTCCGCTTCTTCAACACCATTGGCAGCCAAAATGATTTACACTTCTCTCTTCACCTTTAATGCCTCTAAATATTGTGGTTCATCATAGTTAATTTGCTGCCTAATTCTGTAATTACTCAACATATTGTACTAAGAATTTGATTTATGGATTGGTTGTTGAACCATTGTGCTGAGAACATGAAATATTTTAATTTCACGTTTCATAATTCAAAATTTAAGTTTCTAACTTGAATAATATATTACAGGGGAAAATAAAATTAAACATGAGGGAATAAAATAATATACACACGGTTAGAAAGAAAATAGCGTGTGCGATGCAAAAAATAAAGAACATAGGTTCCTTGATGGAAAACGTCTGCAATACTCAGCGGTCGAACACACGGTTCCGTCTCTTATGCGTGTGAGATTTCCGGTAGTACAACACATGGTTCCGTTTATATGCGTGTGTGATTCATGGTAATATGGCAATTCAAACCTTTATGCCTATGTAATATTGGACAAAAAGAAGACGGTACATATATGGAGCGTGTGTGTGATAGGAATACTTATCGCACATAGTTCTGAAATGGACACGTTGGAGATAGTAGAGGCACCACATACATTTTACAGTTTTTAACTGTATGTGATAATGTACCTATCACAAACACATCGGTAGATGAAATGTTTGTGAAATCCACCTTTTCCACATGAGTATAGCGTCGGAATCATTTCAGATGTCTCTCGGACCAGAAACGTAACGTCGAGGCCTAACATGTGGGATAGGCCACGACTTCTCATACGTTTACTTGATGGAAATCGTGAGTAGCCGCTCGCCTATCTCCGACGGTTTGTGGGTCGTGTGGGAAGGACCCTCCTATCGCACACACAGACAAGGCGATGGTTTAAAACTTCATCACGGAAAGGGGGTAAAAACCGTTATATAGCATGTAACGGTACTAGTGCAAATCATGCCTCTTATTTCAACACCAGCCTCCCCCCTTTGAAGAAAGAAGAGGTCGCCTCCTATCTCTCCCTCTTCGCCTATAGATTCGATCCACTCCAGGCCGGTGGTTCTCGCCTGGCCACCACAAATCGCTCGGTTACCATGGAGGAGCACCCGACAGACGACATTCCACTCAGTCCTATCCGCTCATATGGTATGCCTACCCCATTATCTCAATCCTAATTGCCCTATGCATCAACTTACTTTTTATGTGGAACTGTTGTTGTTTTTACAACATCTATAATTTCGGTTTTTATTCGGGTTAAGCATGCGGGTCAACATAGCTAGGGTTCTTATTACTAGTTCATTTCCTTCATCTTACTGTAAGTATGTGAATGTTTAATCATTATGGCACCAATATTTAAAATTGTAGCCGTCTCGTATTGTACCTACTTTCAACAAGTGATAATCTTTACACAACAGATGCTGACATGTTACCAACGAAGTGGGAGAAGATTAGTGAAGGCATGAAAAAGAAGAACATGTATCAAATCGAAGAGTTTTCCAACTCTGTTCCTTGCTTTCTCGGTTGTCTCACAAATTTTCTTGTGTTCTCGGATATCAGAGGTCATGTTCGCTGTCCAAACCATCAAGAAGACCCGATAGACAATGACAATGACATTGAAAGTGAACAAAAGGATGCAGATCCGGCCACCACTATAGATGTAGAGGACATTGTTATTGCAAACTCTGCATCCATGGTTAGAATATGTTTACTTGTTGTAACAATGCATACATACTATAAATTGCCTGCAGTCTAATGTCTTCAACTACATTATGGCAGGAATATTATCATCATCAACTTGAAGTAGTGACTAAGGGTATACATATGGTACATGAAAAGTTCAAAAAAGTCATGACTCTAACTTCATATGCACCCCAAGCTCAACCACACTGAAGAGAAAGCGGGTTCAACCGGTGAGTAGCTGAACACTTTTCTCTAAACACTTCCTTGATTAGTAAGACTGTCTTTCTTCACGCAACCACTATACACTCTCGTAGATTCATGTACAATTTGGAATTATTGTATATCTTGTAACCTCTATAAATTTTGTCTGTAGGGAAACTACGGATTCTCAAATGATGAAATTACTGCAAGTGTTTGGCCCCAGGAACAACAATCTGATGCAGTCATCAATGCACTGGCAGTGTAGCAAGAACAACCAGAAGTCGTGAAGCACACCATCGTAAACAAGCATGACGAAGTAGATGCCATGAAGAAGGCCCTGACATGGCAACAACTACAATTTCAAGCTGTGAAGAAGGCCCTGGAAGAGCATGAGCTAGAACGTGAAGCCATGAAGCATCTCATGCCAAATACATAGCATGGCCAAGAATCTGTGAAGGTCACCCTTGTAGAGCACCAAACAGTACTAGAAGGTGTCAAGAAGGCACTGCCAGAGCAACAGGCTGAAATTGAAAGTCTGAAATTGGGCCTGTTATATCTGATGACCGTCTTGAATCAATGAACAGTACCCCTGTAGAGCAACAAGAAGAACCTGACCTCGTCAAGAATGCGAAGGAAGTGAAAACCTTGGATCATGAAAAGCGGCTTGATGATATTGATGGATTGCTAAAGTTCATCGTCCGAACTGCGTCGCCAGGATCCTATGAGATGTGAGCAATGAAACTAAGTCATATATGTCTAATTTTTTAAACTACGGCTATGCCCCATGGTTGGTTGTTGTAATGTCTTAGACAGTGTGTTTGACAATCATCATGTTTGCGGTTTAATAAAAGCAGCGAGTGCTGAATTTGGATTGAAATTCAAATTCTGCATGAATTCATATTAAATTTATTTAAAAATCAAATTTGTATCAAATGTGCCCGCTAATTGCAATATAACACAAATTGACAGTGCCTAAATACTCTGATGGTCATGAACGGCGTCACAAGCGTCTGGACCCACAAGTAAGAAGCCACGTTACCCACGTATGGACCCGCTTGCCATAATCCAAGTCAACACTACAATGGGCCCACATGTCAGAATCATTGACCATTCAAATGATATATCATCACAGAAAATAGAATGCCAGCTGCCACATGTGAGCAGCCACATCAGGACCTTCTAGGCCCATATGTCAGCAGAGTTGACCGGTCAAAACTGATGCCCGACTTATTACTGACGGGACCGTGACGATAAAGCCCACGACGAAACCACATGGAAGCAGCAACGTAAGAAACTGTTGGCCCCACCTGTCAGAATCTTTGACTGGTCAAACCCGCGGATCGATCACCAGTGACAGATTATCGTTGTCAAAAAGGTCTTAGGCAACATATTGGGCTATCATAGGTGACATCACGTGACGTCACCAAAAACGGCCATCAGTGACATTTTTTGGTTCATCACCTAAAATGCGATCTAACGTGATGAAAAAAGTGGCACCTTCAAAAAACAAATATGACGACACTTCGGTGAAGGTGGGGGTGACGGTCAGAAAATGTCACTGGTGTATTTTCCATGACGAAAAATGGTTATACGTGACACGAGTGAAACGTCGCAAAATAGAGCAAATTTTGTAGTGTGGGTACCTATAGGGACGAAGAACGCGAACGACACAAGAGACAACTATGAAGCAATTTTATGCTACACATACGAGACGTTAATTCAAAGTACTTTCATTGATGCCTGCAACAAATACATCGGGTTGCTAGGCCTTGCCTCAAGCCATGACCCTACCGAACTACTCACACATGAAGATCAGATCACATGAAGAACTCATTCAAGAACACATCATGAAGATTGATTGATTGATAATATGTCTTATAATGGATGCCGGATGTGATGCATGATTACAAAGTATGGCTAGATGGCTGAGTACTATGGTGGTGATGAAGGGGGTGGCTATGGAGATGTAGATGGGAAATGGTGGCAGCTAGGGTTGATGGAGATGACCGCTGCTAAGATGACGATGTAGCGATTCCCATTTGGTGTCGGGCCTTTTATAAAGGTTGTTCAGGTGGATCAGACGCCTCAGTTGGCATGCCATACGACCTCCCATACGAGCAGGCGCAGTCGTATAGAACGCCGTCTTTTGTACTGGAACCTCTGTTGCGCCTCCCACTTGAACTCTTCTCCACTTTACGGCTTTCCATGTATTAGCTTGATTTCGTCCATGAATAGCCCATTTCTCATGGAAACAAAATAAAGATCGGGTATTTGGAATCCTTTGCATTCATTACTCATTAGTAGTAATATCGGAGCGAATCTCAGTTTTTATGAAATGTCCCAGTTTAAACTCAGGTTAGAGGAGTGTAAAAATAACACTCATCAGGGTGGCCTTGGTACATCAATCCCATCTCCATTTGACCACCAACAGCACTGAGTGTCGCGAGGAATCTCATAGTATGTGATGTCATAGCCCTGCAAAACAGAGGAAAATTATACTAACATTTTTTTCCAGATTTTTGTTCATAGTGTAAACTTAATAATAAGTAACCTACAAATTTTTACTTTTTGTAGAAAATAATATATTTGCATGTATTCTATCTTACAACAATACAATTTAGGAAGGCTCTCTCACCTTGTCACAAGTATTCAAATAACAAACACCACACACAACTAATATTCCAAGAATCCAATGCAACATTCTTAACAATCCAATGCTCATTCCTCTATTCCTGCAACATTTTCTTTTGATGGACTAGCCAATTCATTAATCAGTGTTAATATAAATAACCAAAATAAGCATTTACACTACCTCAAATACTTCATATCTTCTTTGAATCTATGTCTTTTAAACTCCACATGTCTAGATATTTTTATCCAAGTGCATCAACCACTCATACATGGGGTCTCATATATTACATCCAATCCAAAATAAATAGATTACCCTCTCTGCCTAGCCTACCAACCCGATTCAACCAAGTATCATGTATCAACCAAATTAAATTAGGCGAGTCTTGTCAAATTCAAGCTAGCTGACACCATGCCACGACGGTCGGCGGTTGTCGACCAATATCACATCACATAGCATGGAGACGAATAATACAGAAAAAACAAGAAAATGTATAGCAAGTACCGGAGGGGAGCCACTAACTCTGCAACCACCGTGGTGTGGCTTGGCGGGGAGGCCGCGCTACAACCGCCTCACATCCATCTTGAGCACCACAAGTAGAGTGTAGCTGGGAAGCACCATGGCGAACCACCGCGTCACGAGGCCAGTAGTTGGGCGTAGTAAAGAGCTGACTCATTATGCACTGTCATAGGCCTGCAAAATAGAGGAAAATTGTAGTGAACAAAATTTCAACAATCATGTCCACTCTATAATCGTAAGAATAAGTAACATGCAAATTTAACAGTTTTACAGAGATTAATGTACGTGGATGTATGGATGAGTGAAATAGAGTTTTCGTGCTCAATCATCTGTTGTTGCAAATAAAATATCTAACAATAACATCATTCGATGGGCTATCCAATTCAATAATCACCGCTGCTCACCATAATAACAATTTATGCGCCCTCGCAAAAAGATAAGAATTTACACTAATCCTCAAATAGTGGATATGCCCTTTGAATCTAAAATATATATAAGCCACATGTCCAAGGCAATCAACCACTCATACATATTGTCTCATAGATTACCCCAATCCAACAATTGCATATGAATAAGTGGCCATCATAAATATTCAACAAAACAAGCTACAAATTGTCTATACTACAATCCAAAATTTATACATTATCATCTCTTTGTTGCCTCCCAAACCAAAACCAAAACCAACCAAGTCTCACCTATCGGCCAAATTGAAAGAATAAATCTTTAGTTTGCTGTATAATTGTATTAGTACTCAAGTCATACACCAGAATAATTGTACATGATCAATAATTGAACATACCTAGGTTTTGTATGTGAAGTGGATGAGGTGGCATAAATGGGGCTTGTCGTCCAGATCGGCCGGCTTCATCTTAGTCTCGTGCTACTTCTTGAGTTTGCGTTGATTTTTCCCTTGAAGAGGAAAGGGTGATGCAGCAAAGTAGAGATAAGTATTTCCCTTAGTTAAGAACCAAGATATCAATCCAGTAGGAGGCACAAGCAAGTCTCCAATCTATGCACCTGCACAAACTAACAAACACTTGCACACAACGCGAAAAAGGGGTTGTCAATCCCTTCACGGTCACGAACAAGAGTGAGATCTAATAGAGATAGGTATAAAAGTTAAATAAAAGAGCAAACTAAAGTAAATATAAATAAATAACAGCAAGGTATTTTTGGGTTTTTTGGTTTATAGATCTGAAAATATATGATGGAAAATAGACCCAGGGGCCATAGGTTTCACTAGAAGCTTCTCTCTTGAAAGAAAACATATGGTGGGTAAACAAATTACTGTTGAGCAATTGATAGAAAAGTGCATAGTTATGGCGATATCTAAGGCAATGATCATGAATATAGGCATCACGTCTGTGACAAGTAGATCGAAACGATTCTGCATCTACTACTATTACTCCACACATCGACCGCTATCCAGCATGCATCTAGAGTATTAAGTTCATAAGAACGGAGTAACGTCTTAAGCAAGATGACCTGATGTAGAGGGATATACTCAAGCAATATGATATAAACCCCATCTTTTTATTCTTGATGGCAACAATACAATACGTGCCTCGCTACCCCTTCTGTCATTGGGTGAGGACACCGCAATATTGAACCCAAAACTAAGCACCTCTCCCATTGCAAGAAAAACCAATCTAGTTGCCCAAACCAAACCGATAGTTCGAAGAGAAATAAAAAGATATCTTAATCATGCATAAAAGAGTTCAGAAAAGACTCAAATAATATTCATAGATAATCTGATCATAAATCCACAATTCATCGGATCTCAACAAACGCACCGCAAAAGAGTATTACATCGAATAGAACTACAACAACATCGAGGAGAACATTGTATTGAAGATCAAAGAGAGAGAACAAGTCATCTAGCTACTAGCTATGGACTCGTAGGTCTGTGGTAAACTACTCATGCATCATCGAAAGGGCAGCAAGGTTGATGTAGAGGCCCTCCGTGATCGAATCCCCCTCCGGCAGATCGCCGGAAAAGGCCCCAAGATGGGATCTCACGGGAACAGAGGCTTGCGGCGGTGAAAAAGTATTTTGGTGGACGCTTCTGATGTTTGGGGAATATTTCTGAATTTATAGAGGTGGAATTAGGGTTGGAGGACACCCGAGGGGCCCACAAGCCCACGGGGCGCCCCCCTTGGGCCGTGCCCTAGAGGCTTGTGGCCTCCTCGGGACTCTTCTGGCCCTCTCTCCAAGTCACGTAGCTGTCTTCTGGTCCAAGAAAAATCATCGTAAAGTTTTATTCCGTTTGGACTCCATTTGATATTCCTTTTCTGTAAAACTCAAAAACAAGGAACAAACAGAAACTGGCACTGGGATCTAGGTTAATAGGTTAGTCCCAAAAATAATATAAAATATCATATTAATGCATATAAAACATCCAAAACAGATAACATAATAGCATGGAACAATCAAAAATTATAGATACATTGGAGACGTATTAAGCATCCCCAAGCTTAATTCCTGCTCGTCCTCGAGTAGGTAAATGATAAAAACAGAATTTTTGATGTGGAATGCTACCTAACATATTTATCAATGCAATCTTCTCTATTGTGGCAAGAATATTCAGACCCATAAGATTCAAAACAAAAGTTTAATACTGACATAAAAACAATAATACTTCAAGCATACCAACAAAGCAATCATGTCTTCTCAAAATAACATGGCCAAAGAAAGTTATCCCTACAAAATCATATAGTCTGGCTATGCTCCATCTTCATCACATAAAGTATTTCATCATGCACAACCCCGATGACAAGCCAAGCAATTATTTCGTACTTTTCGTGTTCTCAAACTTTTTCAACTTTCACGCAATACATGAGCGTGAGCCATGGATATAGCACTATAGGTGGAATAGAATATGGTGGTTGTGGAGAAGACAAAAAGGAGGAGAAAGTCTCACATCAACTAGGCAAATTAATGGGCTATGGAGATGCACATCAATTGATATCGATGCAAGTGAGTAGGGATTGCCATGCAATGGATGCACTAGAGCTATAAGTGTATGAAAGCTCAAAAAGAAACTATGTGTGTGTGCATCTAACTTGGTTGCTCACGAAGACCTAGGGCAATTTGAGGAAGCCCATCATTGGAATATACAAGCCAAGTTCTATAATAAAAAAAATTCCCACTAGTATATGAAAGTGACAAAATAGGAGACTCTCTATTATGAAGATCATGATGCTACTTTGAAGCACAAGTGTGGAAAAAGGATAGTAACATTGTCTCTCATTTCTCTCTTTTTTTTGTTTGGGCTTCTTTGGCCTCTTTTTTTATTTGGGCTTCTTTGGCCTCTTTTATTTATGTATAAAGTTCGGAGACTCATCCCAACTTGTGAGGGAAACATAGCTTCCATCATCCTTTCCTCGCATGGGATAATGCTCTAATAATGATGATCATCACACTTTTATTTACTTACAACTCAAGAATTACAACTCGATACTAGAACAAGATATGACTCTATATGAATGCCTCCGGCAGTGTACCGGGATGTGTAATGATCAAGAGTGACATGTATAAAAAGTATGAACGGTGATCTTGCCACAAATACTATGCCAACTACATGATCATGCAAAGCAATATGACAATGATGGTGCGTGTCATAATAAACAGAACGGTGGAAGTTGCATGGCAATATATCTCGGAATGGCTATGGAAATGCCATAATAGGTAGGTATGGTGGCAGTTTTGAGGAAGGGTATATGGTGGGTTTAATGCACCGGCGAAAGTTGCGCGCTACTAGAGAGGCTAGCAATGGTGGAAGGGTGAGAGTGCGTATAATCCATGGACTCAACAATAGTCATAAAGAACTCACATACTTATTGCAAAAAATTATTAGCCATCGAAACAAAGTACTACGCGCATGCTCCTAGGGGGATAGATTGGTGAAAAAGACCATCGCTCGTCCCCAACCGCCACTCATAAGGAAGACAATCAAAAAATAAATCATGCTCCGACTTCATCACATAACGGTTCACCATACGTGCATGCTATGGGAATCATAAACTTTAACACAAGTATTTCTACCAATACACAATTACTCACTAGCATGACTCTAATATCACCATCTTTATATCTCAAAACAAATGCAAGGAATCAAACTTCTCATATATTCAATGCTCTTTATATGAAAGTTTTTATTATATCCCTCTTGGATGCCCATCATATTAGGACTAAATTCATAACCTAAGCAAATTACCATGATTTTTAAGACTCTCAAAATAATATAAGTGAAGCATGAGAGTTCAACAATTTCTATAAAATAAAGCCACCGCCGTGCTCTAAAAAGATATAAGTGAAGCACTAGAGCAAACTGCCTAGCTCAAAAGATATAAGTGAAGCAGATAGAGTATTCTAATAAATTCACGATTAATGCATGTCCCTCTCAAAAGGTGTGTATAGCAAGGATGATTGTGGCAAACTAAAAAGCAAAGACTCATCATACAAGACGCTCCAAGCAAAACACATATCATGTGGTGAATAAAAATATAGCCTCAAGTACATTTACCGATGGATTGAAGACGAAAGAGGGGATGCCATCCGGGGCATCCCCAAGCTTAGATGCTTGGTTGTCCTTGAATATTACCTTGGGGTGCCTTGGGCATCCCCAAGCTTAGGATATTGCCACTCCTTATTCCATTGTCCATCAAATCTTTACCCAAAACTTGAAAACTTCACAACACAAAACTCAACAGAAAACTCATAAGATCCGTTAGTATAATAAAATAAATCACCACTTTTGGTACTGTTGTGAACTCATTCTTAATTTATATTGGTGTTATATCTACTGTATTCCAACTTCTCCATGGTTCATACCCCCCCCCCCCCCCCCGATACTACCCATAGATTCATCAAAATAAGCAAACAAAACATAAAAAAACAGAATCTGTCAAAAATAGAACAATCTGTAGTAACCAGAATATTAATCATACTTCTATAACTCCAAAATTTCTGAAAAATTAGGAAAACAGAGGCAATTCGTATATCAATCTTTTGTAAAAAGCTCAGATCTTTTCCATGCCCCAGTGAATTTAAACAATTTTGTTACTGGACGGAAAAGTTTCTGTTTTTCAGCAAAACCAAATCAACGATATACAAAAGCATCCCAAAGGTCTTGCTTGGCTCAAACACTAATTAAAACACCAAAACACAATTACTACAGAGTTAATAATGTGTATTAATTAAAGAACAGAACCAAAAATAAAAAACATAAAAATAAAATTGGGTTGCCTCCCAACAAGCGCTATTGTTTAACGCCCCTAGCTAGGCATAAAACATAGATCTAGGTATTGTCATCTTTGGTATGCAATTCTTTCCTAGCCAAATCTTCCAAAACTTTTCTTAACAAATCTCTTTTTTCTTTCCTTTCCTTCCTAGTAGGTGAACTCAATTCATGGAAAGGACTTTGATTAGTGATTTTAACATTCATAATTCCATACTCGGGATCATCACCATAAATATCCTCATATAAAATACGTATCTCATCTTTAATGGGTTCCCTAGACATTTCCTCCATCCATTCATCATTAAATCCTACATAAATTCCCTTATTTCCCAATCAAATTTATCATAAGTATCAAGGTAAAGGGCTTGAGTAATCTCTGCATAGGGAACTCTTCTCCTAAGATTGTTACTGTAAGAATGATAATCTCTAGATTCTAGACTACGCAAAGTTTCTTTATCATGGAGAATTTCTTCAACTGGAGGATGCTCAGTATTTTTATTATAGAAAACAAAAATTTCCCTAGCTTCTTTTATTATGAAGTCAAATTCTCGCATAAGAATGATAGTTGCAATCTTTTTAGCCTTAGGATGGAGTATATTGGGAAGTTCATAAAATATCTTTTGTAAAGCAGGATGAATATGCACAAATTGTCTTTCTAGTTTAACAACAAGCATAGCAATAGCATCTGCATAGAAATTTGTATCAAGAAGAATAGATCCCTTATTAATTGGCAAAACTCCCGTACAATTAAAGAAATCTTGAATAACACTCTTCCCAATAATATTACAGTCCCCCACATGAAAAGTTTTTGCCTTAAGATTGCGATCTAAAGAACAAGATCCAAGATTTTCCTCAAGATTATTATTAGCAAGATCCTCAAAATTTTCAACGATAACCTCCCCATATTCAGACATGATGTGTAGCGACCCGACCTCAAACGGTCAAGCCTCTGTGTATCTGTGCCATCCCTGGATCAGTATGCTGGCACACACAGTACATCAATGTATATATCAAAGTGCAACCACATGTATAAATAACGTAAAACTGATATATACCTCATAATTGTCAGCGGAAACAAATAGTCGGGTGTGGAGTCCCATCAACGCCATCGGCAGGTTGAGTGTAGACCGTAACCCTGTACCGTACTCTTACTCGTCGGAAGAAAGTATCTGCAACATGATACGTTGCAGCCGTGTAGGTCAGTACATTGAATGTACCGGCAAGATCACAACATGAGAAAACAGATGATAAAACTATACTATATGCAAAATTGGCTTTGTGGCTCTGTGTCTGAGTTTTGCGTAAAAGCTGGTTTTATTTTTTTTCCTACATCAAAGGAAATAACCGGAGTCTGTACTACGGAGTTATCTATCATGACATGGTTCCGCCAACCGATGTCTTATAGCCCAAATCATCATAAGTTGCCCACAATTAAGTTATCAGTCCGGTGTTGAGAGTTCCGAGATAGATCCAAGTCCAGATGCTCAAATTGTCCGTAACCGGGGACACGGCTAATCAATTATGTTTTAACCCTCTGCAGAGGTTTGTACACTTTACCCGCAAGATTCGATCCCTCTTTTTACGTTCTCACACTTCAGGGTGTTTGAGAACAAGACGACTGAAACATGGTCTTCCGAAGAGTTCCCCTGACCACTGTCCGGTGCTCATCCAATCCTACCGTAGTTCTACATCTGCTAGCACCGTCCCAGCCAGAGTCACCACTAAGGTCAACCAAGCCAGAGCCCATAATGACTTGCAGTTGCACAGGTAAGCTTCCGGGCATGAAGTATTCTTCCGTCTCTTTGAGTCTGGGTGAAGCTTTCCGCAAGATGTCATGGCGCTTCTCCATGCATCCCGGCCATCCACTGGTTTCTCCAGGGTGCCCGTCAACCGTCCTTCACCCAGTAGTGTGTATTGAATTCTTGTGTCGAGTCTTGAAGTCTTGAGGCCTTGAAGGTGCAGTCCTTGCAGATTCCAGCATGGAGTTGTCGTCATTGACGTAGAGTCCTCCATTCTCACACCACTCCCGAACACTCGTACCAACCTCGTCTACAATAGCGTAGCATTTAAACTACATAACGTCCCGGGCTTGGTAATCAGGGAGATGGGTTCCTACCTCATGCATTCTACTCAACTACAAGAATTCAATATCACTACTGGAGGGATCATGAATGGTGACACTAAATGCAATAAAAACATGGGTATGAATAACATGGTCAAAGCGAACTTGCCTGGTAAGTTCATGAAGATAATAACGCTCTCAGAATAATGACTTGGTAGAACTATTCGTCACTCCGTTGAAAATCTATATTAAACAGACATAGCATTCACATAAGCAATCATTCTAGCAAGCAATACTAACACTCAAAATAACAATTAAAACAACAAATAAAAACTCAATAATAAAACTCCAACAAATTCCAAAGAAGCTTCAAATAAAACTAGAAAGAAAAACTACTAACAAAAATCTATGACTTTGCTACAAACATCTAACATAGTTTTGCCCTAAGTAAAAACTTAACAGCAATTAGAACACTAAACTAATAAGTTAACAGAAAATAAAAAGTAAAACAACTGAGTTAACAGAAAGTATTTTTCATAAAATTTTATTTGCAAAAAGAAACAAATAAAAAGCTTCTATGAAACTCTAACTATGACCCTAGACAAGTTTTCATACAAAACTAAATAAATAATTTTTTTAAATATGAATAAAATTGTCTACGTTAAATAACAGAAACAATACTAAATTTGTCAAAAGTGACAAAAATAAATAATTTAAAACAATTAAAACTATAAAGAAAAGACTACACAAACTAGAACTAAAACAGTACTGTTTTTCCTAAAACCCTAATTTAAAATAAACTAAAAATTACTAAATATATGCTACTGGATAGACAAAACAATAGAAAAACAGTAGCAAAAAGAATCAATCAAAAATCTATTGAAGAATTCAAACTAGAGCCAAAACAGCGTTTGAAGCATATTTGAAATAATTCAAATTTAAATTACTCAAATTTGAAAACTAAGTACACATACAAAAACTTCAACAAATTTTTGACACAATGCAAAAAGAATCACTCAATTTGGATCTAAAACCTAAAAGTTATAAGAAATCTAAAAACAGAACTATTTCTGTAAACAGAATATAAACAGAAAAAGAAAAAAAAACTAACGATCGGACGGTGCACACGTGGCGGCTCCTGGTTGGATGCGAGTGTGCGCTGCGGGAGCTAAACGGGCGGACGTCCG